>JAUPFP010000022.1:2227500-2805000 GCA_036925085.1 Brachycybe producta
ATTAGAAATCGGGACAAACAGAAGTGGACTCCGCCCTTTTTATGACAAACAGCAACTTCTAATTGGTTGGTTATGTAGTCTGACGTCACATGCTCCGCCCTTTTCAACGTCGAACCACACAACAAACCAATTAGAAGTTGCCAGTCGTCAAAAGAAGGGGCGGAGCCAACGTCTGTTTGTCCCGATTTCTAATTGCCTGTGATCCGACTGACCAACCATCAATCAGCCATCATCCTTCTAGTTTCTAAAACACTTTCAAAGTTTTTCTTTATAATAACCAGAGTTTGAGGTACGTTTACCACCTTAAGGTGGTTGAATAGATATTTTGTTTTTGTCCCACGGAACGGAGCCACTCCAGTGGCTACTGCTAAGAGCTCCATAGAGGTTTTTGAAAAATTTGGACGCACAAACGTCAAGCGAACGTTTTTTTTTTTATAAAAAAAAATCAAATTGTTTAAAAACTAGAATGGTAAAAGATCTTAAAAAATAAACAATTGCATAGTTCAGGTTTGAAAATGACACGGTTTTTAGGGTTTCCATTGACATTTTCATCTTTTCTTCAAACTGTCGTAAAAAGTTTATTTTGAAAGATTATCAATCATGAAAAAAAAAACTTTCAGCACCATCACCAACTATTCTAGTTTTTAAAACACTTTGAAATTTTTTCGTAATGTTTCTCCTGAAAAACGTTCGCTTGAAAAATATATTTTTTTTTTTCAAAACCGCGGATGGGAGGGAAAGAGACCCTCTTATAGAAAATAATAGCCACTGCAGTGGCGCCATCTGAGAGGTTAAAAACAAAATAAACAACTATTCAACCACTTTAAATCTTTCAATTGAAAATGGTTAAATGTTAGGCTATCAAATTCAGCCAAGTATGGAACCAAGTTCGAGGAAGAGGAGGCTAGCTCACTGATCGTCACCATCAATAATTCCTACTTCCGTTTTAAAGCATGACAAACAATCACACCTTTATTTAATAACAATTCTGTCAATAAAGTATGAACAATATGCATAGATAGATAAATACAGTAACAAACGACTAGACTGAATACTAATAAAGATATATTAGAATGGCATTTCGGTTACATTTCATCAAAACGGAAGTTGTCATTCCCTTAATCGAGACTACTTCTCGAAGCCTTTTTTTTTTACTATTTTTCATCAAGGTTCTCTCTACCCATCAATTATAATTTAATTATTAATAGATCCGTGCTGCTTGCTATTTACTGGGGTTTGGTCGGCAATAAATAAATTGATGATTGTTTTTTTTACGGTCCAACAATGCAATGAGGAAATTAAACGAGAAACTGAATCCAAACTTCGACACCCCCACACAATAATATTACTACAAACGGAACTTCCATTCTGCGTTTTCATAAAAACTTGGAATGTTTTATTAAACTAGAAAGGTAATTAAATAACTTGAGGAGGCTCCATAAAAAAATACTTGTGTAAACGCAAGGTAGATGGCGCCATGCAACAACCTCCATAAGGTGACCAACTCCACTCGTCGCCAATTAGTTGAAATCGAATGCAACCTCCTTTTAGCTCTAAAAGCGTCCAAAACAACCTTAATTATCAGTACGTGGACAAACGCATACCCAGAACATAATATAAGTGAAGAGAGAGCACGTGTACAAATAGCGATGACGCAATTAAATGTTTGCCACGTGCAAAAAAAGGAAGGAAGGCGAGTCAAGAGTTGAAGAGTGTCTTCAGTACATTTCTATGGGAGGAAGGCTAGTGGCGCCATCTAACACTACATGAACAAAATAAATGATCAGCTTGCATTCTTAAGGTGGCTCAATATATTTATTTTGCTCCCCACCCCCCCACCCCACCCCCCCCCCCCCCCAAGTCCGGACGGTGCCATTGTAGTGGCTAATGCTAAGCTCTGTAGACGTTTTTTTTTTCTTGTAAAATTTGGAATACAAAAAATGTCAAGCGAACGTTTTTTTTTTTAGAAAATCGTTTTAAAATCCCATCACATTATTACCATCTTGAGTGTATCCTCGGATCGAAGAAGATAGAACATAGACTGAAGGTGTTGTTGGATATCACCTATTTTTTTTTAAATAAACAAAAAAGTTCAAATTAAAACATTTAATAACAACAACAGTTTTCATTTATTTTCATTTAAATTCATTTAATAAAAGTGACCATAAACGTTTTTCTGTGTTAGAAACTAGAATAGTAAATGAATATACCACAAGCAATTTCATGAAAATTTTGACAATAATTTTCTTTTTAATAAACGTGAAACACTTTATTTTTGAAAATATCGTCATAAAAATAGAGTATATTTTGCCTACTATTCTAGTTTTTAACTTAGAACTTTGAATTTTTTTCTTCGGTTTTTGACACACAGACCACATTTGGACAGGCAGTTAGAAAGCGGTCAGAACTTCAGTTGGTTCCGCCCTTGTTATGCCGACCGGCAACTTCTAATTGGCTGGTTATGTAGTCTGACGTCACATGCTCCGTCCTTTTCAACGTCAGACTACATAACCAGCCAATTAGAAGTTTCGGGTCGTCATAACAAGGGCAGAGCCAACTGAAGTTCTCTCCTATTTCTAACTGCCTGTCACATTTGGTGGTCGATTTCGACTGAAAAATGAAATCCAGTTGTCGCCTCTGAGTGCCAAAGTCCATTGGAAGCAATGTTCAACCACCGGTGGTCATTTTCGACTTTATAAGCCACGTGTGTGCCAAGATTGGCAGCGACTTTCCAAAGAAAATATACACTGCAACTTAAAAGCCCAGCCACCTGCGACGACTCGACCATCAAAATTGATCGACCACCAAAAGTGGTCTGTGTGCCAAGGCTCATAAAAGTTGCATCTAAACAAAGTTGTATTTCCAACTTTATATCTTACCACTTTAGCCTACTATTCTAGTTTCTAACCAGAACATCGATTTTCTTCTTAAAAGTTCCTTGTAAACAAAAGTTTAAGTTAACTTTATACCCCTGAAAGATTATCGTTAGCCACCTTTAAAATGGTTCAAATCAAAAATGGAAACCACATTTGACAAACAAAAAGTGACATAAAGTCTTATCCGAAGCAGACTTTGAAAATGATTTCAACAATGTTTTAGAAAAATGTTAAAGAAAAATCCTCCTTTTATCGAGAAGGAATGTCACTTTTATTCACTAAAAATCATAAAAATTAAGAACAAGAATAAGAAGACACGAGAAAATATGGAATGAGATAATTTCTCCATAAAAGACGCTGTTAAAAATGTTAACCCTTTCACCCTCTCTCTCTCTCCTTCAAATCTTCAATCATTTACCCAAAAGGCTCGAAAAAAAATTACCCACAGAAAAGTCATTGTACCGACTAGAAGGGTTACAAGAATATTTTATTAGTCTTACGACTAATGACAAGACCAAATCAAGGTTTCGAGAATGAGAGAGAGAGAGACACTGTCACACGCCCACCTCAAACCATTCAGTCATTGGACGGTTTTCGAATCACGCCATCTGAAGGTTAAAAGAGTAACAAACAAAAAAAACGGACCGACTCTCCCGATTTTTTTTTCCATCTCTCCATCATCTTCCGAATTAATTTAAAATGCAGAACATGAAGTCATCATGAACACATAATTCCAAAAACAAATTTCGATGTTTTAAGTATCAACTTCGTTCCTTTGAAATTGTTTCGAAGCCTTCCAACAATTTAAAACTTGAGTAAAGAACGGTGACAGTTCTGGCTTGTCAATTCTGAACGTAGAAACATACAAATCGGTTCAAATCGTAATACTTTGCACTTGGCCACATCCAAATGGACTGAAAAGTCAGAAGGGATCGCGTGCGCGCATCCTAACTCAGCAATGATTTTTAATTTTAACTAAACAAAGCTGAGTTTTCACGAGACGAGTTAACTAGGACCGAGCACACTCGGTCACTACCCGCATCGTTGTAAGCACGTGATCCGAGCCCATTCAGACGGCGTTATCTTAACCGAGTGGAGTGGGACCCGCGTACACAACTTTTGCGAGTCAGCTCGAGTATGAGTAACATTCAAAAAATTGCGGGGAGAACGCGGGAACGATGAAAGGAGCATATCCGTGACAGCTCCGATACCCTTCAACATCCTTTTTATAACAATCCGAGTAGCGAAACGTGAAAACTAGGAATGAGATATTCGAATCCCGCGAATCTTGAAAAAGATTCGAAAACTCGAATCTACGCGGTTTTTTCGTCTTTTCGAATCTTTCGAGTCCTAACCTTAAAAAACACTGTTAAAAACTTTGGTGAAATAAGTTTTAACTCCAATTGACGTCCAATTGATGCGTTTACTAACCAAAAAAACCCGGCAATTGTTGCAATTTCGTTGGTCGGACACGGATCACCTTATGGCGACCCGGAGGCGCCGCCATACTGTGTTATTTATTATTAATAATTTAGTATTTAATATTATTTCATTTATTTGTATCTTTCTTAATGTATCTTAATAATATAGGATTTATATATGAAGGATTCAGGAGATTCGGGAGATTCGAGAACCTTTTAGGATCCGGATTCGAGAAAATTTAGGATTCGTTCCATCACTAGTGAAAACCATCGCTCCAAGTTGCTCGTACGAGTGTGCTCAGTCCTAGTTAAATCGTATCGCGAAAACCCAGCTTACGCAAAATTTACAGCCAAAAAACAACTCTCCTCTGGTTCGAAATCGTAACTACCTAATTTGGTAACCGAAGATCCGTAAAACCCACCTGTAAAAAACATTATCAGTCTGGGTACACCTCCACTAAACGTCATTTGCTGATGACAATTATAGACAATCGAGTAATTTCAGTTTTGTCATATTTATTCAGTTAAAAAAAAAACCGAAACCAAAAAATGAGACAGGGTCGGTCAATCACACCAACAACAAAAAAAAAACCACACATCCCTCGAGAAACAAACAAACAAAAATGACTCAAACAAGTTCCTTTTTAGTAGTATAATACCAATAAGGTCCAAATACAGAACACACAGCCTTACAGACAACATTAGAAAGAAAAGAAAGACGTGGGTGATGAAGACCACGCCGGTGACAATCATATTAATATCGTACATACCTCCTTCATTGGCAGACAATTTCTTGTACAAGTGAATACATTCATTCTGTGGTAAAACCAAGGCAGCTCCTTTAACTGCGAAATAACATTCGCTAATACTAAAAAAATAGACAAAAAAAAAGTCTCATCAGTAACGTTGTCGTCAATGTCGTTGTTTTTTTTTTATTTAATAACGGGCCAAATTTATAAGTAGATTTTACAGAGAAGTTAAGCTCCTAATCACACTAGCAACTTTTAATGCAATAAAATGTGTAATGTGACCTGCAACTCCCTTGTTTATAGTGTGATATGACGTCATGCAACTTGATAAAACTTTCCTTTTAACTAGTGTGAGACTCAGTCTCATTGAGTTGCACAGGTTCAACTTCTGAGAGACTTTTCAAGTAAACTTTCTGACAAACAACCAATCAGGCCACGTTTGCCGAAAATAACATATGGTAACATTGAACAAATTCTCGGTTTCATGACTTCCGGTTTATGAACTTCCTGTTAGTTTGATCACAATTATGGACACAAACTAAGAGGGGCAGACATTGAACAGAAAATCATGTACGATTTTCACTAAGATTCACAGCAGATCCTCGTGTGGATGGAAAGTTATTTTACTATTTTAGCTGCATTTTACTTGGATAATCCAGAATTAGAATTGAAAGTTTAAAAAATTCAGTAAAACGCAGATTAAAAGTAAAATGGCTTCCGATACCACCGTAGGAGATTCACCCGAATGTGTCGGCCCCTTTGACATAAACGAAGTTATGAAAACTTGATTGGGGAGAACTAGGTTGTTGCATAAAGTGTGGTATAGAAGTTTATTACAAAGTTCTAGTCACATCACGAGTTGCATTGTTGCTAGTGTTGCAGGTTGCTAGTGTGATAGGGGCTTTAGTTAAGAGAAAAAGACTTCTGAGGACAAAACACAACCCTCGTAAGAAGTCAATGAATAGCTGTATGTGATGGGTGTGTTGAGCTTCATACCTCGAGGTACAAAGATTGTTCTCTACATAAGCAATTAGAAAACGGGACAAACAGACGTTGGCTCCGCCCTTTTTATGACGACCGGCAACTTCTAATTGGTTTGTTGTGTGATTCGACGTTAAAAAGGGCGGAGCATGTGACGTCAGGCTACATAACTAACCAATTAGAAGTTGCGTTCGTCATAAAAAAAGGCGGAGCCAACTTCTTGTTCGTCCCGTTTTCTAAATGCCTGTGTTCGAAGCTCGAAGGCTGAACAATTAATTACAAAGCTTTTACTCAGTCATTTCTGAACCAACAAGCTAAGCTTTTATTTAAATTATACTTCATTCAACATTCAAACATAGTTTACTATAGTGGTTACTTAAATCTGATTACTAGTTTGAAATATAACACAAGTGACCATTGGTCAGTACTAATAAATATAATTTAACCCAATGATCAGATCAATTTGCAAAAAAAAAAAAAAGCTTGCACTCAATTCCAAATATTATCACATGGATTACGAAGTGACAATGACATACTTTAAATATGTTTTTGAAGCCACTTATTTTTCAGGAGTAACTAACTGGTTGAAAACAAGTAAGAAATTCCCAAATTAGGAACCAAAAAAACCAACAACTGACCACCCATGCATAAAAAAAGATGGTCCCTCTCTCTCTCTCTCTCTCTCGATATAATAACTTATGATTACTCGTACCATCCCGTTGACAACACCCAGCAAAGTGCAAGAAAAAACATAGAAAATTAGGAGAAAGTTGTCCTAATTCAATTCAAAAAGTAATCAAAAAAAAAATTGTTGTTTGTGAAAAAAAGTATATAAAAAACCACGACTTTTCCCCACATCAGGTGTGTGTGTTTGGTGTGCAATCAAGGATAACTTAATTTTTACCCATGATTCCATGTTCGTGTGTTTGTGTGCACCTGCGTTTTTTTTTTCTCTCTCTCTTTCTTGCCAACAATTCAAAGACATTAATTATGAAACCTAATTGCACCACTTGAGTAGTTAATTGTGTCAACACCAAACTTTCATTTTTTGGTCTGATCATCACCCACCATCCACCACTATGTTCTCAATTCGGATATATTTAAATTTATTGTAAAAAGGTTCACATATTATCGTTTAATAAAACAAACAACCTTCTCTTTTTTTTCACACACAAAAAAAAACGTGTAAACGCGCCTCTCAAACTATTTCATCTTTCAGTAAACAAAATTAAGAGAAACTTGAAAGTGGCTCATACATTGTACACACATGAGTTAAATGAATTCAAATTAAATGTGTTTAGGTGAAATTATACGGAATCCAGTTAAGGACATGAACACCAAATAAAAATTGACTTTTATTATTAATATTTTAAATTGAAATACTAAATCAATATTTTAATGTCAATAGTTTACATATTTAAGTATTAACTCTATTTTCAGATTATTAACTGAATAAATTGAATTCGACATATTTTTTGTGTGTACTTCACAGGGCTCTGTAGAACGTGTTTAATATTTAAATGCATTTAACTGTGTATGTGTGTACAAGGTATTAGAAACTAGAAAGATAGCTCAATCATTTAAGAATATTTTCATGAAAATATTGATTTAAGTGACTCAGCGACCATTCTATTATCTAACACACTTTCAATTCCTCTTTAGTGTTGCTCTTGAAACTCAGAATATAAAAAAAAACTTGAAAGTGTTTTAGAAACAAGAAGAATAACTCAATCAATTAGGGGCATTTTCATGTTGATATCTTTCAAAATGAACTTTTTATGTGTGTTTCAAAATCAGTCAACTTTTAACACGACAATAATTTTTTTTTAATTTCTGTTTCAAAAAAAGTTTATTTTAAAAGACATCAACATGAAAATATCCTCTTAAGTGATTAAGTTACCCTTCTAGTTTCTAAAACACTTTCAAGATTTTCTTAATGTTTAATCAAGAGCTCGATTATCAGCTGTTTATAAAACATCTTAATTATATTATTCGATGATATTTTCAAATTGAAACTAAATTTTGTAATAGTTAAGATTGTTTTACTTAGAAGCAGACCATTTACGAAACATGCAAATTAAATAGAACTCGGTTAATTAATATATCTTTGGATTTTGACAATGTATTCATTTTCGCATACTTCAAATTGAACTTTTGTCCCTTTGCCACAAGACTACGTCTTTAAGAGAGATTTTTCACTATCAAATTGAAAATGCTACTTATTTCAGAAGCAACCATTAAGAAGAATTTGAAAGTGTTTTAGAAACTAGAAGTGTAACTCAATCACTTAATGGTATTTTCATGTTGATATTTCTTTTTAAAAATAAACCTTTTTATACGAGTTTCGAATTTTCGTTCCCTTCAAATTGGGCCAACATTTCTCTAAATAAATATCGCTATAAAAAGTTTATTTTAAAATATATCATCGTGAAAATACTCTCAGCATATTCACCTACTATTCTAATTTCTACCAAACTATAATTTTTTTTAAAAAAAAGTTGCTTCTAAACAAAAAAAAAATACGTTTACATCCAATTTTGTAAAATTACTATTTGAACCATTTTTTTTTTACAAAAATCAGAAATCCAGTTCGAATATTTCTTAAAAAATAGTGTTAAGTTAGCAAACAAAAAAGATGACCAGGCAAGTTGTGAAGAGGTTTGAGGGGGCAACCACCTTAGAAAAACATAATAATTATACTAAAAGATGGCAAAAAGGTTTTAACTGACAAGAGAGACCTTACTGCGATGACAGGGCAATTAGAAATCGAGACGAACTTCAGTTGGCTCCGCCCTTTTTTATGACGAACGCAGCTTCTAATTGGTTGGTTATGTAGTCTGACGTCACATGCTTAGCCCTTTTCAACGTCGAACCACACAACAAACCAATTAGAAGTTGCCGGTCGTCATAAAAAGGGCGGAGAAAACTGAAGTTCGTTCCGATTTCTAAATGCCCTTGTGCCTGAAACACTTAAATCAACAGGCATCTGTAGACAGCTTCAGAATTTTTTTTGGCTCCGCCCTTTTATGAGCGTCAGACCAAATCTCAACCAATTACAAATAAATAGGGCGGGGCATGTCACATCAGACCGAATAAAAAACCAATTAGAAATTGATGACGCTCATAAAAGGGGCGGGGCAAACGAAAAACTGAAGCTGTCTACATAACAGGCAATTAAAAATCGGGACATACAGAAGTTGGGTCCGCCCTTTTTATGACGAACGTGCAACTTCTAATTGGTTTGTTGTGTGGTTTGACGTTGAAAAGGGCTGAGAGCATGTGACGTCAGACTACATAACCAACCAATTAGAAGTTGCCGTTCGTCATAAAAAGGGCGGAGCCAACTTCTGTTCATCCCGTTTTCTAATTGCCTGTGTCTACATATGCTTGTCCTAAATCATTTTTAGTCATCAGCACCTGATGAGAACGTTCGAGGTGAAAAAAACAAAACAAGTTAAATCCCTCTCTCTCCTCATGAAAGTATAGTAAGTAGTTTTCTATTCAAACAAAACTACTTGTCTCCTACTAAGACAGGTCAGTTACCGCCGTGTGGTGAGGAATTGAATTCGTAACAAACAAACCACTTACTTTTTAACTTCGAAACATAAAAAAAAACATGACTAATTTAAAATTTTGTAAAGTGACTGACCAAAACGGGATTCGAACCTCGAGTTATTTACGGAAGGTAATAATAAAAAATGAAAACCACTCAAGGTTCAACAAACCCCGCAATTTCCATCTAACCAAAAAAAAAAGAAGAAGAAAAAAAACTCCATACTTTTTTTTTGTTTGTTGCAAAATATACCTTGAATGTTAACCACTTATTATCAAAAAACAATTGCAAACAAAAAGTGTAATTTGCACAGTTTTGACCTGATGTTGTAATATTATAATAAGCATGTTGTAGTCCCTTGGCATTTAATGTGACTTAATCCACCATTTTTTTATTTTACGAACAAATTACCACCTGTAATTACGAGTACTAATCATCATTAAACATAAAAGATGATTCAACAACACAATGCCAATGGCAACTAATTATCATTCGTAATTGTAAACAACAAAAAGAAACCTCCTCCAAAAATCATCAGAAGATGAATGAGAGAAAGAAACACAAGGCTATTTTTATGTAATCTTGACCACAATTTTGTCGACTAATTTACTCAAGTTTGTAATATGTTTTAAGCCGGTATTACACTAGCAAACTCCGATGCAATTCAACTTGCAATGCAACCTGTAATGTGACTTGCAACTAGAACTTTGTAATAAACTTCTATATCACACTTTATGCAACAACCTAGTTCCCCCAATCAAGTTTTTAAAACTTCGTTTATGTCAAAGGGGCCGACACATTCGAGTGAATCTCGTACGGTGGTATCGGAAGCCATATTAATTTTAATCCGCGTTTTACTGAATTTTAAAATTTCAATTCTAATTCTGGATTATCCAAGTAAAATGCAGCTAAAATAGTAAAATGACTTTCCATCCACACGAGGATCTGCTGTGAATCTTAGTGAAAATCGTACATGATTTTCTGTTCAATGTCTGCCCCCTTGGTTTGTGTGTCCATATTGTGATCAAACTAACAGGAAGTTCATTAACCGGAAGTCATGAAACCGAGAATTCGTTCAATGTTACCATATGTTATTTTCGGCAAACGTGGTCTGATTGGTTGTTTGTCAGAAAGTTTACTTGAAAAGTCTCTCAGAAGTTGAACCTGTTCAACTCGGTGAGACTTGAGTCTCACACTAGTTGAAAGGAAAGTTTTATCAAGTTGCATGACGTCATATCACACTATAAACATTTAAGTTGCATGTCACATTGCACTTTTTATTGCATTAAAAGTTGCTAGTGTAATACCGGCATTAAAAACAGAGATTGTTGTAATTTGTACGAGATCTGTCCATAAGTAGGCCTACATTACGATCTGTTCTGACTTTTAAAAACAAGTCGTAGAAATACTCAAAAATACCATTTACTAGGAATGGGACATTTCAAATTGTTGAATCCTCAAATCTTTTAGAATTCATATCATCATCATTTGACCGACTCTGCTCGGAGCCACGGTGTGGGATGTGGGTCCAGAGAAAGATGAAGAAATACTTAAGCACATTCAACTTGGACAGCTTTTCGACATGCGCGGAAACCTTCGGAACGAATTAACAGCATAAACTGACGACTTACTGCATCTGTAAAGACAACTTGTCCGAGAACCGTGCTAGTTCTACCTATACCTATGTTTCTCAAGAAAGTAATTAATCTAATCCACCCATTCTCAAGACAGGCACAGTTAGAAATCGGGGAAAACTTCAGTTGGCTCCGCCTTTTTTATGACGAACGGCAACTTCTAATTGGTTTGTTGTGTGATTCGACGTTGAAAAGGGCGGAGCATGTGACGTCAGACTACATAACCAACCAATTAGAAGTTGCCAGTCGTCATAACAAGGGCGGAACCAACTGAAGTTCTCTCCGATTTCTAACTGCATGCTTGTTTCTCAAGAACATTAAATTGAATATGGCGACTTTCAGAATGAACGTCAAAATGTAAATAAATGTGTTTCTGTCGACGCCATGTTTGCACCAATGGCAGCTTTCTATGGACCCCCATATTTGAGAAGAAAATGGCAAAAATCAAGCACATCCGGAAATTCTTTTCTTGTAAAGAATTGTCCAAGAGGTTTTCAGCAGTCATTTCGTCGAGACTTCTTCGAATCTGTACTACATAAAAGCAATAGTCTTTCCATTTGTGAATGCGTCCATTGTGTTCGTAACACTTGAATGTTCATCAGAAATGCGTAAAAACATTGGCCCACACTCAAAACACACACACAAAAAAAGGTGTTACGAAACACAAAATGTTTCAGTAACATATTAACCTTCCAATGAAAAGTGTTTGTAGTAGCTCGTAGTAGTTCGTGTTAGATAAAGAGATAATCTGTCATGCTTCAAGTCGTTTTAGAAAAAGTGTTCAGTTGCAAAATATGCAAATGAAACACAACAATAGAACTATAGTTATTCTGATGGTTTCAAGAGTAACAACTAAGGAGAAATTGAAAGTGTTTTAGAAACTAGAACGGTAGCTGAATCACTTCAGAGCATTTTCACGTTGATATCTTTCAAAATAAACTTTTATAGAAATTTCTTTTTTAAAAAAAATGTCTGCTTAAAGTTGGGCGTCATTTTCAAACTGACATAAAAAGCTTATTTTAAAAGATATCAACATGAAAATACACTTAAATGACTGAGCTACCCTTCTAGTTTCTAAAACGCTTTCTAGTTTCTCTTAATTTTACTCCAGCAAGATAGAATAAATCGATTTTAACTTTTTGCACTTTAAAACCACCTTAAGAGGGCTCTATAGAAAAATACTTGTGTAAATGCAAGGTAGATGGCGCCATGCAACCTCCATAAGGTGGCCAACTACACTCGTCGCCAATTAAGTTGAAATCGAATGCAGCCTTTTAGCTCTAAAAAGCGTCCAAAACAACCTTAATTATCAGCACGTGGACAAACTTACCCCCAGAACATAATATAAGTGAAGAGAGAGAGAGCACGTGTAGATCAAATAGCAATGACGCAATTAAAAGTTCGCCACGTGACAAAAAAAAAAGGAAGAAGGTGAGTCAAGAGTTGAAGAAATGTCAGTACATTTCTATGGGGGGAGGGCTAGTGGCGCCATCTAATGCTACACGCACAAAATGAGTGATCTACTCGCATGCCTTTGTAGTTTTTAGATCAGACTCCAGATAAATGCAATAATCGAGCAAAATACTCATACAATTCCATATTATAAAGAGAAAAACCCCTTTTATTGCAAAACCTTAAAGTCACACTAGTTAATCCATACAATTTTTGATCAGTGATTGATAAGATTTCCCTTTTCACTTCAAATAAATATAATTACACATCAAAGTAGGTTAATATGCCATTACAAATAACATCCAAACACATAGAGACAGACACCTGTTCAGAAAGAAGGAGAACACAAAAAAGCCATTGAAGCATGGGAACAAACCAAGGCACCATTCTCTCTCTCTCTCTATCTATCTATCTATCTATCTATCTATCTATCTATCTATCTATCTAAACACTCACATATATAACCATTATCAAAAAAAATAACACGTACTTAATTACGATAATAATAATAATAATAATAATAATAATAATAATAATAATAATAATAATAATAATAATAATAATGAAAGTGGTTCGGTTTCAAACGCTCGCATTTATAACAAAGAGCACCAGCAATAACCACTTTCAAATACACTTTCCAAGTGAGAACTACACAATAAAGCTACATTTGGAAATGCCTATATTGAGTAGAATGATAGGAGCATTATAGAACTGCGGCTGCTTACCCATGATGCATCTGAATTCTGTATTCCCAGTTCAATTCCAATCACTCTTACCCATCATTTACTACTTTTATTCACTACTTTAGCTAATACCTAGTACACACACCTGATAATTTAATTGCATTTAAATAATAAATGTGTTCTACAGAGCCCTGTGAAGGACAAACAAACAACATGTCGTCGAATTCAATTTATTCAGTTAATAATCTGAAAATATTGGAGTTAATACTTAAATATAATATATAAACTATTGATTTTTAAAATATTGATTTAGTATTTCAATTTAAAATATTAACAATTAAAGTCAATTTTTATTTGGTGTTCATGTCCTTAACTGGATTCCGTATAAATTCACCTAAACACATTTAATTTGAATTCATTTAACTCATGTGTTGTACAAGGTATTACGGTTCGGTTTTCTTATAGCTTACCATAAAAATATTATTATTTAATCTTCGATATTTGTGTAATATCGAACTAGATTAACATTTAGAAAATTGATCTCAAATTTAACAAACGAAAAAACCTCAACAAAACTGTTTTTTTTTTCACCTTTTACACTTTACAAACATTTCGATCTCACTTTCTCACATAAACTTATCAAAATACACGATAAGAATGTGGTAATAGTTGTAAATAAACACTTTTTAGGGCAATATTTACATATATTATTTAACAGAGATAACTTTAGTAATTTTTTTTTGTACAAATAACAAAAAAAAAACCTACTTAAAACCTCATAAAACTATTGAGAAAAATCTCATTTCTCTCATTTTTTTTAATAAGTACAAACAACTAAAAAAATCGCACCAAAAATTACAAAACCGCAAGGTGAAAACTCAATAAATATTTATATTTGTATGTAATTTTTTTCTTTGTTTCTAGTGAAAACCTCAGAAATGATTAAAAAAGTCACAGTAAATGCTGTAAATAGAAGTGACAAGCATTACGAGAGAACTAAACAACTGCATCGTAACATTTTTTAACAATAATAATAATAATAAGTAATAACAATAAATTGCAGGTAAAGTTCTTCCTTAGACATTTTACCTGACCCAAATACCATTTAAAAAAAGAACCCCATTTATATCTTTAATAATAAAAAATACAGTGTATCCATTTTTTTGTGAGTGTGTGTATCTCTTTCAGAAATTACAATGTTGTTCATAATAAAAACCTTTCATTATTTAAAATAACTCAAGTAAGAATAACGCCTGGATCCCACAAGCATGCATAAAACCAGGCAGAAAATAGAAGTAAAGGAAGAATCACACATGCTAAAAAAACCAGCCAAAATTAAAAATCAAGAATATTTCTACGGCGCTCCTGTTAAATTCCTTACAAAGTGATATTTTGTGAGATTTTATTATGCGTGTGAGTCTGTTTAATACCTAGTACATGCACACACACACACATCTGATAATTTAAATGTATTTAAATAATAAACGTGTTCTACAGAGCCCCGTGAAGGACAAGCAAACAATATGTCGTCGAATTCAATTTATTCATTTAATAATCTGAAAATATGGAGTTAATTAACTTAAATATAATTTATATAAACTATTGACATTAAAATATTGATTTAGTAAATTTCAATTTAAAATATTAATAATAAAGTCAATTTTTATTTGGTGTTCATGTCCTTAACTGGATTCCGTATAATTCACCTAAACACATTTAATTTGAATTCATTTAACTCATGTGTGTGAACAAGGTATTAGAGATGAAGATAAATCAGAAGAAGAAAAAAACATCTCTGTTTCAATTCTGATACTTTTTTTTTGCGTTCATCAAGTGTTCTGGGTTTTCTTGGCCCAATTTGAAGTGAAAAAGAAAATCGTGAACATGACATTTTTTTTTAATAATATATTATTTATTTTACTAGTTTTCTAAAAACACTTTCAGTTTGTTTTGTTTTTTTCTGTTTCTGAATCACGTATAATAAAATTCCACTGAATTTCACTTTTTAATTTAAAAGCTTTGTTTCCATTGGAGTGAAAATTTCAACTGGTGAAATATAAAATTGGCCCTCCATCCCATTCAATATTAAAATTACAATTACAAAAAAGTACTCTACTAGAAGCGAAATAGGCCTATGGCAGAGGTCACTTTTGTTCAATTTTTCACCAGTTGAAATTTTCAAAAAGTTCCAAACGTTCACCCCCCCCCCCCCCCCCCAATGAAAACAAGGTCTAAGGAATTTAAAAATGCAAGTAGATCGTTTATTTTGTGCGGGTAGCGTTAGATGGCGCTCCTTCCATAAAAATGTACTGACACCCCTTCAACTCTTGACTCACCTTTTACCTTTTTTATTGCACGTGGCAAAATTTTAATTACGTCATCGCTATTTCTCTACACGTGCTCTCTCTTTATCTTCACTTATATTGTGTTCTGAGGGTAAGTTTGTCCACGTGCTCTGATAATTAAGGTTGTTTTGGACGCTTTTAGAGGCTAAAAGGGCCTGCATTCGATTTCAACTAATTGGCGACGAGTGTAGTTTGCCACCTATGGAGGGGTTGCATGGCGCCATCTACCTTGCATTTACACAAGTATTTTTCTATGGAGCATTCTTAACTACTCTTCTTGTTTCTAAAACGCATGTATTTTCTTTTGAATTTTGCATCTGAAATGCAAAATAACCAAAGTTCTATTCTGATTATTCTCCTTCATTTACATATTTTGCAATGACTGCTTATAAAACCACCTTTAATGATGATTTTTTTTTTGCTCCGCAATGATGTATGAAAGTTAAAAAAAACCTGAACCCAATCCCATTCCACTTCTTCATTATAGATTCTAATAATAATAACTCATTAGTACTTCCCGTTGAGAGAATAAAAAATGAAACCTAGAAAAAAAAGTGACACTGAAATTATAAATTATTAACTAATGACAAATCCTTTTTCTCCCCTGTTATTTTTTTTTATAAATGTTTTTCGATTCGTCATCTTTTATTCCCTTAGTCACACAACTGACTTTGATGGGGTCGTTGACACTTTAACTCTCACTATCACTTACTCTCAGAGACTTTAGAAGAAAACCGACCTACATTATTAAATTATTATTACCCAACGAGAAAGTTTCAATCAACACGATTATCAATTTCATCACAAAACATAAAACGAGAAAAAAACAATCACATTTTCATGTTAAGATCTTCGATTCCAAGTCTCAACCACACATAACAGATGAAGTTCTATGAGGCGCCGTTTGGGTCATAATTAATATACTTTTTATATATATACAAAGTGTAATTATATATATGTTTTTCAATTAAATCCCAAACATATCGATTTATCCCAGGTAAAATGTATATCCCAAAAAATATTTTTATATATCCCAAAAAATAAAGGTTAGGTTAGGTTATACTGTCCTAACCTAACCTTTATTTTCTGAGATATATAAAAATATTTTTTTATATTTTTTTTCGATATGTTTGGGATTTAATTGAAAAACATATAATTACACTTTTTATATAAATAAAAATATATTAATTATGTCAAAAACGTATATAATTAGGGCTGGCGATATTTTGAAAAAATCGAAATAGATACGATATTTAAAAAAAATCGATTTTTAACAATTTATTGAAAAATAAAAAAAATCGATTTTTAACAATTTATTGAAAAATAAAAAAAATCGACTTTTCGATTTTTTTGTTTCGTTTTTTTTATTTTCGATTTTTCGTTTTTTATCGATTTTTCGATTTTTTTTATTTGTTTTCGATTTTTCGATTTTATTTCGTTTTTTTTTTCTTTTCGTTTTTTCTTTTCGATTTTTTTTTTGTTGTTTTTTATTTTTTTTTTTTCGATTTTATTTCGTTTTTTTTTTCTTTTCGATTTTTTTTTTTTGTTTTTTATTTTTTTTTTTCGATTTTATTTCGTTTTTTTTATTTCTTTTCGTCGATAAAATTTTTGTTTCGTTTTTTTTTTTTTTTTCGATTTTTCTGCTTCGATTTTATTTCGTTTTTTTATTTTTTTTTTGTCGATTTTCTTTTCGATTTTTTTCTTCCGATTTTTCGATATATCGAGCACAATATTTTATAAAAAAAAATATCGATATATCGAAAAATTTTACCATCCGTAGTTTGCATATTTTATAAATGGCTACTTTTCTCACCTTCGCTGCCTTGCAATTGCCGCTTCTTTCGACTCATCTCCTCCTCCATTTTTTCCTATTTCACCTTCTTCGTTTTCATCTTCAACGGTCTCCTCCTCCTCCTCCTCCTCCTTCGTAATAAACGTTTCTGTTTCCTGTTTTTTTTTTAATTTTCAGGAAAAAAGGAAGAAAAAGCAAAACAAAAACCATTTAATTAGAAATTAAGACTCAAAATGTTTATTGTTATAATTTTTGTAAAGGGAAATTCTTCTTTTTTATGTTCATTATAATAATAATAATAAAACATAAAATTACGGATGAGAGGGTGAACTAAGAAAATTACCAAAAAGAAGAGAAATCTTGAGAACCGTATCATCATCATATTATTTTGGCGTATCATAATTTCATAAATACCAATTATGTAATTTGAAAAAAAATAATTCATAAAAAACAGAACAACACGAAATATAATTAACTGAATCCAGTTTTTCTTTTATTTTCTTTTGACAATTTTTGCTCTAAAATTTCCTTATTTTACTCTTTTGTTTATTTTCTCTTTCTATTTTCTAATTAATATCAGTCAAAAGTTTACAACTTTTGTCTGTTTCAAAATTGTTCCTGAACCGGTTAACTTTTTTGTTTTGTCTTAAGCCGGGTCCACACATCAAACTTACAAAACAAAAAAACAAAAGCAGAAACTCGCTGTTTCAAGAGACAAATTGGCGACAATTCTAATACATTTCTGTAACTTTTGTGTTTTGTTTTATCTGCAATTTCACGAACATTCCCATATCCCACCCGCAAGACGGTTAAACATCAAAATGTTTGTGTTTTGTCTCAATATTATGCAACATTTTGTCTGTGTAGTGTGGGGACAGTTAGTATAAAAACGACAACAGAAAAGTTGCGTAGTTTAACATAGAACAGCTATAGAAACACAAAACAAAACCCAAATTTGTTTGTGTTTTTGTCACAAATTTGTTGTGGTTTTGTCTTGAGTACTGCTGACAGTTGTTTCAGTTTTGTTTTGTTTTCAACATTATGCTTTTTCTGGCGGTTTTTTGTTGTGTTTTTGTCTCTCGAACTCATATTGCACTTATGTCAGCTTCATGTGAACCCGGCATTATGTTCGATATTTACTACCGATTAATAACCGTTTTTATGATCGGTTAAACCGAATAACAGGTTATTTTTTCATTTCTCTTCAAATGTCGCAGAATTGTGTTATCTTTATTTACTTAATATATATGTTACTGTCATTCTGCGGATTCAGTCAATCTGCATATTGCCTAGGTAATTAATATGCAACATGCTAGTTATATATAATATATATATTAAGCCAGGTCTGTGTGTGTGATTATCGCTGTACAAACAAGGACAAAAACCTTGAAGCACGTCGGAAATTATATAAATTTAAATGAATAAATGAACCGCTTTTTTTTCTCAAGGTCAACTATATGTTGCACACTCGCCATCCAAGAATCACATTGATATTAAATTGGAGGGGGAAAGGTTGGAAAGTGTATAAGGGGGCGGGAGAGAGAAACGTGGAGGGGGAAAAAGTGGGAGGGGGTGACTGAAATTGAAATGAAAGGAGTAAAAAAGGAACAAACAAGACGCATGCGCACACCAGAGAAAAATGAAAAACTCATTTTCTCTTTCAAATATAAAAAGGGGAGGGGATAATAGCAGCAAAATTAAACTACAGTTTATCACAGGCAATTGTACCCAGCATTAGAATTTCTTTTGCTCCGCCCTTTTATGAATGTCATCAATTTCTAATTGGTTTGTTACTTGGTCTGACGTCATAAAAGGGCAGAGGAAAAGAAATTCTAATGCTGGGTACAACTGCTTGTGAATTTTGCTCCCGTAATTATGACGGGTTACCCCATTAGTGAATAAATATTAAAATAAGAAGCAGAACAGCAATTCACGGCGAATTTTACCGACGATGTTTCATTTTTTTTAAAATATTGTTGTTCCGTTTAAACTTATTATATTTTAAAACAATCCTGTTTTGAGAAACTGAAAATCTCGAAACTGTTTTGCTGTTGGTTCTAATTAATTAGTTGTTTCAGGTAACAACAAGGATTTCGTCGTTATTAAATTTACTTCCTATTTCTAGTTAACAAGGAAATTTGAAATTATTCAGAAGGAACAAAAATAATACAAACATTTACTTGTATGAAATTAGAAATACAACTAATTGAAAATATTAATTTTCATTTTGGTTTTCAAGTTATTTTTTTAAACTATACATAATTCGAGGCACATTAATCACTTTTGAACTTTTTGGCCGTTTTTTAATCTCTAAAAACTTTGCATTTTTTCGAATTGTAACAAATCTTGAATCTGTATACCTGGAAGCATCTTAGGGCTTCTCGGATCAGTTACGCCCTTTTCAGTCATTTGAGGGCATTTTTAAACGTTTGGCCGTTTTTAATCTTTGAAAAACTACATTTTTTCTAATATTATTGTAAAAAAAATATTGAACCTTTGTACCTTTTTGAAACATCTTAGGATTTCTGGGGGGTCAGTTACACCCTTTTGAGTCATTTGAGGCCAATTTCAAACGTTTGGCCGTTTTTTATTTCTAAAAAACTTTGCATTTCTTCTAAAATTGTGACAAATCTTAAATCTTTGTACCTTTTTGAAATATCTTAAGACTTCTGGGGGGGGGGGGGGGGTCAGTTACACCCTTTTGAGTCATTTGAGAACATTTTTAAACGTTTGGCCGTTTTTTTTTGTATCTAAAAAAACTTTGCATTTTATCTAATTGTGAAAATTCTTGAATCTTTATACTTTTTTGAAGCATTTTCGTACTCTTGGCGCCAATTGGGCCCTAATTTTTTTATAGTATTTTAATATTTTTCAATTTTTGGCCGTTTTATAAATTTGAAAATTTTTTTAATCTTCTTGTAAGTTGTTTTCCTTTGTACTTTTTAAAGCTTTTCGGAACTTCTGAGCCATTCGAAACCGTCCTAAATTTCTGACCGACCATAAATTGAGCCCAAATATAGGGTTCATTTTAAATTTAATTTGTTCGTCATTCGTATCAAATCGTTAGTACGTTCCAACTTGCAACACCACCTCACAGCCTAAACGTACCAAGTACAGTCTTCCTTTTTAATTTTCCCCCTCAAATGCCAATCGTTCCAGAACGCAGAACAATTAGTCTTACTTTCACACCCCCCTCCACACACACACACACAAAACATGGAACCCGTAGGCTACAAAATTACAAAATGAACACAAAAACAACAACAACAAAAAACCACTCGTATATTATAATTTAACATTGTATATATATTATATCTATTAAAATATTCTCTTTCTCTCTCTTTGAGAAAACTTTCAAAAAAAAAAAACTCAATTTTCATTCTAGTATCAAAGTCGTGATCTCATTCTTTGTTTCTAAACAATGAAGGTTCGATTCAAATTAAAGACTTTCCATTGTTTTTTAGAAGAAAAAAAACACACACACAACCAACTAATCAACGTTTATTTTTTCGCCACCAATTTCTAAAATTGCATTTAATACAAGGTGTGTAAAATAGAACCAACTTCGAGGGTGGAAACTTACCCAAAAATCTAGTTAAATATAGAAAAATCCTCCATAGAAAAATACTTGTGTAAATGCAAGGTAGATGGCGCTATGCAACCTCCATAAGGTGGCCAACTACACTCGTCGCCAATTAGTTGAAGTCGAATGCAGCCTTTTAGCTCTAAAAAGCGTTCAAAACAACCTTAATTACCAGCACGTGGACAAACTTACCCCCAGAACATAATTATAAGTGAAGAGAGAGAGTGAGCACGTGTAGAGAAATAGCGATGACGCAATTAAAAGTTTGCCACGTGATCAAAAAAAAAAGGAAGGCGAGTGTCGTCTGTACATTTCTATGGGAGGGCTAGTGGTGCCATCTAACGCTTCACGCACCAAAATAAATGATTTACTTGCATTCTTAAGTGATTGAACTACCCTTCTAGTTTCTAAAACAATGTCAAGTTTCTCTTCATTTTGCTCTTCTGAAAGACAGAATAATCACGAGTTCACGAAACGTTTACATTTTAAAACCACCTTAAAGGAAAAATTGAAAGTGTTAGAAAGTAGAACGGGTAAAATAGTATTTTTATGTTGATATCTTTCAAAGTAAACTTTTTATTAAAAAAAAAGTTTACTTAAACTTGGATAATTTTGAGAAAAAAAAATGATTATTAAGTGATTCATCTACTCTTCTAGTTTCTAAAACACGTTCAAAGTTTCTCTTAAATTTTGCTTCGGCCTTTGCTAGGCCTTATTCGCCTAAAATAACCACAATCCGAGCAGGAAAAAAACTAGAAAATTTTTTAGAAACTAGAAAGCTAGCTCAATCAATTAGATATTTACATGTTGACATTTTTCAAAATAAGCTTTTTTTATAGGCAAAAATTAAATATCTTCGTCTGGTTAAAGTAGGCTTATTTTTTAACTGACTTAAAAAGCTTATTTTGAAAGATGTCAACATGAAAATACCCTTTGAATGATTGAGTAACTCTTCTAGTTTCTAAAACACTTTCCAGTTTCGCTTAATTTTTGCACTTGAAAGATAAAAATCAATCAAGAATTCGAGAGGCGTTTACACTTTCAACGAAGGGGTTTTCGAAAAAGATGAATATTAAAGATACCCTCGGTATCTTTGAAAATAAACTTTTTATACCATTTCGAAAAAGATGAAATTTTACAGTTTTCAAATTTGTTCCCCGAATTAAATTTTCTTTAATTTGGGTAACAAATTTGAAAACTGTAAAATTTCATCTTTTTCGAAATGGTATAAAAAGTTTATTTTCAAAGATACCGAGGGTATCTTTAATATTCAATTAATGCTTTGATTTGCTCTTCTAGTTTTAAATAAACTATGAATTTCTTTTGAAAATTGTTTCTAAAATCAGCTAAAAAGGACCTCCAAAAAAACCCCTCAATGACCAAATAAATGTAACTTAAGATATCTGAAGTTCTCATTGTCACTTTTTATTCTTAAAGAAATTCAGAAACTTGTTCAATTTCTAAATTCTTTCTAGATTTCTGATTGAAAACAAAAAAAACCTGCAAAAAGTTCATGCTCCAGTTCACTCGGGCAGCAATTCAGAGGTTTAACATTTTTTTTTCAGGTATTTTTTTTTAACAACATTAACCAGAAATAATAAGCAATGCCACACTTTGAATGAGTCAGCAGCATTGCTCGCCTTACAAATTTACCAGCACCGAAAAAAAAAGTGAGCAAAACGGTCAACTATGACTGACTGACACGTCCAACCAGAGAGTTTCTTTGAAGAGTAATTACATCTCTGAACTCTCAAAACAACCTCCTCCTCCTCCTCCTCCATCTTCTTCTTATAACAACTGAAAAAGGCTATTCGGTCACGGGTCAGCAAGTCCTTCTGGGCCATTCTTCGCAACCACACACACACACATCTCAATATAACATTTCAACTCACTCTTCACGTAAAAAAAAGAAGATTCAGAGTTGAAGAACCAATTGTTAAAAGTATAAACATGGATTAATAATAATTAATACCTAATACCTTGTACTCACACACATGAGTTAAATGAATTCAAATTAAATGTTTTTATGTGAATTATATGGAATCCAGTTAAGGACATGAACACCAATTAAAAATTGACTTTTATTATTAATATTTTAAAATTGAAATACTAAATCAATATTTTAATGTCAATAGTTTATAGAAATTATATTTAAGTATTAACTCAATATTTTCAGATTAATTAACTGAATAAATTGAATTCGACATATTGTTTGTTTGTCCTTCACAGGGCTCTGTAGAACACATTTATTATTTAAATGCATTTAAATTATCAGGTGTGTGTGTACTAGGTATAATCTACACCTAATAAGTTAAATGCATTTAAATATTGAACATGTTCTACAGAGATATGTTAAGAACATAAAACGTGATTATTAGGGCTCGGATTTAACCAGAATGGTTAAAAAGGGATGCCGCCACCCTTCCTAGTGGGCGAGCAGCTTTACAGAAAAAAATGCTAATTTTCAGGGGGGGGGGGGAGGTTCTGCAAGAAAGTATGCAAGAATCATAGCAATATTTCACTTATTTCTTGCAAGAAAAATCTTGCAAGAAAATGTGATCGCTGCTTTAATTGTACTTCTGCAATAAGAAGCCCTATAGGCAGGCTTGCTGAGTAATTTTTCCAATTCAAATACGCTACTGTGTAGTGTGACAGACATTCAGAAATCGGGACGAACTTCAGTTGGCCCTGCCCTTTTTATGGACGAATGGCAACTTCTAATTGGTTGGTTATGTAGTCTGACGTCACATATGCTTCGCCCTTTTCAACGTTGAACCACAGAACAAACCAATTAGAAGTTGCCGGTCGTCATAAAAAGGGCGGAGCCAACTGAAGTTCGTCCCGATTTCTAAATGCATGTTGTAGTGTGTAGGCCAACATGACAAATTTGTTTCATAGAAAGACTACTAGAGGCTTCCGTACAATATATTTATTAATGAAGCATATAGGTCAAATATTGGATGTCACCTGAACTGACCTCCAATTTACAAAGACAGGTAGAGAGAGATAAATTTAAAAAAACCTGTAAGGTTCAAATAGAAAAACCCCCGAATACACCGCCAGATAGAGTGAGAGAGAGAAAATACGAGTAAGGTGCAATGTCCTATTGCAATTCTCCTCCCTTCCTACCTACCTACCTATCCACCCACCTACTTGTAAAACAAACCCACCCACTCTTCTAAAAATAAAACATAATACACCTTTATATGTAGGTCCACCCTCTCTCTCTCTCTCTCTCTCTCCACCACCATCATAATCATAATCACAATCAAGTGTCATTATTATTATGTAGGCCAGTCAATATTAAAATGTAATATCTGTTTGTGTTTTCAAAACAAATGTCTGCCATGTTCACAACTTCCTCCTATATTTGGACACAAGAGTGCAAAAAAGAAAAGACAAAATTGGAACAACACCTAGTAAGGGGCTTCTCCATCAAGAAAGAAAAGACAAAATGGAGAAAAAAATACACCAAACCAAATATATAAAGTCCACCTGTTTCACTCTTAAGCCTCGTTTTCACGGTGGCGATAGTTCTTTCATGAGAGTAGCTGTCATGAAAGTTGCGATAGTTCACTCTCATGATAGCAACTGTCTACACGTCTTGAAGTAACGGTGATAGTTGTCTGTCGCATGACAAGTGTGACGTCTACTTTACAGGATATCATTGAGTCAACAACAGTGTTGCCTTTCTCTCCCTCCAGAAGCCAAATTTCCCTATACAAAGTGGATATTTCCCTATAAGCTGTCACACAACAACTAATTACTATCGCGACAGTTGACTATCAACTATCTAGTCAAACGAGATAGTTGTGATAGTGCTATCGCGACAGTGTGATAGTGACTATCATGTGGTTTTCACGATGATAGTTCTCGCGATAGTTGCTGCTCTCATGACAGCAACTATCGCGACAGCAACTATCATCGTGAAAACAAGGCTTTAACCCTGTAAAGCTAGAAGAAATTATATTAAGTCCATAAAGTACTTTTTTTGGGATTATTTTCTGTACTTTTTTATTAGTCTTGCGCGCCTTCATGAAAACTCTTCAGAAGTAATTTGAAAAACATTCAAATTTCAGACAAAATTGAAGAAGTCCAATAGAAAAATATATTATAACAACTCAGAAATCTCAAGAAACCTCTTAAGTCTGGAAGCCTGAAAAAGCCTTGTACTAAAATCTGAAAAACCTGAAATACTTTGAAAAATCTTCACTAATGTACAAGTCTCCAAAAAGTCTTTTAAAAAAATGCTCTAAAAGTTCAGAAAAATCTGCAACAAGAAATGAAAAATGTTGCCAGAAAAAGAAAAATAATCAAAAAATATGTGGAAATGTCCAACGACAACAAACATTGTTCAAAAAAGACCACCAAAATTGCTGCCTTGAAATGTCCAGAAAAAGCATTGGAATCAAAATCCATGAGAATAAATCACAAAATTACTTCGAAAATCACCACAAAGAGCGCTAGCATCGTTATTTTTCTATCGAGTCCATAGACCCGGTGTTAAAGAAGAAATGCTAATTTTTAAAATACACAGTCGCGTCGGCAATATGTTTATTTTTCATATTTAAAGTTGTCCAATTTTGATGGTTCAAAGTGCAATGTGCACTTTAAATATATGTTCATATAGTGACATAATGACAAAAAATTGGAAAATGCGGTTATATTTTTAAAAAGTATTTCAAAATCGCGAATTTCTAACTCTTATGTTAAACTCCATTGAGTACGCGATCGTAAGAAAAAAACATCCATTAAAATTGCTCGCGAAAAATACCTAAAAATAATTTTAAAAAGCCAGAAAAAAATCAGCACGTGCGCCAATGTGTTGGCTTCACTGTGGTTTAATTGTGGTTTTTTAAAATTATTTTTAGGTATTTTTACCAATATTTTAATGGATATTTTTCTTACGAGCGCGTACTCAATGAAGTTTAACATAAGAGTTAGAAATTCGCGATTTTGAAATATTTTCTTAAAAATAGAACCGCACTTTCCAATTTTTTGTCATTCTAACATTAGATCAGCATATATTTAAGGTGCACATTGCACTTTGAACCATAAAAATTGGACAACTTTAAATATGAAAAATAAACATATTACAGCCGCGACTGTGTATTTTAAAAATTAACGTTTCTTCTTTCTCGGCTCAATTCATGGATGGACCTCTCTGAACCTCTAGTAAGAAGCAACCTGAGCCTTGTAAAGCCTCACTGAGAGTATTATACTGTAATTGTGCCTGAACCTCTCCCTTAAAGCCCATAAAAAAACTACCCAGATAATCCCTGAACCTTACTCTCAAAGTCCCTGAGCTTCTCAGAGCCGCCTCCTTGACAGGCAGGCATTTAGAAATCATGACGAACACAAGTTGGCTCCGCCCTTTTTTATGACGACCGGCAACTTCTAATTGGTTTGTTGTGTGGTTCGACATTGAAAAGGGGCGGAGCATGTGACGTCAGACAACATAACCAACCAATTAGAAGTTGCCGGTCGTCATAAAAAGAGCGGAGCCAACTGAAGTTCGTCCCGATTTCTAAATGCCTGTGCCTCCTTGAACGTTACAAAGCTTGATAGAAACACGGTAATTCATATTTGATAAGTATTGAATGGACGATGACGTAATTCTAAATAATAAACCGTTTGTTGTTGGCAACCAAAATAAAAAGTCGCCAAGGAAAGACATCGACCTCAAATACAAACATAACAACAATTGCATGGCAACCAAACAATCATTATCATCATCATAACAAATATTGAAAAGAAATACCAAACAAAAGACTAGGAAGTACACCATTTTATAATTTACTAGAAAAACGACACGAAAAGATCATAGCTATTTTTTTTATTTTATAGAAAATCCGAGAATCAGGTGAAATAAGAGAGCTAAAAAGGAAGAAGAACCCAGATAACAATAATAGTTGCTAAGGGCCTCGTTTCCATTGGAGTAAAAATTTGAACTTATTGAAAATTTCAACTGATTAAAAATCATCATGAAAATATTTTTATTGCATTTAACTTGTAGAAAACATTCTAGTTTTTAACAAATAGGCCTACAGTTGAACCCGTTTAATACGAAATTGAGTAATCAAAATAATTTTACGCGTTAAAAGAATTTTATAATTCTTTCTTTTAACGCGTAAAATTATTTCGGTTCCTCCATTTCGTATTAAACGTGTTCCACTGTAGGCCTATTTGTTAAAAACTAGAATGTTTTAGACCCAAGACAGAAAATGGATTTCATGTTATCCGTATTCGCATTTGTTTTCACTGCAAATACTCGCTTGAGATTCAGTGGAAACCGTTTAACATGAAATAGAAGAGATCGGAATATTTTTTTCGTATTAAAAGAATTTCGTTTTAAAAGCATTTTTATACAATTCTTATGAAACCGGACTAAAATACGAACGTGTATACTTCGTTTTATCCGATTTTTTGTGTTACCCGTTTTTGTATTAAACGGTTTTCACTGCGTTAAGCTTGCCGCACACTATATCGGATCGGAACAGAACGAAATCGGAATATTTTGATAACGAGCTGAAATGCTTGTTATCAAAATATTCCGATTTCGTTCCGAACCGATCCGATATAGTGTGGCAAGCTTTAAAAAGATGGCATTATATATATTTTGTAACCCTTTTTAAACTACAAATTCCATTTCATTCCTTGTATAGTCATAAATATTTCATGAAAATCTTAAAACAAAAAAAGAAATGTAGAAATTTGTTAACTTGTTTAACGCTTTCTAAGTTTTCCAAGTGTGTTTTGAGAAGATTCTTTTAAATCCGTTGGCCAATTGTGTCCCAATTTGAAGTTATGTACAAATAAGGATGTTCACCCATTTCTTTTGGAACACTTTAATAAACTCGCTTTTTTTCATTCTTAACATCTTTCTTTCTCTTTCTCTCTCTCTCTCTCTCTCTCTTCCATTTCTATCTCTTTCTCAATTTATAAAGTTATTTTTAGAAAATCTACAACCATTTTTTGGACAACCTTCAACCAATAGAAGGAACCACATTCACAATTTCACCTGTTTTACTTTATTTTTTTTGTGGTTCCAATTCTCTCTTTTTCTCTCCATCCATCCATCCACCATGACTGTTCAACTCTTATAATAGAAAATTACTCTTGTTGTTGTTGTTGTTGTTGCCATCAATGGAACACACATTGTTATTGGAGGTTCTTTTTTTTTTGGTTGTTTCTGAAAATGTCCCACTTACATTTCGTCATTCAGCTTATTCTTCACACAATAAAATTTCAAGACATGGTTATATTCTTTCGATTAGCAGCCACTTAGCCTCTATGCAGGAGATTGTGTTGCTATTCGCCTTATTTTGAGCCCTCGGCACAACCTATATTAACATCCTCCATAGCCTTACATTAGAGGCTATTATTTTATTACTAATTGAAAAAAATACCCAAAGATATAATTTGTATTACAAATGTTATTTTTCTGTGTTTTATTTCTCTTGTGTGATTGATTTTGTGTGTTTGCAAAACAATTGTCAATAATTTTCCAGTGACTTCTGTAGAGAAAAGTTACCCATTTACGATAAGATCGAGACTGCGAAAAATCACAAATCCGAGCTCTTTACAGTCCGGATCCGTACCTTTTTTAGAGCCCATTCACGAACGGATCAGATCTGACGAATTGTACGCCTATTTTATTTCATTTGTCAGCCTGCCCCTCTTGTTGCCAGCAGCACAATAAAAGAAATGCGCATGTTCTGACTAAAAAAAATCGGACCTCTCTTGTCCCTTTCCTGAATTGATCAGAACTGAGACGAATTTTCAGCTGACTGAAGAAAATAACCAATCATTAATCGGTTCGTAAAGGTATAGCCAGCCATTCATGATGGAAATCTGTATTTTGAAATGAAATCCAATATTTATCAATCCGTGAATGGTGGCTCCCAGAGATCAAATCAGTCAGTCGTGATCTGTCAATGGCAGTCGATCCCAGGAGTCCAAATTAGTTCGTCAACGGGAAAAACAGATCAGATCTGATATTGAGAGCATGCGCAATCGCTTTACTGTCTTGTTGTCTACAAACAACAGGCTGACAAATGAAACAAAATACTCGAACAATCCGTCAGATTTGATCCCGATTGCAAAGAGACCAGATCTGCAAACTTATTCAGTACAAATCTGATAATGAAAGAGTACCTTTAATGACAATTAATTGTACCAATACCCCTGTTTTATTTTCTGTAATAAAATGTGATTTAAAGTGTCATAAAACAACAAACATTCTTGCAAGAATCGTTATCGATTTTCGAAACGACCATCTTGAAAAATAAGAACCATTCCTCGAAAGAAAACAAAAAGTTAACCAATTTTGGCAGACACCATAAGAAAAGAGGAACAAATTGTTGAAAAACATGAAAAAAATTACCCTTTTTCTGAACAGTTTCGGACGTGGCTTACGAACAGTCCACAGTGGACGTCCGTTAACCTTTGTTCCTCCATTCCAATTTCTTCCACTGGACACCATCGATTTAGTTATCGACTGTCTCAGTGGTGACCAACGAGGAGGTGTCGTAGTCGGACTATGTTCCGACGGAAGAGGCAACACGTGCAACATTGTGACGAACACACACACACGCGGACACAAATGTCAAAATTTACCTGTCAATTTCAGTCATATTTCTCCTCAAAAAAAATATATATATAAAGGCAGAGGGACTTCCTAAGGATCTTTCTACCATTAATTAATCCGATTATCAACTCTAAGCACTTGGATTAACAAAAGGATAAAAGTCAATCACTTTTCTCTCTTTGTTAAAATCTGAAAATTAATAAATATTAAAAAAATAAATCGTTCAACGTTTACTTTTTCAAGCAAAATACACTGAAGAAAACAACAACAACATCCTGTAATCATCAGATTCCTCATCATAATAATAATCATAAGTCAGGGTCGTTGCTTCTTCTTACATTGTCCAGACTGGAACCACTTTTGCTTTTATGAACTTTCAGATGGTTTTTTTTTTTGTAAAAAACCAGCTTTTGTTTTTACATCCTTGTTAGAAACGAAAAAAAAAACAAGATTTGAAACCCATAAAAATTACAACCTATGAGAATTATGAAAATTATAAGGAAGAAAATTATTAAATTATTATTGCAAATGTTGAGATGTGATCATCATCATTGTAATCGTCAGTATTACACGAATGAAGCTGCAAAACGGCCGAGAAGAACCACAAAAACCAATCCGTCTACTAAATAAGTAGCGAAACCACTGAGAACGAGAAAAGAAAAACAAACTCAGCTGCTGCTTCTGCTGCTATTGCTTACTGCAGCTTTTTTTGCATGAAATTTGGCGAAATGTCAATAACCCTCATTACATCCCTTAAGATTTCAATGCAACACAATCAAGTGGACTCGTCCAATTCAAAGAAAATTCCAACCAATCACATTACAAAATCATTGTATACTTTTACAAGAGAGACAGAAAGAAAGAAAAAACGAGACACGTGAAGCAAAGCGAGAAACGCAATAGTGCTGACACCTAGCTAGCAAAAACAGAAACACGCTAGCGAGAACACGTGCGATTGTGTTCTTTCTTAAGTTCTTACTCCATCTATGGCGACACATGTTGTGTGTTGAAGAATGAAACTTGGCACTTGAAACTTCACCTTTAACCCTCAAAACAGGGTTCCAAAATAGAAATATCCTACTTTATTTAGTCTCATTTGGAACAGGGTTTTTCTACACTGGAAGTTACTCAAAGGGTTCAAGTGCCATGTTTATTGCTGGTATACCAGTGTTGTGTGTTGAAGAATGAAACTTGGCACTTGAAACATCAAGTTGAACCCTCAATGAGTTTCAATGAAGTAAAACCCCGTTTTATATCCCCAAGAACAGGTTTTTTTTCTCCACTGGAAGTTAACTCACGAGGGTTCAAGTTCTCAAATGCCAAGTTTCCTCTGCTTGAAAAATTGGCCTTCGTAGATGTGTGGAGAGAAATCTGTACCAATAAAATTCCTCAAAATAACTGTGTTTATTATAATAACGAGGTTAGATTTGAGATTTTCTTATCTCTCTTTTAAACTTGAAAACCCAAACAAGGAGTGAGAAAAAATGACATTAAAAATGTTGGCTTTGCGCCATTCTTCTTTAAACACATCACGAGATCGAAGACAATATCGCCAACCACATGACCAGTTACTTAATTATCTTACGCAAACGCAAACGAACTTATTTTCTCACTGTGGGGGGGAGACCCCTCTTTGTAATTTCTAGTCCCCCATCCCACTCTATGGGACAGCTAGCGCCTGTGCTCAGCACAAATCCATCATTTGCCCCGCCCTTTCAGAAATTGAAAATGGCGGGGCATGTGACGTCAGACCATATAACAAACCAGTTAGAAGTTGCCGTTCCTCATAAAAGGGCGGGGCAAACGATGGATTTGTTCTATGGGCCCCTGCCACCCAATCTGTGGCCCCCTTCTTCAAACCTGATTTCAAGCCGACTGAAAGAAGCCAAAAAAAATTCTAAAAATGAAACGATGACGGAATGAAGTTTGCATTTTAAACAACAAATATTACTTACAAAAACCTTGCTTACTACATGTGTAATAGTTCCAAAATATTTTGACTATGACCGAAACCATAAATAGATCATTCTTCTTAAAAAAAACCCCGTTTGCTAAATCATCAAAATGTCAAGTAGTAAACAGAACAAAACAAAAACATCTTTCGAATTTAGTTACGTCAATGTATGCTATCAGACAAGATTAGTGAAGCTAAACATTCTATAAATAAAAGAGGGGTGCACATCTTATGTTAACATTGGCCTAAATGTAATTAAAACGCCATCTTAGGAAACCCCTATCTGATTTATCTATGTAAATTCTAAATTAAACATAATACTTCTATTACTTCAAGATGAAACAGTGAAGAAAATAGCTCAAGTTCCTCAGCTGTATATATTTACCAAATTGGAACCATCAGCGACATCTATTGGTTTTTACCAAAAACAATCAACTAAATTCACATCGATATTACGTAACATCGTAATATCGATATATTTACAACACTAGAAAATCAGTGATCTTTCATTTTTGGCGCCGAAATATTGACAATTAACATCAAAAATAACGATTTTCGTCAATTAATGCAGATTTGAAAACAATTTTATCGCATTTATGACAATAAAGCATAGAATAATTTATCTTTTTAACTTGATTATCAACCGGATGTCAAAAAAAAAACAATTACAAAAACAACAACAAAAGACACTAAAAACATTTCGATCGACATTTCAGTGATTTTAGCATTTATAACACAGAACACACATACGAAAAACGCTTTCCATCGTAATATATATCAATATTCAATGTATTATCGAAAGATAATTGCTTGTGTTTAAAAAGGAGCGTAAAAACAGAGGAGATTTACCGTCGATTGAAGCGGAGGTCCATTAGAACTGGGAGACCTTTGTACTGTCACAAGCGCCATATTGTTAAATAAACACTTCAAAGTCATCTATTCACATAAACCGACCTCCAATCTACACTATCACGACTAGAACATATTTAATAACTGTTTTATTCACGCCTGAAGATAAAAAAAAACAATCTTATATTTGACGGCAGCCATCTTCGCAACCTCCTTCATCAGCAGCTGTCTTTAATGTTTAAGAAGTTTCTCACTAGATGGCGAAGTCAAACTAATTTCTACACTGTCAATTTTCTTTTTTTCATACATTTTTATTCACGTTGCCATATTGTGTTCTTAGAAACAATTAACTTAAATATAGAAAAGACACAACATGGACACACACACGTTTAAGATGCACAGCTTTGTATAAATAAAGGGAAGAAAGCATGAAGGTGTAAATAAAAGGTTCCGCCGAAGACAAAATCATCAGCGGCGGCGGCGTAATAAACATATTATATATACGCTGTCTGCGGTAAAAAAAATTCTTTTTTGTTTTTATTTTTCTGAAGGAAGGGAAAAACAATGTAAATAACATCGGAAATGTGTCAACATTTTAAATTATGGTTTCTAATTTGAAGAAATGGTGCATTTCATAACCTAAAAGCTCAATAATTAGCCGCCGCCGAATTAAACAACGGCACTGTGACTCACAGTGCTATATAAGAGTACGGTAAATCTGAGCGGTTTTTAGCAATTTTTTGGATTATTTTTATATTTAGTCTCTTAACAAGAATATTTTTATATTTTAATAAAGGTTTCATGTTGTTATAGTAAAATATTTTCTAAAAACAAAGCCAAAAACAACTACAGCTTTCTTATAAAATTAAAAAACCACTGAGAAATTGTGGAAGCGCTTAGAAGCGATAAAATAATATTAAAACGCTAAGTAATGAAATGACGTAATGATATTCGAAGCAAAACGTGGTTGAAAAAATGGGCATTGAAATATGGCGTATTTACGTTTACTTCTAATAACACACGCTGCCATATTCATTCACCTTTTTTCTTAAATTGTATTGGCATTATAATGAAAACAACGTGCTTCGTATTGTGTTGGATATGCTTAAGGTCATGTCATTTTACATGAAATCACTGTGTATTGCTAGTGGAAGTTAATTATTAGTAATGGCGACTAGGTAATGTTGGATCGGTCCTTCTGACGTTAATTTCATTGAAATTTGACAGTTTAAAAAGAAATTTCAATTCAATTTATGTTTTTAAATAGAAAATACGTCGTCTATGTTGATGTTACGCGAAAAACGCCAATGAAAATTATGATTTTGTGTTCATAAACGCGATTTGTTTACATTGAGGTTGGCATCCTATGAAAGCAAAACGTAAACAGAAACTGATAAAAAACGGATTGAAAAATCGGCGCGAAAACGTTTTAAATATATAAAGACATGTCGAATAATTTATCCAGTGTGGTCACTTTGTACGTGTCCACTTGCCGATTGGCTATTTTAGCATCTGGTTCGGTTGAAAGCGGCGAAATCGTTCAAAACGAAATCGAAACCGAAGAGACAAACGTCAATAATAATAACAATCACAATCATACAAATCAGAGTCACAGAAATCACTTTAATACACATTGGAACGAACTTAATCGACTTATGCCTTCGTTAAGACAGGCATTAACCTGTTGTCATTGTACTCGAATAGCGAGTGATCCAGTAACGATCATTAAACAGTCAAAAACAGACGATTACGGACGTTCTGATGTCGTTGAAACTGGACTCAAATGTAGAATTTGTGCGAAACGAAATCATTTAACGAATGTTTCACTTGTTGACAATTTACAGGGAAAGATTCTGATTCAATGTTATCGAAAATTATGTCAGTATCTTGAGAGTACGAGTTTTTATCGTAAACTCGGTACGAACGGTGGTACGAAAGGATCGTTAGCGAATCTTATCGGTGAAGGTGCAGCCATCGAAGACGATGAAGACGAAATTGAAGAATGTCCGACTCCTTTAGTTGGTACTTCGTTATTATCTCGTCTTTTAGCATCTCCTCCGATGACCGAACCACCAATTTCAAACGGTTTGTCATCGCGAGGGTCTCAACAGATCTCCTCGAACGATAATAATAATGGCGTTCAGGTTTACAGCGTATCGATGGATTGCGATTATGGAACGCGAATAACGATTAAGAGGAAACCAAGATTGTCTTCCTCTTCATCGATATCGTCTTCGTCGTCGTCAAGTAACGATTCTTTACCGCTTGCGTATACCGTTTCACGGTCTTCTGCTTACTATAAGCAAGCAAAGAGCGTAAAAACTGTAACAACAACAATAACGAATAAGAAAGCGGAAAGCGTGAAAGACGAATCGAAAGCAAAAACAACCACAAATGCGTTGCGTATTTGTCGTTGCGGTAATGCAACTAATCAGCCTGGAAAGTTAACTTGTTGCGGTCAACGATGTCCGTGTTACGTAGATAGACGTCCGTGCGTACGTTGTAAGTGTCGTGGATGTAAAAATCCAACGAAAAGTAAAGATGATGAACCACAGCCCATAACGAAGTTCGTTTCGTCAACTTCACCATCCTCTTCTTCTTGTTCTTCGTCTACGGTGTCGTTATGTGGCCGTGCTCGTGATGCTGTAGTTTCCGAAGTTGTTCCGAGACGTCCTCAGAAGACAGCAACGAAACGAAAAGCGGTCGAACATAATAACGAAACATAGAATATGCGCTCAACTGTCATCGGTTATTTTAAAAGTTGATGGTGCTGAAACAACAACAACAACAACAAAAAAAACGATGAAAAACGCAATTTATAAAACAATTTCAAGAATTAAAAGCTGATTTTTAAATTAAGAAAAGTTTTGAAAGTGTTTTAGAAACTAGAAGGGTAACTCAATCACTTAATAGTATGTTTTGTTCTAGTTTCTAAAACACTTTAAATCTCTTCTTAATGTTTCTCTTTAGGAACGCAGAATAACAAGTGTTTGAAAATCAGCTGATCAAACATCTTAATTGAAACTAGAAGAATAAACAAATATATATTATATTAGGGATGGGACATTCGAATCCTTGAATCCCGGGAATCTTGAGAAAGATTCGATATTCGAAAACTCGAATCTTCGCGCTTTTTTGAATCTTTCAAATCCTAACCTAAAAAAAAACTGTTAAAAACTTTGGTAAAATTAGTTTTAACTCCATTGACATCCAATAGATGCGTTCACTAACATATAAAACCGGCGATTATTGCAATTTCGGTGGTCTGAGTGAAGCCACACTTGTGTTATTTATTATTAATAAATTTAATATTATTTCATTTATTTTTATCTTCTTAATGAATAATATAGGATTCTTATAAGAAGGATTCGAGAGTGCCCGGATATTCGAGGGATTCGAGAACCTTTTAGGATTCGGATTCGAAAAAAATTATGATTCGTCCCTCCTCTACAGATTATATCTTTTAAAATGAACTTTATTGAGTTTTTTTTTTTGACCAACGAAAATGGTGAAAATAGCCACAAAAAGTGTCTCAAACTGCCATAAAATGTTTATTTTGAAAGATATCATTTTGTAAATCATCTATGCCAATTTTTTTTTACTCTTCTAGTTTGCTGTAAATGTTAAAATTATTTTATTTACTTTAAAAAATAAAAATTTTCATCGTTTTTCTACATCATGTTGAAAAGTGAACTTTAAGTCCGATTGACAAATGAATTTTAAACTTTTTTAAAAAAAAACTGTATTATGTATGTATATATTATATATAAATAACATTATATTTTTTGGTGAAAAATAAAAACTAATAATGTTGTAATTTATGAACAGTGAATAAAAAAAAATAACTGGATGGAAATCGTTTATAATTAATTTTTTTACGATCGATTTGTAAATTCGTATTAAGGCCCGCTTTCACACAAGGATACGTGTATGATAGATACTGAATTTACATGTAGGCCTACACAAATAGAAGCTTTCATGCGGCAATACACGAATGCTTCCATTGGTCTTCATGTAAATTCATTATACGTCATATATCATACACGTATCTTTGCGTTAAAGCGGCCTAAATTCATCAAAATCGCTCTCATGAAGTGAAGAAAATTTGGACCTCAGTTTCACAAAGCGTGACAGTTTTTCCTCCCCACAAAGTCCACTTTCTAGCACAAGCTCCTTTCACCGTTCCGCCGTCATTTTTTTTTTTTGAATGCTACTCATATCAGAGCTGACTCGTAAAAGTTAAGCACGGTCCGAGTCCACTTGGCATCGAATGACGCCATCTGAACACGACACGAGTAGTGACCGACTGAGCGTACTCTTATCGTATCACCGCGACTTAAACTAGACAATATTTATTATTATAGCTAATTTTAAAGAGTAAACTGGTTTTCAAAATATTAAAATAGGAAATTTTCGAATAAATTCCGGACGATTTTTTTTTCTGTTAAAATACAGTAGAGCGTAGATTATCGGAACCAATTTTTTTTACTTATTCTTAAGAAAATACTACTTATGGAAACAAAAAAAACTTTCTTTGCAATCGGTTTTTTCTTAGTTTTCTCTACTTTTTTTTAATTGGAGTTCGATTATATGAACTTTTGATTATCAGAACTAGTCATGTCCGACATTAGTTCCGATAATCGACGTTCTACTGTAGTTTGTTCAGTTCTTATTCAAATAAATACAAAATTAATGGAAAAAAATGCAATTTATACATTTTCATTTCACAAAATAATATTTATAATCTCGGTTGAATAATTAATAATATTAATAAAAAAAAACTTTGGTTTACATATATATATATAAAAAAGAATATAGTTGATTTTACCGCTTGCACTTCTGATTTTATGCAAAATTAAGAGATTTCTCTTTTTTATCACAACAAAAATAACTTTCAATCACAAGATTTCACAATATTTTCTTGTATTACGAAAAATAAATTTCTAACCCTTAAAAATGTATAGAAAAAATACTTTCCTTTTGTAGAAAAAAAAAACTCAATAATATTAGGGCTAAAGAACAAAAAATAACAATTCCTAAAAATAGAATCAGAACAACCAAAAAAAATTCTAAAACTTGATAATGGCCGTTTATATATATATGAAAAAAGTATTGAAATTGTTATTTAATGGATTTGTTGGTCGTTTTCCCCCTTCAAATGGAAGCAAATTTCAAAACAATGTCTTCAAGTTGTAAATATTACAAGTTATGCCCGTTATCAAAATCAGACATTTTTTTGCTTTTTAACTGCTCGAAATTAACAACTCGTTACTCGATACAAGTCTTTAGAAGTTTACCAATTTAAAAAAAATAGCACAAATAAGATAAATTCGATCGAGATGAGATCATCAGAGTAAACTAGCAAATTTTGAGTTAGGTTGAGTATCGACCTTTTTTCTTATTGAAAAATTCATCACGAATAATCGCTGCGAGTCTACTAGGTTTCAAAAAAAAAGGAACTCAAGACTCCTAGTGATCTCGTAAACTATAGGAAAAGTACTTTCAAAGTAAAAGTACGCCATTCGTTATAAGTATCACAATGTAAAACCACTTTCGTTTCGAAGGAGATAATACGAACCGAACTATCATAGTAGCGATTGGAACCGTAAACGAGAAAAAAAAGGTCTTCTAAACAAAACGCACACAAAGACCTATAACTCACTTTAATCCTCGTCGATGTATAAATGCACTCGTAGACACTTTGTAATGGTTCGGTAACTAAAGAAAAGAACAAAGACAAGAACAACAAAAAAGAAAAGACAAAACAGCAAAAAATAAAGAAAGGAAAAAGTCTAAAAATATAAAATCACAGTTATAAAAAAAAGATTAATCTGTTAAATCGTATGTTTGTTGTGTCTTTGTCATTAATAAAAAAAAGTTCGACAAATAAAACAGATTTTTTTAAGATTCTTCATCGTTCTCTACCTGAACTCCGATCCTTGATAAATAACGATTTCGTATATGGAATTCGGACTGAGGTAAAAGGAGATCTTGCGGTGTTACGTCGGCCATCGAACCGGAAGCCAATAGTTTCTCTCGTTCGAGTGCTTCCGCAATTCTGTATAATCGAACAGATAAAAGAGTACGAGATTAGATAATCATGGAGAGTCACAGAATGTGGAAACTGGGTTCAAACACATCAGGATAACAAATTTCGATGAAATGGCATCAGATTTACTTATCTGTAAAATTTGTTAATTACAGTTCAAACATGAGATTTAAGCTGGCCTTAAAAGTGTTATTCTGGTTGTTTTGTCTCCGATGCAAAATTAAGAGAAATTTGAAAATGTTTTAGAAACTAGAAGCGTAGCTCAATCACTTAATTGTATTTTCACGTCGATATCTTTTAAATTAAGCTTTGTTATTTGTTTGAAAATCACAACTTTAAGCAAATGTTACTTTTATTTTTCTCTATAAAGGTCTATTTTGAAATATAGTAAGAGTTCAAGAATGAGCTTGTTCATAAATTATAACTTTTAAACTTCTTCAAACAAAGTTAAAAAGTAGAAAACCCTTGTTCAAATGGAACCCTGCTGGGGAGAATTCAAGTTTTATAAGTTTTAAGTGCTGAATTTTCTTCTTGAATTTGGGTCAAAGAAAAAATTCAAATTTTGTTATAAACTAGAATACTACATGAATATTCTAAATTATTTTTATGACAACTTTAAAAATAAACTTTTTACTGAAATTTAAAAACACTTAGAAACATTTTCATAAAGAAACACATGTTAAACTTTATAATTTACTGAAAATTGTCATAAAAAGCTTATATTTTTTTTTTACAGATATCAATCACCTTTAAAATATAAACCGCAACATTCATCATCTATTCTAGTTTCTGAGAAATACGAGAAATAAGTTTTGAGCTATCTTAACGATAACGTCATCCATTCATTTTAAAATTTTAATAGAGAGAAAATATTTTTAAAAAGATGATTAGAAAACAGAAAAAAACAACGAAGAATGCTAAAAAGTAACAGAAACAGTGATTATTTTTTATTTGTCTCAGGTATATTTTTATTATTAAGTGGTGTAACAAAAAACCAAAATAAAAATGTGAACAAAACCGAGAAAACCGTCGAAGAAAAAAAGAAATTGTTATTATCATTCGTCGTGTTTCGACCTAAGAAGATCGCCAGAAAAGAAGAAACCAAAGAAAGAAAGAAAAACGGACTGTGCGTTAAGTTTCGAGGGGTTAAACAATTCTTTAATTTCGGTATAATCAACAGTGCGAAGAACTTACTCCATCTCTGTAGCTCTCCTGTGCCGACCTTCGACGGATAAATTTAAGAGTCCTTCTTTCGTCAGATCAAAGACCCACAAAAGAATAATCGCAATCAAAGATACTTCAGGGGGAAAAAACAAACACAAAAAAGATCGAATTTCGATTAAATACGACTAAAAAAATAACAAGTTCCGAACTTACTGCAAAGGCAAGCTAAGAAGAAAACCTCGAGAATGAGGTAACCTCTCGTATCGACGATAATCCCCACGATCAGAGAAATGACGGCCAAACCCAGATTCTGAACGGACTGCATTCTACGACAATTGAACACAACAAAACGAAAGTAAAAAAAAAATAAGTTCGCTCGCTAAAACCACAATAAATTTTAGACTCAATTACACTCCGTAAGCAGTTCCGAGTTGATGTTCTGGAATGATTAAAGCGACCATCGGCCAAAGGGCGCTGGCCAGTAACGAATAAGATGCACCCATTATTGCCTTCAAAATCAAATTCAAAACATAAATTAAAACACATTTTCGGGCCTTGTATCAACTTTTATAAGAAAAACAACTATTTTATGAAAGAAATTGAATAGTTTGTTGGAAACTAGAATAGTAAATGAATATACCGAATGTATTTTCATGATATCCAAAAATAAACTTTATATTAAGGTTTGAAAAGACCACATTTTATTTACATTTAGATTAAAAACGACCCAAAACATGTGAAAATTTGACCATTTGACCATGCAAAATTTTTATTTTGAAAAATATTATCTTAAAACTCCCATTAAAAGTTGAAGAACCCACTGAAAGCATCAAAACTTGAAAAATGTTTCTGAAATAACGAACGCTATTTAGCAACAGGGACCTTTTTTGAGGTCAATAACCTTTAAGATGGGTCAAGCAAATTAGCATAATTTAACAGGAAGCCTCTTCGATTATAACAGTCACGACGCGATTGCAACTTCAAATATTCTTTAAAACTCAAGTTAGTTTAAAGTTTTCCGCTTAAAATCGAGACTTGTTTTAAGAAACGCTAAATTTCGATTAACATTGCGTCGACGGCGCCATAATGCAAGAGTGCTAGCGTGTTTAGGAATTTTAAGTGATTCATTTACTCTTCTAGTTTCTATTAAGCTTTTCATTTCTTGTTATAAAAAAGTAACTACAAAAAGCTAAAGTCAAGGAAGTTCCGAATTTCTTCTTTTATCTATGATTCAAAAGAATAAGAACAGTGACACAGACCATTGATATGTAAGGATTTACGAAGGTAAAAGCCAAAAGGCCGTGGCTTAAAACAGTTGAGCAAACGGCTACGAACATCCAAACGATGTTACGACCCGTTTTATCGACTGCAAAACCGAGAAAAGGCGACGCAACGGCCGAAATGATATAAATTAAACTATTGACGGCATTGGCATTTGTAGGAGAATAGCCAAATTTACGTTGAAAAAATACGCTGAAAACAAACATATTTTTTAAAAGAAATAAATTAAAACTGCCGATTAAATTTAATGACGCCATGAGTTAAAAAAAAAAAAACAACCCCGCTCACTTTCCGAGTCCCGTGAATGGAAATATGGCAACGTAATACGAAACGCAGATAATACTGATTAACCAGAACGTAAAAGGAAAATCTTTTGCATCTTGAAGTTTAACGACTTCTCCTGAAAAAGGAAACACATTTATAAAAGGAAACACACTCAAGTTACGATCATCTAAACCATCGTTACCAGTTTGTCCGCTTTTTCTATGAAGGATTCTGTTCGCCCGTTTGTCAAAGTATCCGAGGATCAAAGCGCAGACAAAAGAAAAAAGACAGAAGACGCTTGCGATCATCAGAACAATTCCAAGACATTCGTAACCCTTGTACGATTTCTGAACTGCTTTATATAATGGTTCCATTACGTTGAAATTTACTGTACTTCCCTTTAAGTAAGAAATAAACGGAATAAAACGTAAAATAAAGGTGTTCAAACTAGAATTTGCAAATAATTGAGCAAAAATAGTGCTGTATTTCTTTAAAAAAAAAGAAATTCGCCTTTCTTGTTAACTTTTTAGAATTTTTAATACATTTTTTTTGTAAAAATTAAAAAAAAAACATTTCAGGGATTTTGAGAAAACTTGTTGGCTTTTTATACTAAAAACGTTAAACTTGTTGGCTTTTTATACTAAAAACGTTAAACTTGTTGGCTTTTTATACTAAAAACGTTAAACGTTAAACTTGTTGGCTTTTTATACTAAAAACGTTAAACGTTAAATTGTTCAATTTGAAAAACGGCCAAGAATCTTGAATATTTTCTTGAAAAGCCCGTGGCCACCATAATCACAACTGTGGACATGTGGATAGGTATACATATCTCTAGCTAAATGGTGGACGGCCGAGATATCTTTTCGAAAATATTTAAGATTCTTGGCCATTTTTTCAAACTGAACAATTTGACGACGAAATAGTTAACATTTTAAAATGTTATTTTAATATTACAAAACATTTTTCTTAATCTTTTCAAATCTTTGTTTACTTTTTCTCTAAGTTAATGATAGTTTTCAAGCTTTCAAGTAATTTCTGGAATCTGTACGAATTTAAAAAGTTTAGTTTAACCTAACACTAATTAATTCTTAACTTAATTAAAACAAAACGGCTAATTGTCGAGACCTGTATAACGCAGGAACCGTCAAACGTAAATGGCAACAACAAAACAAATCCCCAAACGTAATCTGACATAAAAATTTTTTTTAAAAAAAATGTCCTGTTTTTTTTAACCACGAAGATTGGTTTAATGGCTTCTTTTGGTCATTTTCGCTTCCCATTCTGCTAACATAAATGCTAGCATCTTCATATCTATTTTATTCAGTGTAGGTTCAATTTTCAACTTCAAATTCAATCATATTTCAAATGATTGATTTCTTATGAAGACATTTCGATCTAACGAACTAAAACCCAATCAAAATACAAAAAATGCTGCTGATAACATTCTTTTTTTGCAGAAATTATCAGCCAAACTCGCAAAACAAAAGATGGAAACAGAAAACAAAAAGGAATTGAGATAAGATATGATAACCTCCTATTCGAAACGTGATTACACGAGAGAAAAGTAACTTACGACACGAGCAAAACTCAACTGAAGTCCAAAAACCATGTTGAGTTCCTTTCCCATGAACCAACTGACTGCGTACGTGTTCTGAGCAACGGCCAAAGACTCGCCACCGATACTAGAAATCAAAAAAACAAATTATTATTGAAGAAACAGAGTTACGCATACTACAAAATTAAAAGAACCCAAAAACGAATCTTCCGGCCTCCATCAACCAAAACATGTTACAAAAAGCTCCTAACGCGAAAATAATCTAAAAAATCGAACAAAAATTGATCCTATTTAACGTCTTAACATCTTAAATATTGCAACAAAACACAAAAATTAACAGATTTCTGTATATTTGTGTTAAAAACAGATGATATTAAACCTGTCCGATGAAAATAATTCCTGAGAAAATCGACGCTCCGAGTCTTATTCCAAAAACTCTGTCAATAAGAAACCCTCCAAAGAAGCAAAGGATCACATTGGGCCATGAATACCATGAATAAAGGGCCATAAACGTTCCAGTATCAACTTTCATGTCTTGTTTCATATGATTCTGAAGGGCTCCTGGGTTGTCAAAACAGAAATAACTTCCTATGAAAGAAAATGTGTTCTTGTTTATGAAATATGTGAACTTCATAAGAAACTTTTAACATGTGGACTCACCGAAACCCAAAAAACACATAAAAATTAACACAAAGAACCTGTGGACTGAACGCCGAGGATCACAAATTAATGTTCCGCCACATCCCGTCAACTCTTCGTCCTCGGAAACATTCGAATCTCGTCTATTTACCGAATAAACGCCGGGAGTTAAAGAAGCAACATCAGAATCATCGACCGCCATCTTCTAAGCCACCACTGTTTCTAAAAACAATAATCAGATTACACGGAGCTTTTATTTGCGATGAATAGATGGCGCTGATGCGCCCTCGGCTGTTCTTTTAACCAAGCACCTTTCCTTCATAACGGAAATGAAGGAGGAAGATAACTTTTAACCGTGCGGCACCACAGGCATATAGAAATCGGGACGAACATAAGTTGGTTCCGCCCTTTTTATGACGACCGGCAACTTCTAATTGGTTTGTTGTGTGGTTCGACGTTGAAAATAGCGGAGCATGTGACGTCAGACTATATAACCAACCAATTAGAAGTTGTCAGTCGTCATAAAAAGGACGGAGCCAACTTAAGTTCGTCCCGATTTCTAATTGCCTGTTGCGGCGCCCACTTGCATTATAACAGTGACAACTAGCCTCTCCCTCCGACCCACCAAAATTCAAGAAATTTTTTTAATGGAGATGCTAGCGCCATCTATTGTAATTCTCTTAAACATGAGTTATGTGTGTATATTTTTTCGAATTTTGAATTTTCTCTCTTAAACTCAAACCCCCCACACACCCACTAACATAGCCTAACCCAACACTAACCCACTAATCTAACCTAACACTAACCCACTAACCTAACCTAACACTTTATACATGGACTCTATGTAATAGTTGATCATAGCGCCCCTGTCTTCAAACATTAATTAAAAAGTTCTATGTTAAAAATCCTATACCTCAAAAAAAAGTTTTTGCTTTTTGGCAAAAAATTTTTTAATGGAGACGGTGGCTCCATCTACTTTGGCTGAATTTTTTTAATTTTGTTTTAGGAAACATTCAAGGAATTAGAACTGCTGTTGCAATTGTCAGTTTTAGCTGTGGGGTTAACATCACTGCCTTCTGAACTGGTGTTCACAGGTTCAAATCTCAGTGGTGTCTTTTAAATTTTAATGTTTTTAAATTGTTGAAATAATCTTAAATACGTTTATTGTTAAAATTCTTGTTCTTAAAAAGTTTATTTTTAAATATATTATCAAGAAACAATTCTTATTTTCTTCCATGACCCTTCTACTTTCTATGGTCAATTTGTTTTTAAAAAAATTAAAATTGACTTTTACGGTATGGGCCGTATGGCAAGCAATTTTTAAGGGGTCGACATCGGGTGTGAATCTCGTACACCCTTGAATTTTTTAAGTAACTGAAGCTCTAAGTACAGTTTGCGCCATCTATTGGCAACACTCAACTAAAGCACGAAATGCTCTAATACGGAAAGCTCTTAGTTGATTCACCTCTGTCAATAAAGCACTAGTGATTTCGCTGAGTATCACATGTACGCATAAACTAATGATGTCACAGCTGGTGAACATTTTAATGACGTCAGAAAAGGCAATTTCGAAATCGGAATGATACTCGGCGGCGAACAGTTCTAATTCTCAAATTGCCATATTGTGTCTATTTAATGTTTTCGATTATTTAAAATAAAATTGTACAAACTCACTAGTATAAGATTTTTAATTTTTTTACAGTAGTTTCATAATTTCATGAATTGATTAAATGAGTTTTTAAACAAGTTTGATTTGTTATTTAAAATTGTTACAATAAACCTATTTGATATATGGACACATAATGGCCGTCATCACCAGTATGGTATAGGTAGGTAGATAAGAGACATGAATAAGACGTGTGAGTGACGTCATCGATATATGCGTACTAGCCGGCATTTTGATGGACCACAAAGCTGGAAACCGCATTAGGGACTGAGGTCGAAGTGTTGTGAAGCAATTTTTATACAGAAATAAGTAGTTTTTTTTAAAAAAAATATTAGAAAAATCAAACTTGAGAAAAAGAAAATAAGATGTCCACAGAAGCGCTGAACAAATCGAGGCTACATACCTTCAAAAACAAAGGGAAAGACCAAGATGTAAGTTAAAGAAGAAGAAAAACGATAACGTTTTAGGGTTAAAGTCCTTCTTTTGAGATCTGAAAACCGTCTCGAAAACGTAGTATTTCTTCAATTTAACTGATCTGGACGTGAATTTCGGCATGAATTGATCTATTTAACTTACTTTTTTGACCGGTTTATCGTTATTTTTGTTGAAAAAACATCTAGAAAGAGTTTTGGGTGTCGTTTTCTGTAAGAAATCATCAAATAACGTGATTTCATGGTCGTTTTTTTTTTAAATATACGGTTAAAAACGAATTCTACAATGTTTAAAGAGAAAACGTCTAAACTCTGAAAAGTTCTGCGTTGTTTTCACTAATGAAACCTGTGAACTTATCGTTTTAGCCTCGTTTTCGTTGCAGAAACTTCTAGAACATATTTTCTGCATCGTTTTCAGGAAGAAATTATGAAATAACTAGTTTTCTTTGTTATTTTTATCGTATATTCTGCTAAAAACTAACTTTCTGCATAGTTTTCAAGCCGAAAACTTGTAATTACTAAATTTCTGCTTCGTTTTTACAAAGATAGCATTTAAATACTAAACGTTCTCCATTGTTTTCTTTAATGAAACCTAACTGTTTATCTGTGTCGTTTTTAATCTAAAAAACATTAAAATAAACTTTACTTACGTATTGTTTCTGCCTTGTAAAACAGGAAATGCGACGAAGGAGAAACGAAGTGACAGTAGAACTACGCAAGAACAAGCGAGATGAATCCTTACTCAAACGTCGTAACGTCCCACTTTCTGATTCCGCCGAAGAAGACGAAGGATGCGATCACGGAATGAACCAAGCAAATTTGGAGACAATCGTTCAGAATGCGAGTAGCGATCTTCCGAGCGTACAACTGAGTGCTGTACAAGCAGCACGGTAACATATTTCGATTCGAAACGCCAAATTCAAATTGTTTTAAGTAATTTCGTGTCATTATAGAAAACTCCTTTCAAGCGATCGGAATCCACCGATAGACGACCTGATAACGTCCGGGATTCTTCCGATATTGGTTCATTGTCTCGAATGTCACGACAAGTAAGAACAGTTACGATTGAATGTTAAATCGGGGGTTTTTCTAATAATTTATTCGTTTTGTTTTCTTCAAAAGTCCTTCGTTACAGTTCGAAGCCGCATGGGCCTTAACGAATATCGCTTCCGGAACGTCGAATCAGACGAGAGCGGTCGTCGATTCTGGTTTAAACATCTTTCTTACGTTCTTTAAAAACGCAGAAAATTAAACATGAAGTGAAAACCGTTTTAACACGAAAAATCAGATAACACAAACATATTTTCGGTCTGGTTCCTTAGAATAACATAAAAATTATTTCTTTTAAGACGAAAAAATATTCCAAGTCCTTCTAATTTGGCTTTAAACGGTTTCCACTGCAAGAAAATCATTTCTGCATTTCATAATTCATGTTTTTGTTGTTGTAATTTCAGGTGCAGTTCCTCTTTTTCTGCAGCTCCTTCAATCTCCACATCAAAACGTGTGCGAACAAGCGGTTTGGGCTCTCGGTAACATCATCGGAGATGGACCTAGGTTACGAGATTACGTCATTAGTCTCGGCGTCGTACAACCGCTATTATCTTTCATTCATCCCGATATTCCGATGACTTTCTTGCGTAACGTGACGTGGGTCATCGTTAATCTTTGTCGTAACAAAGATCCACCTCCTCCAGTCGAAACAATCAAAGAGATTCTTCCCGCTCTCGGAGCTCTGATTCATCATACGGACACAAACGTTTGCTCTCGAGATGATTTTTCTTTTCTGATACGGCAATACTTTATAATTTGGTTTTTCGTCTTTTATAAAGATCCTCGTCGATACGGTTTGGGCATTGTCTTATTTGACAGACGGCGGCAACGAACAGATTCAGATGGTGATCGACTCCGGTGTCGTCCCTTATCTGGTTCCTCTTCTGAGTCATAAAGAGGTTAAAGTACAGACGGCGGCACTCAGGGCTGTCGGAAACATCGTGACTGGATCAGATGAACAGACCCAGGCCGTTCTCAACTGTGACGCTCTTTCTCATTTTAAGTCGCTTCTTATGCATCAAAAGGAAAAGATAAACAAGGTAGAAAAAGATTAGTAAAATGTGGTTGCAATGGGTTTTCCCTTAAAGTAGCCATTTTGCAAAATATGCAAATGAAAGAGAAAGAATTTAGAATGGAAATTTGGTTATTGTTGTTTCGTTAAATGCTATTGTTTTGGAAACTAGAAAAGTAATTAAATTATGTGTTTCGATTTTCTGATTATTCATCTTTTCGTGAGGAACACTGGAGAAATTGAAAGCGTGTTAGAAACTAGAACGGTAGTTGAATCAATTTAATAGCAATTTTCTTGCTGGTATTTTTCATACAAATTCTCTTAAGTGAGTCATTTACTATTCTAGTTTCTAAAACAGTTTCCAGTTTCTTACTAAAGTTGCTTCTGAAATTGAAAATAAACAGTTTTATGAAAAATGTAATCCTTCATTTGAATATTTTGAAATTGCAACTTATAAAAATGCATTTTAAACAGTAATTTAACGTAGGGATCACATTTTTGCTATTAATTCTATGTTCGTAGGAAGCGGTTTGGTTCCTTTCTAACATTACAGCCGGCAGCCAACAGCAAGTTCAGGCCGTTCTCGATGCCGAACTCATCCCACTCATTATTCACCACCTCACCAAAGTAAGGAAGGGGGTTAAACGAGCGAAAAGAACGAAAGGAATTTACTTTTTGTTTTGTTTTTTTCTGATGGCATTAGGGAGAATTTCAGACTCAAAAGGAAGCAGCTTGGGCAATTAGTAACCTTACGATAAGCGGCAATCGTAATCAAGTGGCTTACCTGGTCGTTCAAGGGGTCATTCCACCTTTCTGTAACCTCCTCTCGTGTCAGGACATTCAAGTGATTCAGGTTGTGTTGGACGGCATCAATAACATCTTAAAGATGGCCGGAACACAGCAGGTGGCTGTTTCGAACGCTATCGAAGAATGCGGAGGTCGGTTACGAGATCACAAAAACGTTGTAATCGGTTCGATTTTTCTTAAGGATTTTTTAATAAAAAAAAAACAATTTCAATATTGTTTTGAAGTAACTTGTGGATTTCGAGATTTGTTAGAAACTAGAAGGGTAAACGACTTTGCATCGAGTGTTTTCGTGATAATATCTTTTTAGATGTTTTATGAACGGTTGGTTTTCGAACTCTGGTTATTCTGCATTTTATAAACAATAACGAGAAATTGAATGTGTGTTAAAAACTAGAAAGGTAGCTGATTAACTTAATAGTATTTTTATGTTTGATGTCTTTCAAAATAAACTTTTTAGAGACTTTTAGCTGATAAAAAAGCTTATTTTAAAAGATTATCAATATGAAAATAATTTTAAGTGATTGTGCTACCCTTCTAGTTTCTAAACCGTTTCACATTTATCTTAAAATATTTTAGGGACATTTTTTTTTAAAGAACAAACAGTATAAGGAGAAATTGAAAGTGTGTTAGAAACTAGAACAGTAGTTCGGTTACTTGATAGTATCCTCATCTTTGATATCTTTAAAATTGACAAAAAAAAGTTTTATTTTAAAATATATCAACATGAAAATATCCTTACTTTCTAGTAGTTTCTTTGTTTTCAGTTTGCACTTTAATATCAGCTTAAAATTAAAACATTTTGTGACAGTTGTTCATTTTAAAAGATATCGTCATGAAAATTATCTATGTCGTATCTTTTTCTCTTCTATTTTATATCTTATTTGATAATAAATCTTGAAATTCTTTCATAAGTTGCTTCTAATAAGACATTTCTAGGGTTTTGTTTTTTCTTGGAAGAAACGAACCGATTTTCTTTTCGGAATTTCATGCTAAATCGATCTTTAACATGATTTCTTTTGCTGAAAATACAAAAAAAAAATAACAGGTTTGGATAAAATCGAGGCACTGCAAAACCATGAGAACGTAGAAATCTACAAGTTGGCTTACGAAATTATCGACCAGTATTTCTCTGACGACGACGTAAGTTACTTCGTGTTCTAGTCTCTTCGTAGTAGAATCGATTAACGGGAATTTTTTCTTTTTTTAGGCCAATGAAGATCCTTCGCTTGTACCATCGACGTCGAAACAAGGATTCGAATTCGATCCTAATTCTGGAATGCCGACAGAAGGATTTAAGTTTTGATGTCCGTTGAGAAGAGCTTACGGATTAGCTCGAACGATAACGTGACTGCGTTGAAACAAAATACCAGACTTTCGACTGAAGACTACGGACTAAATAAGAAATAAAGTTAATACAAAAAAAAAGACTTTACTTATAACGAACGGGAACTGCGATTCATAAATAAAATAAACAAAAAAAAAAGCGAAGCTGCTGCGCTAAAAATGTTCTATCGTTTTATTTTTCCTTTTCGCTCCTTTTTTAAAAAAATACTTTATAAATTATATTAATTGCAATTTAATATCAAATAATTTTTTTTTGGCGCAGTGAAGAGAAAGAGAACAGTTCGGGGAAAAAAAAGAAGTTCGAACGTTTTTTTGATTGTGGGGATAAATAAATTGAATATGTTCCCCCGTTATTTTAAATTAACTTTTTAGTGGAACTGTTTTTTTGTTGTGATAATGGCTTTGAGGTTGTTCTTTCCGATCAGTAATCAATTGCGGAAATTAACGTATATATTGACATTATCGCTCGAGATTCTCATTGTATTTCGTTCGAAGCTTCGCTTTCTTTCTCTCCCCCTCTTTCGGATTCGTAAATTAATTTTTCCTTCAACCTATTTTCTAGTTTTTTTTTATTATGGGAAGTTCTCTAGGTGTTTTTTTTTCGGCTCGATCTCTTTAGAGTACGGTTTCTCCTCTCTCCTTTTTTCCAAAGAAACATTGGGCTGTTTCAAAAAAAAATACGGTTCAGTTTTTTAGTTGCTCAAAAAAATAAAAATGAACGAAAACTGAAATTAGAAAAAAAAAAATATACATGAAACATGTATTTTGTCTAATATGATATGTGTATATTTAAAAACGAAACTGATTGACAAGATTTTTACTTGTCGTTCTTTTTTTTTGTACAAAGATTTGTTACTTGAAGGAGGTTTGTCGATTTTTACCTCAAAAACATACAATTAAAACGATGTCTTTCATTTTTATTAAATTTCTTAATTATACACAAAGACTGATGAAATGGCCCAATGGTATCAATGGGCCCTTTCCCACCCTTCCGTATTATTATTTTCATTTCTGTTTTTGTGTGTTTAATTTTTTTTTTCTCTCCTACTTTCGAAAACCCATGAAATAAAATGTAATTATTTTCATAATTATGCAAAGAATTTACAAATAACAAAATCTCAATCTTGTGTTTGGCTTTTTTTTTTCGTTTTTACTTTCTACGAATTAAAATTTACCAAGATTTTTTAATTGTGTATCATGTTTTTTGGGATAGTTGAAAAACAAAAATGAAATTGCTTATTTTTTTAAAGCTAAGTTTTTATTTTGTGCATTAATTTTTTGTTGTTGTTGCTTTTTTTTTTAAAATAATTTTTTCTTCAAAGAATGTTTTTTATTCATTGAATATTTTTTTCGCAGATACAAAAAATTTTTTATGAGAAAACGTTTTTCTTATTTTTGTGCCTTTTTTACACACACAACGTTCCCCTGAAAAATGTATTAAAATTGTTTTATTAAAATTTGAATAAATTAGCTAAAAGATAATTTTTTTATATTCTACAAAAAAAAAATTCTAAATTTAACTTAAGCTGGGTTTAAAGGTGTAAACACACTTCATCTTTCAGAAGCAAAATTAAGAAAAACTATACTTAGAAGTGTAGTTCAATCACACTTAAGGTAATTTCATGTTGATATTTATTCTAAAAAGAATCTTATGTGTTTGACAATGCCCCAACTTTAAGCAGACAATTTTTTTCTATAAAAGATTTTGAAACATTTAAACATAAAAATACTACCCAGCTACCATACCAGCTTAAGCTACCTCTTCTAGTTTCTATGACACTTTAAATTTCTTTGTGAAAATGAAAATACGCTTCGAGTTTCTAAACACAATCACAGTTTGCACTCTGATTAGAGTTTGAAAGGAGCACAAGCAATTAAAAAACGGGATGAACAGAAGTTGGCTCCGCCCTTTTTATGACGAATGACAACTTCTAATTGGTTTGTTGTGTGGTTCGACGTTAAAAAGGGCGGAGCATGTGACGTCAGACTACATAACCAACCAATTAGAAGTTGCGTTCGTCATAAAAAGGGCGGAGCCAACTTCTGTTCATCCCTTTTTCTAATTGCCTGTGAAAGGAGTTGACATCTTCACTTGTACTTGTAAATACGAACATACAATTCGTTTAATTAACTGTTATGATAATAAAGTAACAAAATTTACTGCCATAACAATTAGTTATAATGTACAATTTATAATACATTTAAAGAAAAACCATTTATTTAATAATTTTTATTAAAGTTTTTCTTATGAACAGAGGAAATTTGTTTTCCATTCGCAAATTCGAGATAGAAACTTTGCACTTAAAAGTTTAACTTCAAACCTTCTGAACAAAGTTCCTATTGATTAATACTAAAGATATAGGATCTTTTATTTCCAACATAGAAAAATCCTGTTCAAAGGGAATTGATAAAACTGGGTTTTTCTTTGTTGTGGAAGTTTCAAGTTTCCTTCTTGAATTTCGGTCTATGCATTTTTAAAAATATATACAGTTATGGAAAAATAAATTACACATATTTTAGAACATCTTTATGTAAAATTTTGTCTTAATAATTTGCTTTAATTATTAGTTAAAATTTATACACACTAATATAATTTTTTTTAATTAACTCGAAATGTATGCAGAGATTTTTGCCATACACCAATGAAATCCTAAAAATTACGAAACTTAAATGTCAAGTGTAGTTTTTTTTAAAAAAATAATTTTGACAATTCTTAAAAAAATAATTAAAATAAAATTTATCAAGACAAAAATTAACAATTATTCTTTCATAAAAATGTATTAAAATATATGTACTTTTTCAATAAAGATTTATATGAAATATTGACTAGAAATCGTTAAAATTTAGCTGTAACGTGTGATTATTATTAATTTTTCCATAGAGCTGTATTTCAAATATAAATTTAAGCTCCACTGACAGTAAAATTGTTATAGCAAGCAATCCAATGCTACGTGAAATTTCCATTTTAGTAAAACAAAAAAAATATTCTTGTATAGACAAAGAATGTTTTAAAATAGAAAATAAAATGAAGAAAAAGGGAGAAAGCCTCTCTCAAAGTACATTTGACCTGAATTTATTTCTTCATTCAGTGACTAAAATGAAAGGAAGTTGCAATTCAGTTAGTTTTTTTAAAAAATAATATGTATGTCCATATCTCTATATCACAAATTATTGATTACATATTCAGTGACGTCATAAACGGATAATGCTTTTTTTTTCTCTCTCTTCATAGTATCATCCCCTCTATGAAGTGACGTCACTATTTTTTTTTTTTGGCCTATGGTACTTACTATTGTATGTAGGCCTTTTTTTAGTCTTCCCATTTTCTATTCATGTTATAAATTTTACAGTCAATATGGCAGCAACTAAAACAGAGTTTCCACCTTCTTCTTACAGTACAGCATTTTATCCAATGTTAATTCGGGTAAGAAATATAAATTTTAGAAATTTCAAATTGTGCAATTATGCTTATATTGATTTAGTCGCCCCTTTTTACTGAATAAGTTCACACTTAATTGTTATTTTCTTCATTAGAAAATGATTTCCCTCCTTTTTTTCAAATATATATAATATCTTCATCAAAATAAGATATTTATAATAAATATATTGACCAGACATATGAGGCTAAAAATATTTTTATATAAAATTTTTTTAAATAGGTTAGTAAAACAATTAATTTGTGTCAAATAAAATTAGTGATTTCGATATGCAAATTTAGGAGAAACCCAATTTATACTGTACATTTATATATTTTTTATAGATATATATCATGAATCATAAAAATTTCAATGATATCAACAAATGACAAAATAAAATATTTCAATTTTTACTGACGCAAATTCATTCCTGACATTTTTTTTTTTCAATTTCTTATTAGGAAATTTTTTTCTAAAATGTCACAATTAATTAAAATTAAATAAAAAATACACAGAGGAAGACAGAGGGTATAACTAACATTCTTATTTACTTTTATTATATTTCCTATATAGTATTTTAAGATTAAAATTTTATAGTAATTTTATAGAAAACCTCACAAACAAACAAAAATAACTAACAACAATAACAAAAAACAACAACCAACAATAATAAACAAAAACAATTGGCTTCTGTATGATGATTTATATGTATTTCAACATAATAAAAAGTAGGTGAACACAAACACAGAAAGAGAGAGAGAGAGAGAGACATTCACCAAATACAAAAAACCAGGTGTGTTACCTGCGCATATACAGTGTCACCATTGACGTCATAATTCCCATTCACTTCAAAAACTTCAAAAGCCCACATTTACTATAGTATATATTGTAATTGTGCTTCCCCACCCCCCTCCTCACCATCCTTTAAATCCGGTTCAACACATTTTAATTTTTCTTGTATTAAATTCAATACATTTGGCAACAGTATTAGTTTAAGTCAAAAAAAAAAAAAGGTGTTCACAAAAAACTCATCCTCATCACAATAGTAGATTTTATATTATTGACACTAATATTGTCTTTGTGTTAATTAGTCTCATAAGAGTAATTATTAGTATAATTATGTGTAAGTCTTGTATTCATGCCACTTGGATAGCAAAACCAACAGGATGTCTATTAGGACCTATTATTGCTAATGGAAAGGTATGGACCCCTTCTTTTAAGAATATAATATGTATTTTTTAAAAAATTGTTATAATTTTCATCACTGCTAACAACTTTTATTTTGTAAGCTTCATTTTTTGACTTTTCTGTACTTGTTTCAGCTTTTTTTGCTTATATTTTATTTAACTTTTTTTAATACAAATTTCTTTGCATTTTGGTAGCAACTATTTTATATTTTGCTTAATTATTATCAGGTTTGGTTCACAATTATCACTTTTAAGTCTTATGCTTATTTTTTTTTGCTAAATTTTGTCTTCTGTTTTCCAAAATATTCTTTAATGCTTTTTTTTTTGCATTTTGGTCCCCATATTTAACTCAATTATAAGATCTGGATTCATAATTAACATATTTTGCATATAATGGGTGCCTGTATTATTTTACCTTTTTGCCTATTTTATTTAGTCCTATTTTTCTTCTCGTGTTTAGATTTCGCTACATTTTCAGATCTATCCTGCAATTTTACTACATTTGGTATCCAAAATGTGTTATTTTTTACCAATAGACTAAATTATTCAGTCCCTTTTGTAGTTTTCTGGTCACTATTAATATTTTGCTAATTATAATTAGTACAACATATGTCCAAAAGTTAAAAAATTTAGGGTCTGGTGTCCAATTTGTCAATTTATTTGGTCCTTTTTGCATTTGATATTCACATTTTACTTATTTTTTTTAAGATTTCATCTGTAACTTTAACCTGTTTGAAGTTAACTCCTCACACTAAGCTGTTTTCGAAGCCAATTTTAAGTCTTTTTTTTACTTAATTTTTCGAATGTGGCTCAAACTTTTTACTCTTTAAATCTGGGTTCCCACATTAAGTCACCTTTGTCAATATAGGATTTAAATAAAATTTCTTTTTTTTTTGTTTAAAACCACCGTAAACTTTGTACCCAAATATGCAATTTGGGTACAAAATTTACGGTGCATGTTTTAAAATGTAAACGCTCTTCGAACTCCTTTTATTCTTTCTATCATTAGCTAAATTAAGAAAAAAACTTGAATAACTTTCATACAGATCTGTATGAAACTACCCTTAAAAGTGATTGAGCTACCCTTCTAGTTTCTAAAAGCACTTTTCAAGTTTTTTCTTAAATCGATGTATTTTAAAATAAGCTTTTTTTATGTCAATTTGAAAATGATCCAAATTTAAGCAGACGATATGTTTTAATTTTTGTATCGAAAAAGTTTATTTTAAAAATATAATATCAACATGAAAACCAAAGTTCGAAAATCACCTAATCATAAAACACGTTTAAATTAATATTTTATCCATTTATATAATGAGAAATATTGCCTATTTTGCATCTTTTCTATAAAACATTTACTTATATTGCTTAATAATTTAATTGCAGCATTTATTTGCACAGATTTTTGCTTATTTAAGCATAATATATAAGCTTTAATATTTAATTTAGAAAAAAAATAAGTGACATATTGAACATTGTAATCATAAAAATTTATAGCAATAATAATAATAAACAATTAAAATTTCCGGATGGCTGCATCATTATAATAGCAATAAAATTAATAATCACTTCTTAGGATTATTATACTGAGATCATGAAAGAAGAAAAAAAAATGATTTCGAAGAACACTCTTTAAAGCTCGTGTTTCATCAAATGCCTGACATTTTACTATTATTAATTTTACTCGTCAGGTTTCAGGTGATCAAGGAATTAATGGATCCGGATTAACACCTAGTAAAACCAGTTTAAAGAAATGCCGAAGCAAAAGTCGATGTGAAGATGCCGCCACACACCATAAAGCACACAATTCACGAGAAGTAACTACGAAAACGAATGACCAAGAAGACGAAATGGCTCTTTTGCAATTATTCGCATTGGTAATTTCAATCTATGTCATGCTTTTTTTGGTTTGTAATAATGTTAAATTATTGTATTTTTTTTTCTTCTTCTTAGAATGCACTCGATCTTACGGCACCCGTAACAAATGATCTCGTCATCAATAATCGTTTAAACGAATGGGTTCAGTTGTCGGGACACGAAGGAGCTTTTTCGCCTGCTGGATTCGGAACGATATGGAAACGCCGTTTGGCTTCGGACGACACCGAAGTTAAAGCATATCGAGCTCTTATGAACGACCTAACTAGAGAAATGGTTCCACAATTCTACAAAGAAGTCGAATATAATGGAGATTGTATCCTTTTTTACTGATAAAACGAAATATTTAAATATTTATTTCCGTGTTTCGAAAAAAAAAAAAAACCAATCTTACACAAAAATGCAAATATCTTAAACGTTCACGAAACCATCAAACGGATTTTAAAAAGTAGAAACTAGATGAGTGAAACAAATTAATTTAATTTAATGATTAATTTTTACGAAGTAAACGTGTTATCGTAGTTTGAAAAAAAAAGGAATCACCGAACTTCAAGTTTCTCACCAAGTTATACTTTTTTAAAATGTTTATTTTGAAAGATTTTCTCATGAAAATAGCTTAAATTGGTTTTAAAATCTTAACGCCACTCAAACTCTGGTTATTTCGTATTTCAGAAACAAAATAAAAATAAAAACTTGAAAGTCTTTTAGAAGCTAGAAGGGTAGCTCAAATCACTTAAGTGTATTTTCATGTTTACATCTTTCAAAATAAACTTTTTATGGCAGTTTGAAACAGACGATTTTTTTATTTTTTTGTCTATAAAACGTTTATTTTGGAAAAATAGTGTATTATCATCTACCTTTCTAGTTTCTAACACATTTTCGATTTTTCTTTGTTTCTTCTGAAACGCAGATTTGACATTTTTCACTAATAGTTTTTACTAAAAACGCTTTTTTTCTTCTTTCAAACTGACAAAAACGTCTATTTTAAACGATAATTTTCATGAAATTTTAAAAAAATATATATTTTCTTGATAGAAAAAAAGACAAATTTCACATTTTTTTTACTAAGAAAATAAAATTAAAATATTAAATGAAAAAAAAATATTCATTTTAAAAGCTAATTCTCATGAAATTATTAATAAATTCACTATTTTTCCTTTACTCATGAGGTTTCTAAGAAATTTTGAAATTTTTGTTGTTTCTTAAAACATTTTTTTGACCGGTTGCTCTTTTTTTTTTAAAAAAACAACTGCTGAAGAAACACTTCAGTACTTTCTAAAGAAAAGTTTCAATTTGAATCATTTAATGATTCATAAAACAAAAACTCTTCAGGCAATTTTCGTAAAATATGAAAAACATCTTCCGAAACACAAAAACACACGGGTCATTGCTATGAAAAAAATAAATAATTGTTTGTTGTTTTTCCCTTAATGAAAGTCATAAAACATATAGTTTACATCGAAATGCAAGATTTACTTCAAGGTTTTAAAGATCCTTCAGTAATGGATATTAAAATGGGGACACGGTAATTTGCCAACGAAACCGCCTCGAACCTCTCTCTCGGAGAACGACTGAGAGAAAGAAAAAATAATTGAAAACTAATTATCCTTTTGTTGTTGTTTTCATTTAAGAACTTTCACCGAACAGGAAGTGAAAAATCGCACGCCAAGACCAGACCTGTATGAGAAAATGATTGCGGTCGATCCGAAGGCAGCCACAGAAGAGGAGAACGCGGCTGGAGCAATCACTAAACTTCGATATATGGAATTCAGAGAACAACTGAGTTCAACGTCAACATTGGGATTCAGAATAGAAGCTGTAAAAGTGAGAATCAATTCGAAAATCCACATATATATGAAAACTAATTCTAAAATTTCTGTTTTGTTTCAGTATGGCCAAACACCTCCAGTAAATAATCTCAAATTCGTTAAAACCAAAGACCAAATCTTAGAAACTCTAAGCCGTTTTGTCAGTGGCCGTGAGACGACGAAAAATCAAATCACGAATAGGTTACGGCTGATGAGGAAAGCCGTAGAAAAGTCTCCGTTCTTCCGAACGCACGAAGTGAGTTATTGAACAGGGAGAGATTGTATAAAGAAAAAAAAAGATAGAAAATATGCAGAAAAAACTACAAAACTCTGTTTAAAACTGCAGAAAACTTGAAAAAAAAAAATAAATAGAAAATTTAGAAAAATATAACTGAAAAGTTGCAGAAATCTATTCGAAGGCTGCAAAAACTGCAGAAAACTCCAAGAAAAAAATAGAAAACTCTTGCAGAAAGTTGCAAAAGTGCTTAAAATTATAGAAAATTGGAAAAAAATCGTAGAAAATTAATAAAAATTTAAAGAACCGTTGCAGAGTTCTACGAGAAATTTGTAAAACTATAGAAACCTCTGATTAAAAAGTGCCGTAATTTTGAGGAACGAAGATGATTTTCAGAAATCTTGCAGAAAAGTTGCAATTATTGTGTTTTAAGAGATTCCAATAAGGACCAATATAAAACCACGGTTAACTAATTGAAAATTTAACTTATTATAATTGATTAGATAATCGGAAGCAGCATCTTGATCGTATACGACCAATTCAAAGCCGGAGCTTGGATGATAGACTTTGCAAAAACTTTAAAACTCGCCAATGGTCAACAAGTGGACCACATAAGTCCGTGGCAGCATGGGAACCACGAAGATGGTTATTTGAGTGGACTCGATAACCTCATCGAAGTACGAACGAGACTCTCGTTTTCTATCGAAAACCTCTAAAATGTTTTTGTTCTAAAACTCTTAATTTCTACTTTCAGATATTCGAGAACGTCTCAACGTAACGGCGGGCATTTTAATGTTTTAGGAAAAAAGAGAATCTTTTTGCGTTGGAATTATTTTCGTATTTGTATTATTATTGACACTATTCTTTGTTTGTTTGGGTTCTATTTTTCTACATTTCTAAAAACTCCATTCTATGCAACTTACTTGTAAAATATTGTAAATATTGGCTAAAGTATTTATTTATTCCTAATTTCTTACTGAAATGCAAATTTTTTTGTTCTCTTCATTTTTTTTTTGTCTTTTATAAATAAAATCAGCTAAAGCGAACTTTTTTTTGTTGTACGAAACAGAATACTAAGCTTGTTTTTAAAATGTGGAAACGTCACTCGAACTCTGGTTATTCTGTGTTTCACGAGCTAAAATTAATTGAAACTTGAAAGTGGATTTAGAAACTAGAAAGGTAGCTCATTCACTTAATTAAAATAAGAATTTTATTTCACTCTGAAAATGACTAAACGTTAAAGCAGATTGATTTTAATTTTTGTTTTTAAAAAGTTCCTTTTGAAAGATATCAAACATGAAATTACCCTTAAGTAATTGAATTACCTTTCCAGTTTCTAACACTTTTCAATTTTTCAAAAAATCTCTGTTTCTAGACTTCACTCAATTCGTTTGAATCGAAACAATGGACAAAGAATCGCAAAAGGTTTAATTAATTGTTCTTTCCCATCTAAATTAAGAAATGTTCCAGCAGCCATTTCTTAAGAAAATTCACAAAATTTATCCGGAAACCAATGCTAGCTCCACCTACGTTTCTCAAGAAAACAAACATCTAATCCACTTACCTGTTTACTGGAAAAGATTACATCAAATTTGTAAATGTTGACGTCATGTTTGCACTAATCGCCTTCTTCTATAAGGCTTTCCATGAAGTTATATTTGAGAATAAAATGAGGCACATCCGGAAATTATTTTCTTTCAAGAACTTGTCTAGAAGGAGTTGGACCAAAATCATCCTTCTAGGTTCTGAACAGCACAAAGAAATTGCCTTTTGACCGATTGACCTAATCATACAAAAAAAAATATCTTAAAAGTTTCCAAAAAAAACAACAAAAAGAAATTCTTTCGATTAGAAGCCACTAAGCCTTTATACAGGAGATTTGTACAGTGTTTTTGGTCTTATTTCCTGCAACCTTTATAATACCTCCACAACCTAAGCTTAGAGGCTAGCTAATCGAAAGAATATCCACACAAAATATATTTTAAGATATTAAAAATCTTTTGATTGGAAAAAACATTCCAAGCTTACATTGTAAAACTGACTTGAAATAATGCAGAATTCGCCATAAAAAGTTCAAAACATTCCAATAATAATAACCTTTTAACCTTGTAAAATAAACAATGAATAAAGACAAATATGTACGAATAAATTAGTTGAGTAACAAATCCAATCAGAAATTTTGTTTTTAAAACATAAACGTTCAAAATTTAACCCATTTCAATAAGAGACAAAACTTTACAGTTTAACAATAAAATTTTAATTTGTTTTCCCAAAATGGAATTTGTAATTAATCTGAAAATGAAACTTTTCTGTTAATTTCTTATTATTAATTACAACAGTAACAAAATATGACTTGAAATATTTTTTAACAAGTTTTACAAATACTTATTATAAACTTAATTATAATTTAGTAAAATGTAAAACTAAATAAATTACAATTTTTTTTAGTATTGGTATTAACAGAGGAAACATTTTTTTAAAACATTTGTTTCATGTTTCTTTTTAAGTTGTTCATTTCTAAATGTTACACTCATATTCAAGAAGGAAACTCAAAACTTCCACTTGATAATTTCTTAATGTTTTCTTCTTGAATTTGGTCCTTTGATTAGTTAAAAATTACTGATGTAATATATATGGTTTGGTGTGTGTTAATTCCCATTTCCCTCTTTATTACTTTACTTAAGATTAATCTAATAACAGTAGGCCTAATTACTAGGGGTAGAAAGTGAACGTAAAACAAATTTAGAAGTTCAAAAGTTTGTTTAAAAACTAGAAAAGTATATGACTATAAATCTAGAACAATAGCTGACCAAGTAATAGTATTTTGTATGTTGATATCTTTCAAAATAAACGTTTTATAGAAATTATTTTTAAAAAATATCATCTGCTTAAAGTTGGGTCATTTTCAAACTGGCATAAAAAGCTTATTTTAAAAGATACCATCAAATTACCCTAGTTTCCGTTTATTCGTAAATTTTTCACCTCAAAGACAGAATAACAAAACTTTGAATGGCGTTTACACTTCGAAACCAGCTAAGTTTCAACAAAGCTAAACTTAAAATCTTTACATAAGCTCACTACGAAGGGTCATAATTACTTCTAAAAAGGTTTTCGTTCTCTTTCGTAATCTTTGTCCGAACCCATCCCACGTATAGTAAACCGTGCTATAAAATTCATCGTGAAATGTGCACCCGTTTTTTCTTTGAGCCATGAGTCCACATTGCAAACTGAGTTACGTCACTGGATGAAACAAACACTAATTACCTACAAATTAAAATTGTTAAACAAAAGAATTATAATGTATAGATTAATCTATTTTTTAAAAAAATCTTGAATACATTTAAATTTTATAGTATGTTAGGAAACTTCGAAAGCAAAATGTCCAAACTGACCAAAAAATAATGTTAAAAATTTACAAATTTTGTTTCGGACAATGCCAATAACATACATACATTTCGTACAACTAAACATTCAATTATACGATAAAATATAACCTTATTATTTTTACAAATAAATTCTATATATATAACAGTACAGTGAAAACCGTTTAAAAGCGAAAACCGATAACAATATATTTTCAGCAGAGTCCATCAGAATAGCATAAAAATTCTTTTAACACGAAATTTGTTTACGACGAAAAAATATTTTGATTCCTTCCATTTTGTTTTAAACGGTTTTCACCGTAATTGCTTCTAAGTACAGTGAAAACCGTTTAACAACAAAACGGATATCACGAGTTATATCTTCGATCTCAGGTCCATTAGAAACAGCATAAAAATTCTTTTTAACACGAAAAACATTCTGGTCAATTCCATTTCGTGTTAAACGGTTTCCATTGCATTTGTAATCGTACATAAATGCATATTTATCTATATGTATTTCTTTTTTTTTTGTTTGATTTAGAAAATAACCTTTTTTAAAAATCTTTTAAGATATCACAAAATCTATAATTCTAAATATATACGATAGACGCAAGATATGAAATTGAATTTAAAATAATAAGCGCACAAAAAAACCAACAAAAAGAAATTACGACCGAGCTAGACGAACACATTTTAAAGATTCATTTCCATGCAATAACTTTTCGGCTTCTGATGACTTAAAAACTAGAATTATTTTTCCATTGAACGTGTAAACATATAAAGCTCATATTATATGAAAATGACGAGAGAAAAAAAACAAACAAATTCTTCAGTCGTATCGCATTTAAAGATTAATCTTCAGTTTTTAAAAAAAAAGTTACGATTAATTTAGTTTCAGTCTTAAAATAAAAATTCAAGGCACATTTTTTTTATCCGAAAAGCTTAAACCGCTTTTCCTATTTACAAACCGAGAAAGGAATCAAGAATGAGAAATGATTACATTTCGTATCTATGTAATATATACAAGAGTATATATTTTTACGACACAATATATAAGTAAAATAAAAACCTCTACGTTAAAAGTTACCACTAAATCGAAGAAAACGTTTACAAGATCAAGTCTAATGTTAATTCGTTGTATCTTTTTATGTCATAAAAAGGCTTGTTAGTAAATGTGGTTATGTTTATGTCCCAAGATTATGATAAGACTCGTACGAGCTTCGTTTACTGGTCCATTTGAAAGTCCTTTACAACAGGCTAACCGAAGCCACATTCTCTTATGGTTCAATCGAGAATGCATACTTTATTTTTGAATCGTCAGCTCAACCTCGAGTGCTTAAAATTCCCATATTTGATGATAAAAAATAAAATATATTCAGATTTGGCCACGTTATGAACAGCTGGTTTTTGAACTCTTGGTTATTCTACCTTTTAAAAAAGCACCAATAAGAAATTAAAGCTTGCTGCACACCACATCGGAACCGAACGAATTGAAATAATTTGATAACAAGCATTTCAATGAAGCCCCCGCACGCTAGCTTGGATCGGAACGGAATGAATCGGTTTGCCAGTAAACAAATACTTTGACCGATTCCGAAAAATTCCGGCTCAGCACACTGTTATTTTCCGACTGACAGGAATTCCAATCGAAAGTTCCGACTTAACGTGGGTTCTGATTCTGACTGTTCCGTTCCCATCCGATGTAGCGTGCGGCAAGCTTAAACGTGTTAAAAACTAGACTAGGTAATTGAATCACGTAATTGCAATTTCATGTTGACATCGTTCAAAATAACTTTTTATTAGAAAAAAAAAATGTCTGCTAAAAGTTGGGCGTCATTTCCATCTGACATAAACAATATCAAGATGAAAACACCCTTAAGTAATTGAGCTACCCTTCTAGTCTTTAAAACACTTTCAAGTTTCTCTTAATTTTACTTAAAAAAGCCAATATAACTAGAGTATGAGAGTTGTTTATAGGCCTAGTTTAAAACCAACTTAACGTAACGCCTACAAGTGTCGGTGGCTGAACCCATAATGTATTTGCGGCTATTTTCATCCAAACGGAATTATTTCGAAACTAAAAACTAACAATATCTTTTATCTGTAACCCTAAATTATTATCACTGCGCACTTTGATCGTAGCAGCACTCTGCTATTCTTAGTTTTAAATGACATTTTCTTGTAGTAACGAGTTAAAATGAAGAGTTCAATCACATCATCCAAATTTCAATTCAGACAAACAAAAATTGAAAGAAACCTTTTCTTCCAATTTGAGCTCACCGTTTATAAAGGTACAAAAAAATCTATCGAGAAAGAAGAGAAAAAAAAAGCGGAATGGTAAAAATGACAAAAAAAAAGCAACTCGCACCATGCAAAAGAAAAACCATTTCTCGCAAAACAATTAGGAATAGTTCACACATGCAGAAAAAACAGGCAGAAAATAGAAATAAACAGAATCTATGTTTCGGCTTTCCTTTGTCATATTAAACAGAAAACATTTCAAGGACATTTTTTTAGATTTACATAAGGAGAACGAAAGAGTAGAAGGAGGAGGCGTCATAAAAATGACACCCTCTTAAAGACGATTTCCTATTGGCATGTAAAATGTAATTCTGCATGGCATAAAGAAATATTTACACCGTTTATTCTGCCTACTTCAGGCCAAATAAATAGAAATTACGTTTTCCGTTGAATTTTTTTTTTCTATATGCGTGATACAGCCCTAAAGGAAGGTTCACAAATGCTCCAAAAACATGTAGAAAATAAAAACAAAATCAGAATAAACGTTCAGCTATAATTTTCTGCTTTCCTTTGCGTTTCAAAGGGTTTTCTCGCACATTACAACAGAAAACATCGTTGAGTTTATAAAAAAACCCCGGGAGAAATGAGGAGGATCCATCATAAAGAACAATGTTATTAAAGGAACGCCAATTCCGCGTGGCAGGAAGAACCAATTTCACCGTTTTTTTTTTCTATAAATAGTATTATTCAAATTAGATAAATTCCTTTTTCAGTGGAATTTTTTTCTGCATGTGTGAACAATCCCCAACAATATTGTTTCTTCTCCTAATGATTCAATCAAAATAAGAGAGAACAAATATAGAAAGAGAACTAAAAAGAGGATCGTCTCATTTGAATACATCGGAACTAGCGACATTACCGAAAAACCAAAAAAAAAACCCCCCATCCACTTCATCAAACGACCATATCTTGCGATTTCGTGCCATTCGTATGCGATCTAGAGGAAGAAGGGCTCACACCGAAAGGTCCAGGTGACGAAATTGACTGCTGTCGAGCTGCAACATCAATCGCAATCTCGACCGGACCGGCGCTACGTCTCGTAGCATCGATCGGCGAGAAATCGACGTATTCACCGTTTACCGAATGCTCTCCCGAAGACATCAAATCTCCGCTAACCATTACCGAAGGCACAACCAAAAGAGAATCGGTCGGAGTCGCTAAGGTTGCCATCAACACAGGACTTTCTGTGGGAGTTGCAAAAGAATTGTAATTACAACCAGTCGACGATTGCGACGACGATGACATGCCACAGGATTCACTCCTCGTGCGTTTGGACTGACATCGCTCATCGTCACTCGTATCAACGCTATTCGTTCGACGCGTCGCCGTTCCTTCCTCGTGATAATCTCCATCTTCCGTCATCAGTGCCGAATTGGTGTAACCACGATTTCCCACTCCACCGAACGAAGCGTTCGATCGGTTGACTAAAAGAGGAGTGTTTTCGTTCGGAATGGATCCACCGCCACCACCTTCGTCGCTATCAGAATCGGAAGAACCTTGATGATCGCTGCTAACACCGAAAAGAACCTTTCGTTTACAAACGGGACAATTACGACGGTTTTCAGTTAACCACGGATCAATGCATTTCGTGTGATAAGCTGAAAAGAACATTTCATTAAACGAGATACAAAAAAAAAAAAAACCAAAACACAAAGACAGACGCTCACTATGAGAACAAGGCAGGACTCTTAACTTTTCGCCCTCTTTGTAATCCTCGAGACAAATGGCGCAAACGTCGTATTGATCGCTTTTATTGAATTTCTTAATCGGTAACTTCTTTAGGAGACGAGTCGGAAGCCGATGTCTCATTCGTTGCCGACGATCTCTTAAGCATTTAAACACCTTTTTTTTTAAAAAAAAAAAATAACAAAACCCAAGTTAAACAACGTTTATGTGTAGAAATGAAACGTAAACATAATTTAGAATCAACTTTAAAGATATTTTACGTGATTCTTGTTATTTTGCGTTACAGGAGCCAACATTAAAAAAGAAACTGGAAGTGTTACAAACTAGAAGAGGTAGCCGCAACAATAGTATTTTCATGTTGATATATATCGTTCAAAATAAACTTTTACTAGACATGAATTTCAAAAATATCGTCTATTTAAAGTTGAGTTATTTTCAAACTAACAAGAAAAGTTTATTTTGAAAGATATCATCATAAAAATACCCTTAAGTGATTGAGCTACCCTTCTAGTTTCTACTTTGAAAGTTTCTCTTAATTTTGCTGCTGAAAGACAGAATAACCAGAGTTTGAGGTAAGCTTTAAAACCACCTTTTAAAAAATTTTCAGTCTTGTTATACAATGTAATTTATAACAAACTTTTAAATTTCTTCAAAAAGTTAAGGTTCACAGTGTAATTCTTTAACTTAAAGAGTCTTCAAATAAAACAATAGATTCAAAGATAACGACAAAAAACAAACCATTCACTTCGGCTTCATTTTGAAAATTACCATAAGTTAGGTAGAAGTTAACCTCAAACACAGCAAGAATCAACGACGCACTCGCAGGCATCATTTTTTATTAAATTATAATTTTGCATAAAATGCACTATTTCGAAAAACTTGCAAGTAACAAGTCGTAACAAATCTAATGTATCTGAGGCTATTTCCTATAAAACATAGTAATTTTGAAAAAAAATGAAGCTTTCGTTTCTCGACAGTCGACAAAAACACAATACAAATAAGAAGCAAAAAAAAAACACACACACACACACACACAAGACACACAGAAATAAACCGCAAGCACTTTGAAACTCACCAAAGTGCACATTGTGGCCAAGAAACAAACGGCAAGCATAACAGCAAACGGCAAGAGATATTTGTCGAGATTAAACGGCCAGAAAATATCAGGTATTTCATCATCAATGTACAAGAAAAACCTAAGACGACAAACACACAAAACACCCAAACACATTACAGTCGCAAACTTAAGAACTGTTAAGATTATTACGACAGTTAAGAAAAAACACGAGATTCCACCGAAAAAAAAATTAAGAAAAGCAACATGAGAAACGAAACCACGCATAAATATAAAGCGAGACGAGATCACTTTCGAGAAGGTGAGTGGCAAATTAGAAAAAAAACACGTAAAGAAAAGAAGACTCGATCAATCGTACATTTTTTGGTTGTTCTTTTTTATTATTATTGTGGAAATAAACTTACCAAAATAAGCATTACAATGAAGAGACAAGCTCCGACTCCAACCACAAATGGAATCAAATAAAAACTTAGACCAAACGGATAGTCGACCATCAGTACAACAAAATACCTGACGTAATAATAATAATAATAATAATGCAAATAAAAAATTGCTTTCATTTGTGCGTTAATTTCGTTTCCTGCAGTTGAAACATTTCCATACACGAGATTATAAGTTACAAAGTGATTCACCTCTTCACTCTTTCACTCTTCTAGTTTCTAAACAACTTTCGTCTTAAAAGTCGTTTTCAAAAAGCAACAGTAACCTCGGTTGTAGTAAATTTTGACTCGGCAAATGTTAAATTTCAAGTTTTCATTAAAATAAAGCACTGTCTTAAGGTGGCTGAATAGGTGATCTTGTTTTTGTCCTTCCAGATGTCCAATCCACTGCAATTGGCTATTATGTTCTATAGGAGGTCTCTTTCCCTCCTCGACACGCTGTTTTAAGAAAATTTCTATTTTTCAAGCAAACGGTTTTCAGGAGAAACATTACAAAAAAAAATTCAACGTGTTTTAGAAACTAGAATAGTTGATGATAATGCTAAAAGTTTTTTTTTGTGATGATATTTTTCAAAATAAACTTTTTATAACAGTTTGAAAAAGGCCGAAAATAATTTTTCATGAAATGTCAATGGAAAAACCTAAAATAAGGTCATTTACAAACTGAACTATAAAAGTGTTTATTTTTTAAGATATTGCAATGGAAAAGCTTTTTACATAATCTTTTACCATTCTAGTTTTGAAAACAATTTGAATTTTTTTCGTGATGTTTCTAAAAAAACGTTCGCCAGACGTTTTTCGTCCAAATTTTACGAAAACATCTACAGAGCTTACCATTAGTCACTGCACCTATAAAGCCACCTTAAACAAGATAGTTAAATAACAACATCATATATTGTTTTCAAGCTCAAAATTCACAATATTTTAGTCTAAAATTTTTAGTACAACTGTATAACCCCCCCCCCCCCCCCCAAAAAAAACTCCCAGAAATCTAATCCGAACGTACCCTTTATCGTAAGTGTAAAGCTTCTTTATGACTAATCCGTCGGTCTCTCCGATAAAAACCGATGGAATCGTGATGACTTTATCTAAACGAAAGAAGATTAACATCGACGTCCCTTCGTAGTCAAACGAACGATCTGAAAACAGACCCTGAGAAGGTCCCATCGGTTCCAACTGATCGGAATTCACGTTATGAATGATCGCCGCATCGTAACCGGCCCTTTGAGCATTCAGAACCTAAATCACATAAAATTACAAAACAATCATTTTTCAAAACAAACCGATTTGTTCAAACACATAACGTTCAAAAACCTTTTGACTGAAGCTGCAATCGTTACGTCTGATCAAAACAAACCACTTCAAAGTGGGAAAATTAATCGTAGAAACAGTCGGAGGACCGTCGATTGCCGAACATGCGTTCGGAGGATTAGAATAGACGACTTGACCCTGAAACGAAACGACAAAATTAAAAAAAAAACAAGAAAAGAAATCACTTTAGATTGAAATTTACCAAAATTCCGGAAGTTGGAATCAGAGATCCAAAATAGGCCGGCATATCCGGAATGTTCGGATATACAGTTTCGTTCGTTTGTAACGACAACTAAAACAAAACATAAAAAGCAACTTATAATTATTTTTCTTAATAAAACGCGATTTATTGACATCTTAAAACGTCGGAACGCATTTTTTCTCTCGTTGAAACGACGTTTCCCAGCACCTTAACGTGTCAACATAGAGTAAAGTTTGTTTTGATTACGATAAAACGCTATTTTTTTCAAATGTTGGTACCATATTTCAGGTATTTTGAAAATATGACCACTTTAAAGCGTTTTAACATAACATTTGTGTGTTTTCATGGTGTTTTAACAACGTTTCAAGCTTCAAACGCCGTTTCCTGACGTTTCAAACTTCTAAAGCCGTTTCCTGACGTTTCAAAGCATGTTCCTCAAGTGTTTTATTCACGATTCGAGCATTAAAATTATGCTTACAACTGATATATCCCCCTGAACCAACGTCATATGACATAATAACATGAAATTGGCTACGGTGAAGACGTAAAGGCCCGTAATGTAGTTCGGCAAACGACGATAAGGAAACATTTTGCCTCTTTAGATCCAGTGGAAACTACGATCTTCTAAGCTTCCATCAAATATTAATCCTCTTTCTGTAGTTTTCATCAATCTGTAACTTAAAAACACAATTTAAGACTCAGTTTTTATGATATTTAGAGCTTTAAAGGCTTCAGAACCTTCGTTTTTGAGCGAATATCGAGCGAAGAACTGTTCATTTCATCGAATAGTCGACCATTTACTTGCTTTATCTCTTCCAATAAAACCTCATAAAGACATAAATAATCAAAATAAAATCTTCAGTACGTTTATAAATAGGTTCAAAGTATATTTAAAAATGAATGTCAATCGCTTTTGCATTCTAATCCCCAACCATCACGTACATATTAAATTACGAAATAGGGAAATGGACGCTTTACGGAGCGACGTAAACACTTTAATTGCGGTTACGTAAAACAGCAAATAAAAACGGATGTTACGTCACAATTGTCTCATTTTGTTGAGTGAAAAAAAAAATGTAAAATGACAATCTAACATGGCATCAATTTCTGAAACCATATTCATGGCAAACAAACATGGCGTATTCACTATAAGTCTATAACATTACCGAAAGAAACACCATATTGGTTCACCACATCCCCGTCCATTTCTATGAACAAAAAACTACGCTTTAGTGCATCAGAAATTCACTTAATATAATACGCGCATGTGTGTGTATACACAACAATATTTTTGTACTAGAAAACAATGTGACATGACGTCAGATTTCTAAAGCAAAATGCGACGAATGTTCATGATAAAAATGTTAAAAACCCGCCATATTAGGACACCATTCAGCATTCACTTGTGAACTATTCTAGACACGCTCAGTATGCTTCTAAACGTTATTCAATTACGAATGCTGATGTCATCTCGTTTCACATTCAATCAGTACCATATGATTGATAATTCACGCCCGCAAAATGTTTGCGTATGCGTTTCCGCACGATGTCAACTATGACCTGTCTCATTACGTAGCTTACGGATGAGGAACTATTGCGCAATTTGTATTGTCAATAATAACGTCGTTATAACCTCGAAATAATATGGTTTTGCCTTGTTATGATTCAATTTTCCGCTTCTTGTATCGTTTTTAGAATTACCGATATTTCTGATGACTCTGTCCTACAGCTCAGTCCATACAATAAACATTAAAATTATAAAAAAACGGCGAATCACACAAGAAATTTCATTAGAAATGAACAAAAACAACGCGTAAAATCACAATAAAAACAATCGACAAATCGATTTTCAGATTAGTAATGTCATAATAAACCTATAGGTGGCAGCACCACAAGGTCTTTTACAAGGATAATAGATAACTATTATCAAGGAGTTTAATATATTCTGGTGATATATTTACTCTTTGCTGTTATATCCTTGCATTATCGGGAGCGTTTTTAATCCATCTGCTAAAATTTCCGCTAGCTATAACGTAAATAAAAATGCCCTAAAAACACAGAATGGACCCTAAAATACATTAGGAGGGTTCAGCATGTCCCAGAGTTTTCAAAAAGACCGTAATTTTGAAAGAAATCTAAAAAAAAAAATCTAAAAATTTGATTTTATATTCAAATAGTGGAAAAAAGTCTTTTGAATAAAGCGCTTTTGTACAAATTAAATGGTTTATATTTATTTTATTATAATAGCGCTTCAGTTAAAAGAGCTAAAGCCATTTACAGTTAATATAGTTTAAATAAATTCATCTCATTTAAATAAATTTATTTGACTGTTGTTTGGTGTTATTTGACGCGCGTAAGAAAATATTTTCCCTAAATTGTGAATTGAAATTCCCTAGAAACGAATCTTCTTATAAATATTTTATTATAATTCAATAAAAAGTTAAAAACTGAAGAGTAATAAAAATTTAATAACTGTATTATTTGTTTTGTTTGTTTTTCTTGAAATAAATGAAATATTAAATAACATGTTTTACTTGTCCACTAGATGGCAGTAGTATTAATACATGTAGTTTGTTAAATTATTAAAATTAATTAAGAAATAAACAGCAAAATTAAATAAAATTAAATATTTTTTTTAAAAAATTAATAAATATACTAATTTCTTATATCAGTTTAATTAAATCTTATTATACTTTTTATCAAATAAGGTAGAGGACATTTTTGTGACATACTGTACTGAAAAGATAATGATACCAATTTAAGGCTAAATAAAAAAAATACATGATAATTAGAGTTCGGATTTTTATGCAATATCAAGCAAATGTTTCTCAATGTGTGGCCCAAGTGCCAATTGTGAAATAATCATTATCATTAGAGCAACAGCAATTATGCTTTATATTTAGGCTGGTTAGAGGCTAAATGTCTTAGTTGCTACAAAGTTGTCAACTAGTTTTATAGCCTCTAACCAGTATTTTTGATTAAAAAACCATAATTGTTGGTTGATCAAAATGGGATTGTTACTTCAACATTGGCTGCTGGGCCATAAGATTGAGAAACATTTGGTCAATGCATAAAAATCCGAGCCCTAATGATAATTTATGATTATTGAATAAATGATATATGGCAGAAAAAAATTGATATTAAATCAATTATTACTAGTTGACCATTTTTATATTGAACTGTAATGGGTATTTTTCCTGTGAACCCCTCGACTTGATTGAGTATAAGCAGTAAAAATATATTACACTTTCAATCACATCCTAAAGAACCCCCTAACATTTTTCTTACCAATTCCAACACCCTCAAACCACCCCCCCTCCCCACACACTCAAAAAACTGTTTCAATATTGACTATGCAATTGTGTTATAAATGTGAAGGCAATGGAACAATTTTACCTTGGACTTGGATGTTCTTCTTTTCCAAGAACAGAACCAAAAAATATTACATTAGCATTAAAATCTCGTAATATATGCAATATGGGTCCATATTAATTATTATTCAGAATGAGACTTCATTATAAGAAGAGTTTAAAAACAAAACAAGGGCGGAAAATAAGAAACCAAAAATATTACAACAGTAACAATTAAATTTGGAATATTTGCATTATGGACCATATTATTTATTTAAAATGGGAGCTTCAATATAAATTTATAATTAGAGAATACTCAAACTGTAATAATTGATTGGAAACTAAAAAAATAAATGAATATGCTAAAATTATTTTTTATTGGAAAATACAGTGAAAATCGTCTAAAACGGACTAATTTTCAGTTCTGTCCAAAATGACATACACTTTTTTATAATTCGTGTTAAACACCAAATAGAAATAATTTATATAAGTTTGAAAACGATATCAAAGTTTTGTGTAATACCTAGTACACACACAGCTGATAATTTAAATGCATTTAAATAATAAACGTGTTCTACAGAGCCCTGTGAAGGAAAAACAAACAATATGTCGTTGAATTCAATTTATTCAGTTAATAATCTGAAAATATTGAGTTAATTAACTTAAATACAATCAGATAAACTATTGACATTAAAATATTGATTTAGTATTTCAATTTAAAATATTAATAATTAAAGTCAATTTTTATTTGGTTCATGATGTCCTTAACTAGATTCCGTATAATTCACCTAAACACATTTAATTTGAATTCATTTAACGAATGTGTGTGAACAAGGTATTACATGATATCAGTCATGAGAACACATTTACCTTACTATTCTAATTTCTAACAGTTTCTTCTGGTCTTTTTTTAAAAACAGTTTTTAAGTCAATTATCTAAATTCTAGTCTGAACTGTTATAAAATTTATAAGTAAATCAAATTTGTCAGTAATATTTATGGAAGTGTTTCCTAAACAATCACCACAAAGTAGTCATTTTTATATTCATATTAATTTCAAATGAAAACTTTGAGATATTCTTTAAAAAAAAGTCCTTTGTATGAAGATTTTAAAATGTTAATTGAAATTGAGGTAATATCAAAGGCCCTTTACATGATTTTTCTGTCCTTCCAAACTTTCTGAATCACTAATCAAATCTGTTCTATTCAAAATAATGTATATTAGAATAAATATTTTATACTTTTAGAGCATATCTGAGAAATAAACATTAAAGTAACTATCATCCAAATTTTTAAATAACTTAATTAAAATATATTTCTTAGTAAAATCATCAAATAATAAAACCATTTTTAATATTTCATTGTAAAAATTCTGATCAACAAATGAAGACAAAGGCCCTTTAAATATTTATGTGTCCTTTCAAACTTTCTGAAACACCAATCTACATTAGTTTGTTCTAATAAAAATAATGTATTATTATAATAAAGTTTTTTTTATATTTTTAGTGCAAAATCTAAGAAATAAACATTAAAGCATCTCTATCAGTCAATGGTTTAAATAACTTAATTAAAATATATGTTTTTAGTAAGATCTTGAAATAGTAACAAAATCATTTTTTTTTTCTATTTCATTTTGTAAAATGTCTGCTAAACTAATGAAGACATAGAACATTTTTCGATTTCATGCTGTGAAAATGGCAATGAAAGACGTCACTATTGAGAGAATTCCCAAATAAAATCAATGGAAAAAGGACAAAATTAAAAAAAAAAGTTGATCTCAAAAAAAGAAAACTCTCTAATCATAAAAAGCAAGCAAAATCACAAGTATCTTGAAAAATAAACACATTGTGGGTTGAATTCTTAGTTATTATTATTCCAAGAAAGACTATATTCTGCCATGTTTAGAAGTCAAACCCAAAATGCCAATAGAGAGAGAGAGAGAGAGAGAGAGACAAACACACAAAAAACTAGAATATAAAGAAGCAAACTGGGGATGGGACACCTGTAGCTATATGTTGAATTAAGTATTAATTACAATGTTTGGAAACTGATCCTCCCACTAGTCAAATCAACCAATGAAAACATTGGTAAGCAGCAGAAACAACAACAACAAAAAAAATATTGGTCTTTCATGTTAACTAGTAGCAAATATATAAGGGCTACAAAAAAACACAATAAACTGCACTTTTTTCTCATATATTTATCGAGAAAATATATATATATATGAAACATTTTCTCTAAAAAACATCTCAGTATTTTTTTATTATTTCGAGGGGTTCATGTGAATCGAAGTTTTGATGTCAAACGGTGAAGGGACATAGTACTCCAAGTATAGACAACTTCCGAAAAAAAAATCTTAACAAAACTATCTTAAGGCGTGGTTAGAGACTAGAAAAAAAAAATTTTGAAACGTCATAAAGAGTACGGTTCGATTTGTCAATCTGGAGCAGACCGTGGTCAAAACAAGTTGTATGTTAGACAAAAAGTAACAAAGGTAGTAAATAAAACTCGAAGTTCCGAAAAGAGTCAGAAAATCTAAAATAACTACAAAAACGCTTTAGTAAATAAAATATAACAAAGTGCAATAGTAATTTAGAATAAAAATAATAATAAAACATAAATAAAAAAATTAATTAAGAAAAAACAAGTTGAGAATTCATCAAAAACAAAAAAAAAAGAACGAAAACTGCAACGAAAAAGGTAAGAAAAACTTCACTTATAAACGAAAACGAATTTTTTTAATCAAAATCATGATTCTATATGCTTCATTTAATTGTTTATATTATAAATTTTATTTTTAGTTTATCTTTTATGTGTCCAAAATTATTCAAAATGCTTCATTTTCAACGCAGAATGAATTTTATCTAATGAACTTACATGTCATCAGAACAAAAACCTATATTTAAAATGCAATGAATTTCACTCAGAATTCAATAAGTATATTGTTTTGTGGATTAAGTCTACATTATGATACTCATTGTACTGTTTAACATTACTTAAGATAAATGAAAATGTCATAAAACATGAGTGTCATATTGTTTTTTTAAAAAAAAGCAGGCACCCAAAATAAAACAAACATTCAGACATAAATTCATTTGCAGCAAGTACCTACACCACACAAAAAAACTGACAGATGTCGGTCCTAACACAGTTGCATTATGTAAATATAAATCATATTAAGGAGGAAATGAATACGGAGAGATCCAGTGACCAACAAGTTGTCAGTCAGCCCATTTATGAATATTTAAAACAATATTATAATTATGTAATAATAAATTATGCACAGGTATTTTGGCAGGTGAATAATAATGATAAAGACCACATTTGACCTAATCATGTTAAACTGATTCTAGTCTTGTGAGCCCCATTTTTAAATTAAAATTCATTAAGCCTGCAGGGTCCTAAAAGGGTTTCATCTTTCATCTCTTCTGATTGAAAAGTTTTTATCAATTAATTCATCAGCTTTCGCCAAGAAATGATGATCATTTTAATTAGAACTTTAAACAGAATTCACCATAGCAACAATATATATCAAGAAATGCATTAAAATTTTAGAACTAGAAAAAAAAATATCATAGGTTACTTTCTTAATTAATAAGACCAACAATCAAAAAATCATAAAAAATTTGCAAGAAAAAAAACAGAGCAGAAATAAAGAACTTTCCTTCAGTTAAAACTTTAATCCCAATAGAAATACTTGAAATTTAATTCAATTAAGACGACGAAGAAAAAAAAACATCTAAAAAGCAATTTCTATATAAAAAAAATAGTAACTAGAAAAATCTATAAATCTATGAAAAATCTTTTTTTGAAGTCATGAAATACTTGATAACTGTTATATCTACAGCCAATTAAGAAAGAAAAACTCCATTTTTCTTTTCATAATAAAACTAAATAAAATTGTGATTTTATAACTTTAAAATCTAAAAAAAATGTTGTAATTAATTCTAATTATTGTACTAAATAAGACAAATCAGTGTATTCAATCAAATCTAATACCTAGTAGACACACAGCTGATAATTTAAATGCATTTAAATAATAAACGTGTTCTACAGAGCCCTGTAAAGGGCAAACAAACAATATGTCGAATTCAATTTATTCAGTTAATAATCTGAAAATATTGAGTTAATACTTAAATATAATCAGATAAACTATTGACATTAAAATATTGATTTAGTATTTCAATTTAAAATATTAATAATTAAAGTCAATTTTTATTTGGTGTTCATGTCCTTAACTGGCTTCCGTATAATTCACCTAAACACATTTAATTTGAATTCATTTAACTCATGACTGTGTACAAGGTACAGAGAAGATCAATTCTAGCGTGTCAATTGGGTATACCTGCCTCATCATAAGAAGTTTCTAACGTCACAAAGGTTGATGTAAAACTTAGGATTGTGTCATTTAGTATGATAGATAAGGGAGCATATCAAATGCTTTCAACAGTTCAAACAAAAGCTTTAATTTTCATCAACATCTTAATTTAATTGAACTTTAATTGCTCTTCAATCTTGCCCTGAATGATCTGCTGATCGGCAAATAAAAAAACCCACCTCAATCTTTGGATTGAACTTCAAGAACTTGGATCTGGTGCGACATTACTGTAAACGCTTTTGTTCAAATTGTAATTCTTAAAAAAAAATGAAAATATGGGAAATTAATTATTTAAAAAGATAGAAAATAGGCCGCACACAATTTTAAAAGAAATTCAAAGAAAAATAATACAGAAATGATTTGAACGTCTGTAGCGATTTTGAGAGACAATCCAGGATTGACAAGCCATAATTGACCGTCTGTGCAAAGCTTAATAGACGACATAATCACACACACAAAAAAAGCAACCAACAAAATAATGATTAAAATTTCAAAATATATAAAAATAATCGCCTAAAATAACACCTGTTGAAAGTGTATTTTGAAGTGTAAGACGTGCATAACATTAAGTTTTCAGCATTAATTTTACTTTTGTTGTTTTTGAGGAGAGAAAACAACAAAAAATGGTCCTAAAATTTACTCTCCAACCTAAACAACTAGAAAATTTGTAAATGTTCTTATTATATAGGTAAGAAAAAGGTTGAACAACTCATTGTATATTCAATTTGACTAAACTAAATAAAAAAAAAACACCTTTTGTTACCTAAAATGAAATCCAACAATAAAACAACAGGTGGTAACGCAGTGATACATAGAGGAAACTAACCAAGAAATACTGAAAAGTCCACAAATGCTAATCCTACCTAAAAGACATTAAACTGTTTAACCTCAAAAAGGTCTTAAAATGACTGACTTCATTACAGACACAGTCTTAATATATTCATTCTAATTCTATGTTCAAATCTAAATATATTTTGCAAACAAACATTAGTTTTCCTCCACATTGTTTAAACTAAAACAAGCCCTCTGAAAATAAATAATTAATATTCGGATTTTTATGCAATATCAAGCAAATGTTTCTCAATCTGTGACCCAAAAGCCAATTGTAAAGTAATCATCATCAATAGATCAATCAAAAATACCTGGTTAGAGGCTAGTACTCTAGTAGACAACTAATGGTAACCAGACATCTAACCTATAACCAGCCTTTTATTTGACTAGAAAGCGTTGCTCTAATGTTGATGAATGATGATGATTACTTTGCATTTGACCCTTGGGCCACAAATTCAGAAACATTTGCTTGATATTATTGCATGCAAATTCCAACCCTATAAATAATACTTGAGCCTTATGTTCAATTGTGGTTTAAAATGCACAAAAGGATGAGAACCTCTAATACAGGCCTTAAAAATTACTATTTAGCCCACTTTAAATGCAAAAGGTTAAAATTGTGACTGAATCATCAAAATAAACCATAATTTGTTTTTATATTTACACAATGTAAATAAAAACAAAAGATCTTTTCATAAATTTCTAGAACAGATGTTTTATCCATCTCTAACCTAATTTGACATTTAATTCGTAAGTGGCCAATAGGTTTTTTAAAAAAAATTGGTAATTTATACATTTTTTTAAGCAACACCGGAAATTAGAAATTCCAGTTGTCTAAAATGACCTATAATTAAAGTATTGTATATGTTTACTACAAAGATGCCCATTGGCATCCAAGAACACACATATACAACACAGGTATTTCCATAATGAAGGTCATAAAAATGCAAAAAAGAACTGTCATATAGCACCAATACTACATTTATAAACGAGAGTAGGTTGTCCACTGTTAGGACATTTAATTTATTCAGTGCAAATTTGTATTATCGGTAATACGTGCAAATGTTACTCAATTTGTGGCCCAAGTGTCAATTGTGAAGTAATCATCATCATCATCATTAGAGCAACTGAAATTATGATTTTTATAATCAAAAAGACTATAGTTAGAGGCTAAATGCCTGGTTACTATCAGTTATCAATTATAGTTCTAGCCTCTAACCAGTGTTTTTGATTTAAAAAAATAACAACATAATTGTTGGCTGATCTAAACGGAATTGATGCTTCACAATTGGTTCTTGTGGCCCCAAATTGTGCATAAAAATCCGAGCCCTAATAATTATCTTTCTTCATGAATTCGTAGGAGTAAGGAAAAATTAGGCTCGTTTTAAGCCCGTGGACCATTTTGTGTAGCCACAAATTAGCACCACTTTGTGGTTGAGGAGGCTGGCTTCACACAGACCACTAGTATGACCTTGATCACCATTAACAAACTGGCGGTGTTCGCCACTTGTGGCTGGACTCGAACACACGCTTCGTAACAATGGTGCAATGGCCACAATGGTGGCTCGTGTGAACACTCCATATGTAATCAATGGTCAGCAAAACCGACCATTTTATGTGGCGACACAAAGTGTCTCATGTGAACCAGCCTAAAATAGAGAGCGTGGAAGAGACTAGAATATTTTTTCGTGTTAAAAGAAAGATTTTTAAATGCTATTATAAGGGGTGACATCAAAATATATATTTCGTGTTATCCGATGTTTTGTATTTAAACCATTTTTACTGTCCTAAACACGTCTAATAAATTACCATCACAGTTTAGATCTTAGCATATTTAATTGAGCATTAAAAACATGTACCTAATTAAAGAGACTAGAGGGGGAAAAAAATCTAGGACCTAACAAATTCCGAGCAATGCAAATTACACAATGCGGAAATGCAAAGAGTAATAATTTAAATTTGTAAACAAAGTGAATTTCAATTTTTTTTCTTCAGTCAGGGTCTAAGAACACATCAGTTGCTTTTTTTTTCAGACTTAAAAAAATTCGGGGTTTCACGCGGATGTTTTGATTTTTCGTATTATCACTTGAGGCCACGAAAAAAAAAAGTCTAAAACATTTATGCTGAGGCAGGTGTATTAAATTGAAGAATTTTTTTTCTTCTAGTTTATAATAACCATAAAATGAAACGGTATTATCATCGAGGAAAAAAAATAACCTATTATAAAAAAATGATTCATTTCTCATACCTAGAATAAGAAGAATCGGAATAATTAATTAAATTTCAAGTGACTTGTGTGAGCAATTGCAACAACGTTATTGCAATTGCTCCGAATCACTTCTGATGATAATTATGAATTTGCATGAAATTTTCAGATAATTCATGATTTTTTGCCCCTTATACCTTGTACACACACATGAGTTAAATGAATTCAAATTAAATGTGTTGAAGGTGAATTATACGGAATCTAGTTAAGGTCACATGAACACCAAATAAAAATTGACTTTAATTATTAATATTTTAAACTGAAATACTAAATCAATATTTTAATGTCAATAGTTTATCTAATTATATTTAAGTATTAACTCAATATTTTGAGATTATTAACTGAATAAAAATTGAATTCAACATATTGTTTGTTTGTCCTTCACAGGGCTCTGTAGAACACATTTATTATTTAAACGCATTTAAATTATCAGCTGTGTACTATGTATTAGGTCAAAACAGTATTCATTTAGTGAACTCGAAGTTAACTTTACTAAACTTCTGACTTTACTTAGTTATTTTACCAAAAGTTTAACTTTTGCTACAAGTTACCTAACTAATATTACTTTAAAAATTTCAGTTTGGTGTAATAAAATTTCATTTCAAGTTATTTTATTAAAAATTTCACTTTACTTAAAGTTACTTTAATAAAATTTCACTTTACATCAAGTTAATTTACTAAAAATCTCATTTACTTCAAGTAACACTAATAAAATGTTATGTTACTAACGATTTTACTTTAGTTTAATTTACTTTAGTAAAAAAAATTCGCTTTACATCATGTTACTTAATCGAACTTCACTAAAAGTTTTAATTTTAAACATTAAGTTCAAATAACTGACGTATCTAACTTTGAAACAGCAAAACTGCATCAAAAGATGCAAATATATTAGTGACAAACCGAATTGCACAATTTATACACCAATTACTAATCTTTAAAAAAAACATTTAACCATTTTGTTTAACTAGTTTAAGATGCTGTAATGTTAATCTAGACGTTAAGCCCCCGAAATCACACACTCAATTTACTCAGTTCAGACATCATTGGAGATGTTGCCCATATCACAACCTCGAAATCGTGTCAGTACGTTTGACCATTGGTCAAGTACATTAATCAATAACCAATGATGTATCACAATACATCCACATAAAATACAAAGATTTTTCTTTTAAAAAAAATGTTATTTGAAGATAAATAAGATTTGTTTGGCTGTATTAGAAGAAAAGGAAATTTCACACCTTGACAGAAAATATTAACAAACAAAAAAATCCTTGCAAAAATACTGTGACGGAATAGAATATCCAAGAAGAATGACAAGTGCAATATATAATATAGCTCATAATTCAATGGAAAACAAAAGTGTTGTAGCTCAGAAATCAAGGGGTGGAGGGTGAAGTTGATAAGAAAAAATGCGAGGGGAAATTTTTTTAAAAAAAAAAGTGTACTGGACACACAAACTATAAATTCAACTCCTGCTCCTCTTCTATTCTGAAATCTGCATCACAATTTGTTTAAATTTGTGATTTATGACAAGACTAACTAAAAAAAATCTATTTTTTTTTGTCTTTTAAGTCCAAGGAAATGTGTCACTTGCGGTCACTAGTGGTCACTTTAAGTTTCTTAACTGTCCTGTTGTTCAAATTGGAATCAGCCACTGCCACACGATGTGTAAAAGGTTGGGAAAAATTCATTATTTAATGAAATTGATAATTATGAGCCATTCAATTAAGGTGATTTTAAAGTGTAAACGGCATCTCGAACTCCTTGATTATTCTGACTTTCAAAATAAGCTTTTTTTATGTCAGTTTGAGAATGACCCAACTTTAAGCAGACAATATTTTTTAAATTTCAATTAAAAAAATTAATTTTGAAAGATATTAACATGAAAATACCTAGCCACTCTTCTAGTTTCTAAAAAGCACTTTCTAGTTTCTCTTTAATTTTGCTCTTCTGAAATAAGACAGAATAATCAAGAGTTCGAAAATCAGCTGTTCATTAACTTATTTTAATTAAACAATCTTAATGAAAAAATAGAGAACTTTTAATCAATTTCAATGAAATCTTTTCTTTAGTCTTTTATGATGAAATAGTATTGGAAACTAGAAGATTCAAGAAATACTTTAAAATACTTTGTAATTTTTCAAATAAATTTGCATATGGATTAGTAAATTAATGACAGCTGCATTTTTTTTTACTTCTGTCCATCCATCAAGAATCGTTTTTTTTTTTTTAAAAATGATTTATTGATTATTTGTATTGACTTTTTTTTAGTGGAACACACAGCTCATCATCAAATCGACAATGTCAATGTCGACTTTCAAATTAACAAATGCGAATTAAGACCATCGCCGTATTTCATAATGTAAGTAGACTAGATATACATTATAAAATTGAAAAACCGTGTGCTCTCGGTTTAGAACACATGCGGCGGCGCCTCGAAATATAACGAACCTCGATTAAAACATCGATTCAAAACAAATCATGTTAATAAACTATCGTGAGAATACTGTTTTTCTATGCATTTATTTACTTAATAAATGCAAATTTGCTTTAGAAGCAATTTTAAGGTTGTTTTAAAGTATAAACAACCCCCCAAACTCTGGTTCCAGAAGGAAAAAATTAAGAGAAATTTGAGTGTTTTTAGAAACAAGAAAAATAGCTGGCTCAATGACTTAAAGGCACACGTATCACTTTTTTAGTAGTCGGGTTTGACTGCAAAATACGAGACTCTTTCCGTCATCCGTTTTAGGTGCGGTCATCGTTTCGTACGAGCTTCTATGGCTTGTGTGGAAAGGTCCGGCATCTTTCCACAGCACACTACATTGCAATCGCAGCCCAGCCACCTGCAACAATATTTTTGCAGTTGAACTCGACCACTAAAAAGTGGTTCGAGTGCGAAGACTCTTTAAGGCCGGGCGCAAGTTGAGACGCAGTTCGGTGAGGTGGACTCACTGCGAGTTTCTGTGAAACACAGAAATGAATACAACAGCGAATGTTCACCTTGCGTACGAACATTCGCAGTTCTCTTTATTTCGGTGTTTCACAAAAACACACGGTGAGTCACCACACCGAACTGCGTCTCAACTTGCGCCTGGCCTAAGTGTTGCTCTTCTGAAACGCAGAATTTGAAAATCAGCTGTTAATTTTTTTTCCCCCTCTACTTATAGGTCCGATGTAGTGATGGACTCTTCGACGGAACCGGAATTCCGATTCCATCCATCAGCCACATGCTGTTGTCGTGTGACCGAATACAGCGAACACACGATGCCATCCGGAAATACCATATTCCGTTACAAAGAAGTAAAGAGGTGTGAATGTGTACAGTGTTCGCCAGAGAAATTTCATCGAGAATTAATATCCAGTGGATACTATGGTAAATGAGAAAATATTCGAACGACCGGACAGCACGTATTAAAAAAAATGGCCCAAATCCCAAGGACACTCAGGTCCTAATTGCCAAAAGTAGAACACATTCCTCGAAAATACTCAAAAAAAAAATCACCATTAAATTATACTATTTCTTAACTAAATTAAATTTATATTTGCATTTTTTGTTGTTCTTTTTCTTTTTATGAATAACCAAAATTACATTTTTCTTTTACTATGTTATTTTTTTGTTAAAAAAAAAGTTAAAATGATAAAAATATCATTTTTTTACGTTTAAAAATGAATTCGTTTTAAGAATAATTAATCCAATTTTGTGTTGTTAAATTACTCTTGTTAGATTTAAAGTGTGGCATAGAAAATGTATCATGTGTTATTAAAGTATAAGATAAATTAATAAATTCGTTATTAGTAATTTAAAACTCGTAATTGTCATTATATTATAGGGTTCGGATTTTTATGCAATATCAAGTAACTGTTTCTCAATCTGTGGCCCAGGAGCCAATTATGAATCACAACCAACAATTATAATTTTTTCAATCAAAAACACTGGTTAGAGGCTAGAATTCTTGTTGACAACTGATAGTGACCAGACATATAGTCTCTAACCAGCCATTATTGATAAGAAAAAAATATAATTGCAATTGCTCTAATGCTGATGATGATTATTTCATAATTGGCACTCGGGCCACAAATTGAAAAACATTTGTTTGCTATTTTGCATAAAAATCCGAGCCCTACTCATTAATTATTCCATTTTAATTGTCCAAAGATGAAAAATACGAAAATATCAACCAGATTTCAGGGACAAGGAACTTAACTAATCCGAAAACTACAAATATCGATATTACCCAAAGTTACTTTCTCGTGACATTTCGTGATCCCATCCGCTATGATCTGTGTAAAATTTCAATACCAATTTGGATGCTAAAATGTGAAAACAACATAAATGTGTTGTTCTGGAGAAAACAAAGTTGCAGAAAAGGAGTGACGTGATGAGAAAGTTGGAGCAGGAAAAAAAAACCATTCTAAATTCATTCATTCAACATTTGATGTCCTTCTGACGTCACTAATCAGCCTAACAAAAGTTGTAAACCGTAAGCCACCGTAGACTTGACCAGAGCATATTTTAACCTCAAATTTTTACAACCTTTATTTCTGAATTTGAGCATAAAGTAATTAATTCTTAATATTTATATTAAAACATTTTTTTTTAACATTTTTGTCTAAAAAAAAATACTTCAAACCCAAATATGATATTTACTAATAAATTTCTATTTTCTGCAATGAAAATCCGTAAAAGTTGGACAAAAAATTTCCATTGTCCACAGTTGAAGAATTTAATTTGGAATGTTCGAAAGACCGTGTTATAAGAATTTTTTTGATACGCAACAACAAACAAAAAACAACAATAGGAAACCTCGCAAATAAAACGAGAAGAGACTTACTATTTATAGATGAGGTGACAAAAAGAATATCACAGCCTCAAAATGTACCGGGCCAACGAGGCATCGGTAAGTAACTACTCCAACCACCGACAGCATTGGACGAAGTCTCGACGGCACCTTCATAGATAAAAAATAAAATAAATAAGAGCCAATGAAAAGCAGAAATTTCGATTTTAACCTCTCGCAATGGTCGTAATCTGTTGTTCCTCCAAGGGACTCAGTCGTAACAGCGTCGTCAGAACTGGTACCAAATGTTCACGCTCGTCACCAGCACTTAACGAAATAAACTATGAATAGTGTTTATTATAGCAACGGGTTTTAACCATAAGACAAGTGTTCGTTAAATGAATTTTTTACTTTAACGATCACGTTCTTGAGATATTCCATGTTGGCCAGATGTTTCTCTCTTTCTTGATTACGCTCCAATCTTTATAAAATGCATTGAAGCGGGTTTAAGTGTGAAACGTTCTTCAAACTTTGGGTATTCGGACTTTTAGGTGTAAAATTAAGAGAAACTGCAAAATGTTTTAGAAACTAGAAGGGTAGCTCGATCACTTAAGGGTAATTCCAAGTTGATCTCTTAAAATAAGCTTTTTATGGCAATTTGACAATATTTTTTTAATTTTTGGTCTATAAAAAGTTTATTTTGAAAGATAACAACATGATTCAGCTACCCGTTCTAGTTTTTAACATCCCTAACTTCTCCTTTAAAACATAAAAGAGGGTTATAAACTAGAACGGTAGATTAACGACTTAAAAGGTATTTTCTTATCGAATATCTTTTAAAATAAGCTTTTTATGTCACATTGAATTAAAAACAAAATTTAAAATTTTTTTCTTTATAAAAGTTTATTTTGAAAGATATTTCAAACAACCCATTCCAGTTTCTAACACACTTTCAATTTCTCATCTCTCTTCACAAGAAAGAAATGCACAAAATCGATTTAAAGAACGGACCTTCGTATTTCTTCCTTTAAGACGCGGTTCTGTTCGGTCATTCGAGCATTTGTAGCTTCACTTTCGTGAAGAATCTAAGTCACGAACAAATTAAGAAAAATTGCTTCTTAAAAAAGTATCAAACTTACTTTAAAATATACATTTTAAAAATATATACTGACTTCGGTCAGATGCTCGATTTTCTTTGTTGAAATCACCAACTGTCCTTCCAGTTTTTCTGTTTCGATCGTATTTATGCTGCTAACACCTGACAAACAAAAAGCGACTATCAACGTATCCAAATTTAGGCTTTTTTTTAACAATAGTCTTGTGGAAAATTACCATAAAACAGAAAATTAAAAAGCAAGTAACTTTTTTAAAATAAAAAAAACACTTAAGTGCCCGTTTCCACAAACCACTTTAAGTGGCCGAGTTTGACTGAGAAACTGTATTTGTTGATTGCCACGTTTGGAGTTAAGGGAACTTCCAAAAAAAAAGTGGTCGCAATCAACAACAGGAGTGGCGTCATTATAGCCATTCAGACAAAATCGGTCTTTGGCAAAGAAACACGTGTGTGGTTGGAAAGTGGTTCGTGTGAAAATAAGAAACACTGTCGCCGGTGGCGGGGATCAACCACCTACTGGCGTGTGATACAGTTCAACTGTAAAATGTTGTCGCAGGTACCTGGGTTGTAGTTCAGAACGAGTGCTTTCTCAACGATTTCCGAACTTCTGTCGCCAGTAGGTGGTCGATCCACACCACCAACAATATCATCTTTTCACACAAACCACTTTCCAACCGTTTCTTTACCAATTGATCGATTTCGTATGGCTAATGAGGCCATTCCTGTCATTGATTAAGACAACTTTTCTTTTGCAGTTCACTCAACTCCAAAAATGGCCGGCAAGAAATTCGTTTCGATTATAAATTAAAAATGCAACTAACTTGTTCTTTCATCTTGACCCAAGAGCTGCTCGAGTGGCATAAAAGATGTGATCATCGACGACGACAAACCCAACTAACAACAACAATTTAAAAATTTAATTTCTGAATGAAACTAACAAAAAAATATTTGCTTCACCTTTTGACTTTCGGTGAATTCCGAACCCTAAAACACGAATCGGAAATACGACACAAAATGAAGAACATGGAAATGAAATAACAAATCTCAGAAAATGTACCTCTCCTTCTTGTCGTTCCATGTTGAAAATGTCGACAACTTGTTCGTCGTCTCTGTAAGAGTTTCTAGTCATTTCTCCTTGAGCAATTTCCCTCTGAAGTTTCAGATTCTGCGCCTCGATGACTCCCAACTGTTCCTGTAGCCTCTCAACTTCCATCTGATGAACTTCTTGCAAAGCATCAATCTTCTTCTTGAGCGCAAATTCGTGCGTTTCATCTTGCAGCTGAATATGACGCATCAGATCGGAACGTTCCTGTTGTTCCAACTTAAGCTCGGACTGAAGTTTCTCTAATCTGTAACAATTCTCTCGAAATGTTGAGTTTATGATCGAAACGCATGCCGTTAACCACGAAGTCGATAGAGTTTTTACCTTTGTCTCCACGATGATTCTTGTTCGGCTAGATTGGCAGCCATTTTGTTGTGCCTCTGCAACAGATTGAAATGTTCCTCTTGAAGTGTTTCATTCTCGGTTTCAACGGCTGCGTGTCGAGCACTAGAATAACAAAAACAAACAACAAAAAACTGCAAAGATTCATTCTGAAACCAGAATTATTTCATCAAAATTATAAACCATTTATATAAGTCATGAAAAACAATTTTAGAAAAAAGTGTCTAAGAAACTAGAAGCGTAACAGAATCACTGAAACTTCAAACTAATCTGAAAATCATGATTTTATTTAAACACCGGATCGTAACCTCAATTCTTGTATCCTGGTTTGAAGAGTTTCGATTGCTTTTTCAAGGTGAACTTTTTCTTCGATTGACATATCGAGACTCGATTGAGTTTCCGTCGGCGATTTCGATTTCTGTTGTTTAAGAACACTGTGAACTCGAACCTAATCAATAAAAACTTTAGTCGTTCGAATAACAAAACTCAAATCAGTTCCTTTAAAAAAAAACCTTGTAACTTTCGTATTCCGACAGACAACCTTCGTATTCCGATCTGATCTTTGATACCTCTTCGTTCAGAGATGAGATCTTTGTCTCCAAAAGACGAACAACTTTCTGATGAGCTTCTTGTATCGAATGATTTGTCAACTGTAACTTCTGATTGGCGACTGACACGTCGGACAGTTGAACTTTGTAGTTCTCTACTTCCTGCGATGTGGATTCCAACTGTGCCAACAGAGTAGCCTCGCGAACTTTCAACTCTGTCTCGTCTTTCTGAAGATCTGCAATGTCTTTGCGTAATTTAACCGATACGGATTTCAATTGTTCCCCACGTTCTTCGCTCTGTTGATACTGAGTCTCCAATTGACCTAAAATGAAAGCGTTAAAGAAAGTTGCTCGTTGTTAAAATAATGTACCAAAATAAGAAATTGTAAAATAATTTAACCGATCTGAACTTGTAACCCATGAATCTTATCCACCTGCGCTGCCACGTCCTTTTCAAGTGCACTATTACGTCAAATTTGTAAAAAAAAAATTTCAAATAAAACTAAATATATCTTAAAAAACTACTTCTAAAAACGTCAAAAATTACTTGACGACGGCCTCCTTTTCAGCAAGTTGCTTGCTAAGGTCGCTCGCATGCCGTTCGTAATCAGCTATTTCCAAAGAGATCAAATTGCTGTGTTGTTCCAACTTTGACATCGTCGTCTTGTGTTTCTGTCGTTCTTCGTTCAACTGTGATCCGACCGACCTAACACTCTCCTCCAACGCGTTTTTCTCTTTGATCGAAGCCAACAACTCGGAATTCATCACATCCAACTAATTTTTGTAAAAAAAAAAAACAACAATCAATCAAGAAAGTGCAAAATCTATACCTACCAAACATTTCAATACCTTCTTTTTGATCTCGGCAGATTCTTTTTTGGCTTTAACGGCGATAATCTTGTACTTGTTTAACATTTCTTCGGCTCCCTTTGAATCGAAAGACTTTTCCTTCGACACAGAGATCGGCACAGAGTTCAAGCTTGCGTGTTTCTTTCGTAAAACATCGGGGAGCAACGATATTACGTTACTCAACTTCTGCAGATCACCGATTGTCGTATTTCCACCGTCGACGTCTTCATCTTTGGTCTTATCAGCATCTAAAATGTGTTTTTCTAGGTCTTCGATAGTTTCCATCAAACTGTTGTCTTCGTATTCGCAATCTTTCAGCAGTTTCGAGGCATCTTTTAACGTAGAAGCGATCGAAACGATTTCTGTCCTCATCATACGTATGGAAGACGTAAACTGATTCAATTTCCCTTGAAATAAGCTTTCAACGCGCTCGCATTCCAAGCACTTCTTGGGTTGTCTTTCAACAATGTCTTGCGGTTTCTCGGCACCGATATCACAGTCTATCGAGACGTCGCGCAGTTCCACGTCATAAGTTGTTCCTTTGACGTTCGTTTGGCAAGCGGCGGCGACAGTTTGAACAGTAATCGCACCTGCATCTTCAAGTGCCGTAACTTTAACATTGAGACTGCTCAGAGTTTCCGTCAAGAGTTTTATCGTATCCTCCAATTTGACATTCTCAGATTCGACCTTCACGACAATGTCGAACATTTTTTTCATTTCGTTTTGTTCCTTTTCTTTCCAGTTAGCGATTTCTTCGATACAGTCACTTAAGATGTCGGCAACATTTGGTTCGTTTGTCATAAAAGTGTCACGACAACCATATAACGTTGACTCAAGCCGGAGAGCTTGTTGTTGTATGAGTTGAAGCTGTTTTTCGAGTTCTTCGTTCAGTTGTGTTACCGATTGCAACCGATCATTCATCATTAAATCGCTTTTGTTTCTCATTTCTTCCAGTTCGTGTTTCAACAGATCACATTCCTGTAGCGAAGACATCAAAACGTTTTTCTCGGCTTCCAAAACGGACTCTCTAGACCGCAACACATCGATTTCCTGCCGTAAATTATCACATTCATCCCGCAAACTTCTATCGGTCTCAATATCTTCCAATTTCTTAACGTCACTTTCGTGTTGTAATGACGACAACAGAGCATCACGTTCCGCTTCCAAGAAAGATTCTTTTGACCGCTGTTCGTCGAGCTGTAACCTCAAACCGTCACATTCTCGTTGCAACAGTTGAACCGCACTTTGCTCGGCTTCTAGTAAAGCTTCTTTGTACTTAGAATCTTCAACTTCTTCTTGTAACGCCAAAAACCGGTCCTTCATGTTAGCAAATTCTTCAAAGATCTCATCTTTCTCCTGAGCGAGATCTTCGTATTTTAACAACAGCTCCTTATAATCATTTTTCAGTGTATCGTAATCATTTTGAAGGCAGACAAGAGCCTCCTTCTTATGTTCCGTTTGCTCCGTAGAGCCACATTCCGAAAGTTGTTGTTGGAGGTTTTCATTTTCTTGTATCGTAATTTCGATCTCGTCTTTTGTAAGACGGAATTTAGCTTCTTGTTTCTCAAACTCGGCTTTCATCGTTTCGTAATCCATTTCGCAAAGTTTCTTTGTCTCGTCGGACGTTTCTAGTCTAGATTGCAGCTCTCGTATCTCGGATTCGTATCGTAACAACAGCTCTTTATAGTCATTCTTCATAGTATCGTAATCATTTTGAAGACGGTCAAGAGCCTCTTTATGTTCCGTTTGCTCCGTAGAGCCACAATTCGAAAGTTGTTGTCGGAGGTTTTCATTTTCTCGTATAGTGACTTCGACATCATCTTTCATATGAAGATATTTCGCTTCTTGAGTCTCGAACTCGACTCTCCTCGTCTCGTACTCTATTTTACAAAGTTTCTCTGATTGCTCGGATGTTTCTAGTCTAGATTTGAACTCTTGTATCTCGGCAATCATCGAGTCCTTGCTTCCCTTCAGAGCCTCGTTCGCTACTTGAAAGTCAGATTTTTCCTTTCTCAACTGTTCACATTCGACACGTAATTCTTCTAAACCGATTTCAGTTTCTGCATCTTTAGATTTAAGATGTTCAAACTCTGCTTTCAAATTAACGAAATCTAACCTTTCGACTCGTAACAGTTCATCTTGAGAAGCAAACTCCGCCAACTCTTGCTGCTGTCGCTCGCACAATTCTCTTAAAACACTCATTTCAACTTTCAAAGAATCGTTCTGCGCTTTCATCTCTTTCGCTTCACTTAAGATCGCTTCGCAATCGATCAATCGACTTTCAGACTCATTTCGCAGCTGTTCTAAAACGGCATTTTGACTAGCAATCTCTTCTAGAGCCGCTACTTTATCCGCTTCGATAGCATTTATGTGTTGTTTACACATTAACAGCTCATCTCTTAGACTACGAACAACGCTTTCGAGCTGTTCATTTTCGAATTGCATCTTTTGCGATGCTTCTGCCATTTCTAAAGCGTGTTTCTCGTTCAGAGTTTCCTTGAGTGTTTTTAGCGACAAAACAGCATCTTCTCTTGCTGTTTTCAGCACTGAAACTTCGTTTCGTAGCTCCTACATAAAATTAAAACTTAAGAGTAAGCTAACAATGAATAACAGGTGTAATATTATTTTAACAGCTGTTAACCTCCGTTTGGAAACCTCGTTTATATATGCAACAAATGACTAGACAAGAATCGAGAATAGAATTATGTTAACCTTGTTTTCCGTCTGAAGTTTCGTCATGTCGTCGCTTAAGCACGAGAACGTGGCTTCGGCCGTCTTTTGTTTCATTTGCGTACATTCAAGTTGTTCTTCTAATTCCTAAGATCGGGAAACTTTTATTATAATACCGAAAAATCAAAACAAATATAATTTTTACAAAAAAAAAAAATCAATATCTCTTAATTTGCTCTACCGATAATGTGTTTCAAAAGCAAAATTATGACAAACTTGAAAGTGTTTTTAAAAAACTAGAAGGGTACCTCAACCACATGTTGATATCTTTTAAAAAAAAATAAGCTTTTTATATCAGTTTGAAAATACCTTAATTTTCAGAGGATATTTTTTTAATTAATATTATTTTTTTAAAAAAAAAAAGCTTATAATGAACGATATCAACATGCAAATATCATTAAGTCATTCCGTCAGGCACGTTCTGGCTACAAAATCCTAGGTTTAGGCGCTTAGCTCATCCACCAAACATTTTTGACTATTTTTAACAGATTAATCGTGACTGAAAACAGACATATTGGCGATTGGACTTAAACTTAGATGATCACCAACTGAACATATAAATAAAAGTCCATTTAAGAGAGTCAATTACTCTTCTAATTTTTAAAACACTCTGCATTTCTCCATTGTTATAACTTCTTAAACTTAATTACCAAAACTTTTCGTGTCAATGACGTATTCTGCGAATCTACAATCGAAAACCTTTCCCTTATTTCGTTGTTTTCTTTTACGTTAGCTTCGTATTTTGTCTGAAACGATAATAAAAAATGTCCTAAATGAATGGATATATCATATCACTTTTAATGTGTCCAACCTTAATTTCGACAAACTCCGATTCCTTCGATCGTAAATTTGCTTCCAAAGTTGTGTTTTTCGATCCAATCTCTTTATAAAAAAAAAATGATACAAACTTGACAAAAATATTTATGTGGTTAAATGTAATCCTCAAGAAAACTGACCATCACATCTGCTTTTGACTTTTTGTAGCAGAATTAACTGTTTCTTTGCATGTAATAACAATTCCTCTCTATTCATTGCGTCCATTTGAGACTTTGATTGTCTGGAAGAACCAGAAGAAACGTCAGAAGAAGTTGATTCCGATTCTTTTCGAATAGTTTCTGAAGCATTGGTCACTTTCTCGGACATCTTCTCTATTAAATAAATGACAAAATAATTAAATTGAAGCCTTTATAAAGTTTAACAACAAATTTTACGTTTTCAACAGCATTGTAAACGTCTAGTTATAATAATTAGATTCTAAATAAAAATTTTTTTTGCAAAATAATAAATGCTACAACAATAAAGTAAACTTGGCAACACTGTCACTCAATGTAAACCTAACTATCTATTTAACGTAAGTTGTACATTTGTACAATGTATTTCAATAAGAAGGCAGTGTTGCCAGCTACCGAAATTCTACCAGACATAAGCAACATTCTACGCCCTCGGTTAAAATGAACGAATTATGACAATAATGATTAAATTATAACGTATTTACAACATAAAATGTAAGACACACTTATTAAATTAACAAATTACACACAAGACTTACTGAATATTGTTGTTTAACTTTTAAATTCGTTAAATTTCACATGAAACAAGACATTTCGCCGCCAAAGAACCAATATTGATACGCCTTAACTTACTTTAAAAAAAAAAACTGATGCAAACATGTGCGTCTGCGGCGTTAATAACAAACACAAACATACGGAATGACGTCATGCGGTTAATTTATTACATGAAAATCGCGTACAGCTTCGGTAAGCTCTGGCTGTGCTCAACAGCTGACAACAAAATTTAATAGCGCCATGTACAAACATAGTTTTATGACGTCACATGTATGATTCTCAATGGGTGCACTAATATGGCGTGATAAGTATTGTCTTTACAGTATTTACGCCATACTAGGCACCCTCGCCATTTTATCTGTCGCATAATTGGCCACACCTTTTGCTTCAAAATGTTACTGAATAAAAAACTGTCATATCCACATAAATTCCGTCTTCACCATTTAGGGCACAAATTCAAGAACAAAAATTAACCTTTGAATTTAAACTTGAACCCTCATAACAAGGTTTCACAACAATAACAAAAAATCATGTTTTATTTAGTATGCAGAGCTTTTTTAAAGCTCTTGGTTAAAGGAATCAAGCTGCTTAGCTGAAGTTTAAAAGCCAAGAACACTTCTTGAACTTTTGCCTAAATTGTCAATTGTATTTTAATATACAGGGTGAGAAATCCTTAATTACAGGGTGGGCGAGAAATTTTCTATTTAATAAAAATAAATAAATGACAAATCGTTTTAACTCGATATAATAAATTTGCATCACAGATAATAAACACAATAAAATACAATATTTTAAAACTAAAACATAATTAATTTTCACTTCCTATTTTATAATTAAATTAATAAGTTAAAAAATTTCTAAACTTCAATTAAATGAATAAAAATCAATTTTTTTTAAAAAAAAATTATCAGATGTTTCGGCAAAATTTATGAAAAGTAATATTACGTGTTTTTAGGTTTTGTTCCAAGTACGTATTGCCCAAAGTTTCGAGGTTTTCTTCTAGAGTAAATTACGACATGAGTTAACTGCAGCAAATATTATTTTTCTTCTTCTTCCAACTACAATTAACTGCATCGATGCAGAACTAATTTATTTGTTAATAATTTCACTAAAAACTCTAAAACCCGTTCACACTTTGGTCAGAAATAAAATTGAAACCACAGATTCACAAACAGAAAAACATCCCCTAGAAAAAAAAATCATTAAAATGAGTAAAATTTCAAAATTGTTTGTAGTAAAATAAAAAAAAACCAAAGAAAAATAACTGATCACAGTTGTATCTCTTTTTACGTAACAAAATTAAGAAATTACAAACGACTGGAATCATATACAATAAAAACCGGAACTTACATTTTTTTTTTGTAATTACAAAATAACTCCAAATAACTTAATATATCAATCAACGCTTTGGGTTTTTGCTTCTCTTTCAATTAAAAAATCATTCTTTTTTGGATTCTCTCAGAAATAACAAAAGGAACATTTTTCGACACATATTCCTAGGAATTTTTGTTTTCTCTCTTTTTTTTTTAATATAAACCGTTTGTTTCGTAAAGAAGACCGTCGTCGTCGTCATCTTCTTCTTCGTCCTTCACGTAATCACCGTTTCCTCGTCGCGACAGACGTGAAGTGGCAGCCAATAGTATGTCTCTCGGATCGTTTTCATGTCGTCGTTTTGTCTTTATTGGCGGACTAGATGTCTCGTCTCTCGTTGGAGTGTGCTCACGGCTCAAACTGGGAGTACGAGAGGGACTGGCTGATGGAGACAGAGCTTGCCTTAATCGGCCTTTACTCTCCTGCCACATATGAGACTGGAAAAATATCGAGAGAGAAAAATCATAAATTGTACTTTGATTTAAGGTGGTTTTAAATTGTAAAAACGCCTCTCGAATTATCTTTATTTGGTCTTTCAAGTGCAAAAAATTAAGATGGCATTATAGATATTAATTTTACTTTTTTCTCTTTTTATGGCGCCACTGCGGTGGCTAATGCTATGCTTCAATGCTTCATAGACGTTTTTTTTTGTGAAATTTTGAAGCAAAAATGTCAGGTGAAAGTTTTTTTTTTAGAAAGAACATTATGACAAAATTCAAATTGTTTTCAAAATGTCTTAAAAATACACATTTTGAAGCAGATCAAAAATGACCCGTTTTTTGTTTCGTCCGTCGACATTATTTAATTTGAAATTGGAAAGAAACAAATATTCCTAAAAAAAAACCAATCGCAACTTTTTCTTAAATAGATAAGAAAGACTTTCTAAAAAAAAATTCCTCTCGATTAAATAAACAGAAATCTTTATTTTGAGACTGATAATAAGTAGTGATTACCAATCTTCCGTCTCTTCCGAACAGTAAAAGGAAATTGTGTATGAATTCTCTCGATTTGTCTTCCCACTTCTGAATAAATTCGCTTCGTTTTCCTTCAATGTTTTCTACAAACATCTTTCCTTTGTCCTTCAACTCATCCATTTTATTTTGCAAACGAAATTTCTTTTCCTACAACAAAACAACAACAACAAAACCGAACATGTTTTTAATTCACGTAATGACAATCGGTTTTTTTTTTCTCTCTCTGTAAAGCTTTATCTAAATATAAACACAGCCTTGTACTTCGATCTGTTCTTTATAATCTCGGCTTCAACGTGCTGATCAATTAACATTGAACCCAAATATTTTCTCTAAAAATGTCCTTTTCTAATAAACAATTTTTTTTATAGAAATTATAATAGTAATTATAACGATTATTATAATCAGTACCTTTTCTCTAATTCAAATTACTTCTAAAAAAATATTCAAGTTACTCTCTAGGTAACCATATATTATCTTTTTTTATCTTTTCAAAATTCAGTTACTTCCAAAAGTAATTGTAACTTTTTTTAAAAATTCTAGTTACTTTTCAAAATAACGTTATTTTCCTATATATTCCCTTATTTTCACAAGATAACTTATGTTTTTTTTCTTCAAAATCTGGTTACTTTTAAAAGTGTAACTTTTTAAAATTCGATTTACTTTCTAAAAGTAACTGTTCTTTAAATTACAGCTACTTCACAAAATCTAGTTACTAAAATTGTAACTTTTTTTTCAAAATATAGTTACTCCAATAAGTAATTTTTTTTAAAATTCTAGTTAGTTCTAAAAGTAACGGGTGTTTTAAAACACCAACTACTCTTTTAAAAAAATGCAGTTAGTAAAATTATGACTTTTCTTTCCCTCTGCTATAGGCCTTTTGGGTTGCTTGTTGAGTAATTATTCGAAAAACATTATGTTCAACATCTCTTACGTTAATGAACGAAACGTTGAGTTCTTTTGCCGTGTATCCCCTTGCCAAGTTCCTCCGTACGTAGATATCGTAATCTCTGACTATCCTGGCAACGACATCGGACGTCGAAACCCCTTCCGTCCTCTGCGTAGCTGCAAACATCCCTTTAGCCTTGATCTCCGTGTAGACGTCGTCCGACGTATCGGAGGCATATGGAATCTCGTCGTGAGCAACGAAATCGATCTAACAAAACAAGAAAATCATCGAAACCGATCACAACTTTGATCTCAATCTTAAGAGCATCTCTTTTTGATAAAAAAAATCCGTTTACTTTGTTGTCTGTTAGGAACTCCTCCGTTAGAGACCAAGGAGCGTTACGATAGACTTCGTCGACGTAACGACAGTGTTTCAGAGCTTCGTAACGTTCTTCTTCGGCCATCACCGTACGACCCTTCAACTTGTGCGTGATGTCATCGCTGCAAACTGAAAAAAAAAGAAATGGAAAAGAGGGCCAGTTAATCTTTACAGTCGAGAGTCCCAACCTCAGGACTATCGAGAGTATCGAACCTCCTACGATGAGATACGTGTTTGGAAAAAGGTTCTTCGCTTGTTGTAACTGCCTTGCGTGTCCCATGTGAAAGAGATCGTAAATTCCATCGGCGTAAACTCGGACTGGACGAGAGGCTACGATAAGATGGATCATGAAACATTTTATTTCTCTCTCATTTTATGTCCATTTCTCTCTTTCTGTTTCTCTCTCTCTCTTTTTCACTCTCTCCCTCTCTCTCTCTCTTTGCTCTGTCATTCTTATTCTCTCTCTCTCTCTCTCTCTCTTTTTTGTATTCTTTCTGTCTCTCTCTCTCTCTCTCTCTCGCTCCTGTTTTTATCTCACTCTTATTCTGTCTCTCCCTTCTTCTCTCGATCAAACAGTGAAAATCGAAAGATTGGATGGAGACGAACCTTTTCCCGACTTGGCCATCTCCATGTCGATCCGAACATTGTAATCGCATCGGTTTCGTTCGGTATACGCTTCCTCTTCATCGCTGTACGGAGCCGGATGATAAATCGTCTTTTCATAAAAAAAAAACACAAAAACAAATGAAAATAATAACCAGAAATTCAAAATTGAAAAATGACATTCATGGATTTAGTTTCAATGTTATTTTCAATTGTGTTTTTGTTTTACTTTTTCTTCGATTAGAAGATCATAATCATCAAATGAATTAAGGTCAAAGGTTACAGCTATGTGGTTGGTCGGAACTTCGTTCGGTCAATAAAAAAATTAATCACCCGATTTTTTTTTAAATTGTGACCTCTCTCTCTCTCTCTCTCTCTCTCTCTCTCTCTCTCTCTCTCTCTCAAAAAAAAAAAAGGCAAAGGTTATGAAAACAAAAAAACTAGAAAAAAAATTGACAAAAAAAAAATCGGAACAATTAGAGTTCAACTTAAAATGTTTACCAAAAATAACAGTAAAAATAGGTTAAGATGTTTTATGAACAGCTGATTTTCGAACACTGAAGAGCAACACTAAAAAGAAATTGAAATTATGTTAGAAACTAGAATGGCAGCTGAATCACTTAATAGTATATTCATATAGATATCTTTCAAAATAAACTCTTTTTATATAGACAGACACATTAAAAATATCTTCTGCTTTAAATTAAGTTATTTTTAAACTCACATTAAAACGTTTATTTTGAAAGATATCAACATGAAAATATCCTTAAGTGATTGAGTTACCATTCTAGTTTATAAAACGTTTCCTAGTTTCTCTTCATTTTGCTCTTCTGAAAGACACAATACCATAAACCATCTTAAGGTGGTTTTAAAGTATAAACGGTTCTCAAACTCTCGATTATTCTGTGCAAAACGAAAAAAAAAAATTGAATGTGTTTTAAAAACTAGAAGGGTAACTCAATCCTTTAAAGGTATTCTCATGTTGATATCTTTCAAAATAAGCTTTTTATGTGAGTTTATTTTGAAAAATATCAAATTGAAAATAGAAAATACCCTCTAAAGTGATTGAGCTACCCTTCTAGTTTCTAAAACCCTTTCTAGTTTCTCTTCATTTTCCTTTTCTGAAAGACTGAAATAATAATTAAAAAGTTCAAAAATCAGCTGTTCACAAACCACATTCACAATAACATTAGTCGGTTATTCTATCTGACGGTAAAAACCTTCAAGTTACACAGAAAACACCGAGTTACTTCGCGATCACAAAGTAACCCGTTACTTTCTAATTTAAAATTAACTCTGTACTACCTATGCTAAGCGTACAGCGTGTCTCAAAAACACAGGCAATTAGAAATCGGGACAAACCGTAGTTGGCTCCGCCCTTTTTATAACGACTGACAACTTCTAATTGGTTTGTTGTGTGGTTCGACGTTGAAAAGGGTGGAGCATGTGACGTCAGACTACATAACCCAACCAATTAGAAGTTACCGGTCGTCAAAAAGGGTGGAGCCAACTTCTGTTTGTCCCGTTTTCTAATTACCTGTCTCAAAAACCTATCGTATTCCTCTCATAGAGATATAGAATTACTTTCAAGTTACTCTACATCAGAGAAGTAACGATAATTAGACCAATTATCGTAACTTATTCGATACAGAGTAACTTGAAAGTAACTTTGTAACTGTTGTCCTTATATAGGATCCAAATTTACCTCCAGAATGATAAAATTCGCCACTCGTTTCTGACCATTCATTTTTTTTAAAAAAAAACTAACGAAATTATGATTTATGAAAATTATGTATAATAATACAGTAGAGAGAGTAATGCATCCTCTGACATTGACCACTGTCCACTCACTGACCCTAGTAGCATGATATGTTTAATCTCTATGTTTAGCCCCACCTACCTTCCACGTTTCACTTCACAGAAGCCACAAAGTTCACGGACATTGAACCCAGCGATCCGCCCCATTACACAAAAAAAAAACCTCTTACGGAACTTACATACACACACACGTAAACGCAAGCGTTTGCATGGTCCATAAGATGAAACCAGTTCACAAGAGAGGAACGCGGAAGAGCCGCAGCGTTACGAAAGAGGTTACATTAGGGCGTTCACAGACGAGCGACTTTTAGTGGTAAAGATCGACAGCAAAAAGTGGTCAACGTGTGAGTAGTCGGTTTAGCACGACACACCGACCACTTTTGGCCGTCCACCTTGACCACAAAAAGTCGCTCGTCTATGAACGCTATAAAATCATGCTGATTCCGCATTCTTCTGTGACGTCATGACTCTTATTGACATTCCACGTGATAATAAACTTATTCATCGATTTAACGAAGCAGTATGACGTCACGTCCATAGAGTTCTATGGCCGTGACGCCACTGGTCATTCAAAAACACTCCTGCAAGGTAAAAAAAAAGTGTGGTACATGACGTCATCACTTACGGCTCTTATTGTTGTGCAATCACCGTTGTTATCCTTATGAGAACAGGTGTCGTTCAATGTTTCGTCTCTGGTTCTTTTACGTGACATCTTTTTAAGCATTTTTAAACAATAAAAATTGGAAATTTAAGAGAAAAATTGAAACAAATTCACACAACGACAAGCAGAATCGAAAGACAAACTAAATATAGAACAAAATAACCGGCAGGAAAAACTCTTTAAATCAATTTTTCTAAACTATATTAAATATCTTTTTCTAAACGCCTACATTGAATTCAATGTATTTTAACGCATCAGCTGATAAGTAATAGTACGATGTGACGTCATAATGGCACTTTGCCAAAAAAGATAAATGACAACCACCGTCAAAAACAATGATGACGTCACTCGGAGGAAAAAAAAAACACGCGCGGTTCGTCTTCCACATGCGTTCACTTATGACATAATCGCGCGAATGTCGGTCAACTATGCGACCTGATTTCCATACATCAATATGTGGGTCACGTGTCAGATGGTTAAGAGGCTATATTGCGCCAAGTGCGACCTTGCATTGAGGCTATTTTTCTCCTCAAAGACACCAGTTTTTTTCATATTAGAAAACAAGTCTTTTGAATAAAGTAAATAACACATTTTCACGCGCAAAAATGCACTTATAACAGCGAGCGCTCAAAAGGAATATCTTCAAAATATGTTACACTCTTACCTCAGTAGGTAAATCCAAATATAAAATATGTAAAACTCGAAAAAATCAACACATTTTCTAACATCATGCGAAACCGATCACGAAAACAACCATTAAGAAAAGATCGATATCGTCAAAACATCGATATCATGTTTAGGAACGATATCGATACGTAACTGATCTGAACGCCATTTTGTGTCATAACTACTTACCTATTAAAACGATCGCATTTGCTGTTTTTTTTTTACAAAAAAATAAAAACATTTACAAATCGAAATTCTTCAAAAACCGCCCGATTTCAAATAAATACAACACAATTAGAAACAAATATGTTATTGTCTGTTTTTCTAAAAAAATATTGTAATTATTGTACAAAAATAAAGCACAGGACACAATATGTCAGCACCCATTACATAAGACTAAAATTCCATAAAGAGAAAAGGATGGTTTGGAAACAAGAGCAGACACTACTGAACTTTGTTCACCGCTTTAAAACATTTCATGGAAACTCTACAACGGGTATAGTAAACGATGAATCGAATAGTTTTCGTACAAAAACTGGGTAGAATCGATTACAAAAAGGCCCTTTCCATACAAAAGACGGTTGAGAGCAAAGTTCTAAACACGAGCGTAACGAGAGACACGCTCCTTTTGCTCGAACACGAGCCAGTTTACACCATAGGAATCCGTACTTCGAATTATCCTAAAGAGGAAGAAGATAGGTTACGAGGGCTCGGTGCAGAGTTCCACAGAGCAGACCGTGGTGGACTAATAACATTCCACGGCCCAGGTCAACTTGTAGCCTATCCCATTCTAAACTTGGCTCACTTTCGAAAGAGTGTCAAGTGGTACGTGTTAGCCCTCGAACAGACTCTGATCTCAACTTGTCGAAAGTTCGGCATCGATGCTAAGACTACAATCGACACAGGAGTCTGGATCGGAAACGACAAGATCGCTGCTATCGGTGTTGTATATAACAGAAAGAATGCACTATTGCGTTTGACGTACAAATCGGCTAATGAAGTTTCGTTCTCTTTTTTTTGTACAGGAATTCATGCGAAACGTTTCGTTACAACTCACGGTATTGCTCTTAACTGTAACGTGGATCTTGATTGGTATAAACACATCGTTCCATGCGGAATTCCGAACAAAGGTGTGACTTCGTTGTCTAAACAACTGAATCGTGATGTGTCCGTGGAAGAAACTATCGAGAAGTTCGTCGTATCTTTCGAGGAGAACTTCAACTGTCGAGTTTTGCCTCGTTCCGAAGAAGATGATTTAAGATTAACAATTAACGAATCTTGTAAATGAATATATTATACGAATCAATAAAAAATATACTTAATTAAATCCCTTTCTTGATCGGTTTCGGCGAAATGGTGATTTTTACTGGATTGCAAAGTTCGATCGTGTTTTCGTCCGATTTCGAAATCATCTTTTGATAATTTTTAACAGATCCCATTCCGGCTTCGGTGAAATCCAACGTTAAACTGATTTCGACTTGACATGCCTCTGTAAAAAAAAGAAGAAACGAATTGGATATTGAACAGAAAAATAAACCACAAAGCTGGTTACTAATGAGTCGAATGACTAAAGCCAAAAGAATAATGCGTTTTTCAATCGATTCGACGATTTAAAGGTCACTGACCTCAAAAACACACCTAAAAACGCCACATTGACCAGGTTTCATTGCACATACAAATATGGATGCTCTTATCTTCTTAAGAATCAGGACTGTGTTTTAAACCACATAACCCAAGCAGCTACAATCGCATGTAACTTCGGCATTAGTCATGGAGACTTTTAGTGATAATGAAGATTACGTACCAGACCATACGTTATGAGACAACAGAACTGTTGTTACAAGACGTTGCCTGTTAGAATCGATCTCTCGGAAATCAGCCGATTTAGGAAGGATCAGTTGGCATTGTTGATCCGGATATTTTACCTAGATATAATTAAATCATTGTAAAACTTTAAATACAAATCTCAGAAATCTAAAGAGAATCAATAACCATTATGCGAACTGTTTTCAGATCGTCAACATTCTCGATTTCGGCATCGAGATTAATTCCCAATAGAAGACCGGCAGTGAATTTAAGAGGAGTATCCGATTCGCCAGTCGGCTCGTAGATGATCGCCTTAGTCTGTCTAACGGCACTCGTTAAACGCAGTGCTGGAGAATGATAGGATTGAAGCAAAGGCTGAAGTATCCTTGCCACCGTTCCCGGTTTAGGATCTTCCAATTGATCCATTTCACGAAATACGGCATCGACAAACGAATCAGAACATAACTTGTTCTGATATAAATATCTGAAAAAAGTATTTTTTTACATATAATAACACAAAAAACAAACCAACATAACTTTCGGTCATGTGACTAACTTTTGAACTTTTTCGACTTGATTGAGAAAATGATCGCAAAGTGCGAGTGCAGAAGAATTGCTTCCACGTACAATGTAAACTAAATGCAGAGCAAACACTTTGAGTCTCATTTGCATAATTGTGGCAACTTCGGTCGGATTTAGTCCGACAAATACATGGTTCAACCGGAAACTAGTTTGAAGTAACTATAAATATACAAACAAACAATGGAAAATTTCTCCTTAGTGTTGTGGTTTCTGAAAGTAGAATAACCAAAATTCTAAAATCAGCTGTTTATAAATAATCTTCACCTGTTCGACAGCATTTTTAACAGTGTTTCCATGCTGTAATGCCAACATAGATGAACAACACCAATTCTTATTTTGTAAGATCTGTTATTCGAGAGAGAGAAAGAAGAAAAAAAAAATAATTAACTCGTCAACATAAAAGATCAAACTGAGTTATAATTACTTTAGCGAAAAGTAACTGGCACTGAATGTAATGTGATGCACAATTAGCAGACGCTGCGAGTGAAAGATCTATTTTTGCCAGACGAGACAAATCTCTATAAAAAATCAAATAGGTTTAAATGCTAGTCAAGCATATAGAAAAATTTAATGTGAAATATACTTTCCAACATTACTATTTTATTTGTAATTCTCCTTACTGATAACTTTATGCAATAAATAAATTGTTTTTAAATAATTATTGTTAATTTTCATATTCATTTAAGATTTTTTTCCATTAAAATCAACTTAAAAACTGTACTTAAATCTCATTTAAAAGATGATTTAAACAAATCATCATAAAAATCAAGTGATTTAAATCAAGTTTTGATTCTTTTAGAATTCTTTTATCCTTAAAAAAAAAGTAAATTTTTTCTTTTTGTTTGAATTAAAGAAATGAATTTAAAAGGCCAATTTATAAAATTTTAAATAAAATAACTTAGATTTAAGTAAAAAATCCGATTTTTTAGATTCATTTTAAAAAATCACAATTTTTATCAATCCTAATACCAAAAATATATTTCAAATTATTTCAATAACTTTAAAAAAAAAACTCTCACTGGATTGCAATTTCTTGTAATCTTTGTCTAGTCTGTGCATTTAATTTCTCTGCTCTCGCTATCTTATCGAGTTCATTTTGTAGAAAAGCCATTGTGTTTGTCGAAACCTCTTTGATTTCTCGTTGATTTTGATCCTGAGAAAGATACTAAAACAAAAATAAAACGGTTACATTACTCAAAATAACAAACGGAGAAAAAACTCCAAAAAACTACTTTTATGGGAGGAACTAAATTGGATAAACTGTCTCGAAGATAAGAATAATGTTTCAAAGTGTGTTGCTCCAAAAGTGGGATCATCGTTGGACAAGTGCACGCAGAGTTGAAGACGAGGATCAAAATACTGATGTCTAATTGTAACTAAGTCAAGTAAATTTCTCTTTCTCTTTTAAGCAATGATTTAAATTTGACGAACATAATTAGGCTCTTTTAAAGCTAATTTGGAGAGCAAAACTAAGAAAAAATCAAAAGATATCAACATGAAAATACTATTAAGTGATTCAGCAACCGTTCTAGTTTCAAACAATTTCAGTTTTTTCATCAGTGTTGCTCTTCTGAAACGCAGAACAACCAGAGTTCGAAACTGAGCTATTAATAAAATATAATAACAAGAGCGAAGGATACAAGCCGGATCATCCATATCTGGTTCTGGAGTGTCAAAAAAAGGATGTATGCTTAGTAGCTCCGTTACGAGAGGTAAAGTGAGCTCAGGATGACGGCTTCCAAGCTGCTGAAGACACCTTACAAACATAAGACAAGAAATGTTCATGAAAAAACTTTATGAGAACATAAATGCAGGGTGTTTTACTTCCAAATGGAACGTTTGTCCTGAGGATAACGTTTGAGATTCTCCAAAAGATGATCGACGCACATCTTCAAGCATTTGCTTGTCGACAAATGACAGCAAGCCAACATTAAATGAACGGCTTCTCGAATATCTGTTGCAAAATCCTAAAGCAAATAAATGCTGTTTTTCAGCTTTTAACTTTTTCTTGCATCTTATAAAATTTAATTTAAAAAAACACACTTCCAAAACAGCTAAAATGGTTTCCAATTGATCTTCTCGTAAAACGATATGATTACTGATCTTAGTTAGACAATGAACTGCTTTAAGACGAACTTCCTCAATTTCGTCATTGAACATATCGACCAAAAAGTCAATAGATAAGATCGCGAAAGAGTGAGACTGAAGAGCTAACTCGCACAAAGAATCCAAAGTGGCATTTCGAACCTCTGAAGTTTATGGAATTTGTAAAAGTCTTAGTTCAGAACTTATAAAAAAAATAGGAAAAATTTTAAATTTTACCAAGAAACTCATCTTCGAGACCATGAACAAAAGCGCCACAAGCTCCTGTGCTTATCAAGTTCACAGAACTGGCATCGACGGCCTCTCGAGGTGCATCGTCGGCCCATTTCTTACCACTTGCCCATTCGCCGGTTTGATAAGACTCTTTCTGACGTTCGTGAGCACTTCTTTTCTTCTGTAACGTAAAAAAAAAGTTAATCAATGTAGAAAGTATTAACAGCAGCAAATGATAAGCGAACCCTCATATTAGACATCAATCGTTTGTCTAACGTTTGCTCGAGAAACTTATAACTGACAGTCTTCATAGTTCCGAGCAATTGTGCTGCTTGCGTCCTCACGTTCATCGAAAGGTCGTTTATCGAATTACACACTTTAGCAAATGCGTCGTCGATGAGACGAATCTGTTCCTGACCCTCAGAAACATCGATTAACCTACAGAAAACCGTTTATCATAATGGTGAATTTCTTCGAACTCAAGTTATTCTGAATGTCAGAAGCTAATATTATGAAGAAATTTACGTGTTTAGAAACTAGAAGAGTAACAGAATCACTTAAGTGGATATTTTTACGGAAATATATCTTTTAATAATCAACTTTCAATTCAGCTATACTTCTAGTTTCTAACAGTTTCAATTTCTCTTTAGTGTTGCTCTTCTAAACCACAAAATAACCACAGTTCGAAATTCAGAAACTCTAAAGCAAAATTAAACAAAAAAATGTCCCGTTAGACCGTTATGAATTGCAACACTAACAAATCAAACCATTTTACTAACGTGTCTGCGAATGCTAAACCAATTATGACGATTATCTTGAGTGCCGCAGTTCGTACACCTTCGTAGTCGTCGTCCAAAGCACGTACGACATCGGCGTAAAGATTTGCATCGACTTTCATCCCCCTATCGTAAAGTTTCAACTATAAAGATACCATAAAATCAGTTTATAAGCCTAACAATGAAATTAAAACTAAGATTTTTTTTTACTCTACCACGGCTTGAAACGAAGCAGCTCTAACTCTCGGATCCTGACTACGACAGTAATCTGCTAGTAACTTCAAACTAGAAGCACCGTACTCGATAGAATCAATTGGTGTGGTCTCGCATATGATCTCTAAACACTTACACTTGACCAGATAATAACTGTCAACGAGATACTGAAAGAAAATAAACTTATAAGAGTGTATAAAGAAAGAAATACTGCATAATAATGTCACTTGTTTCGTTAGAATCAAAAGCCGTTGTTTCAGTTTCGAATCCGATTCGTTTTCTTTACAGAGATCATTTAACGTGTCCAAAACCTGCAGAATAACCTTGTGAGACGTTTCTCCTTTTAGAAAGTTCGTCATTTCGTCAAAGAAAATCAGAACTTCGTGTTCGGATAAACATCGTAACTTTCCAAGAAGCTGAACAATTTTGCTTCGTACAACCGAATCGTTTTCTTTCGGTAAATGCTCAGAAAGCGTCTTGTAGGCCAAAACGGCGTCTTCTGTCTAAAATAAAATGTTTTTTAACGTTTCTTATGAGAACTTTAGTCAAATAAACTATTTTAAAACCTTATTTGGCAAGAATTCTGCCAGTTGCATAAGAAATCGAAGCGCGTCTTGAGCATTTGATGCTTTTGTCAACATAGAAAGCTCTAATTTCCATACTGGAGGTTTTGGTTTCTTCACTAATCTCAGTTTCTTGGGTGGTTTCGGTTGTTCTTCCTAAAAAACGACAAACTTATGCGTTTAAACCTTTAAAACTAATTGTTTTTCATGTAAAACAAACCTGAATCACTTGACTGTATTCAGCCAAAGCTCGTTTCTTTAAAACAGCCGCCATAGTATACGAATTTCGTGTCGATTTCCTTGAATTTGATCAAATTTCAGTCAAAAAAATGATAAACAATGGAGGCCGCCATTTTTGTTTACATGACGTCATATATCACGTAACCGGTTACTAGAATAAACTGATAAATTATAGAACTTCAATGATCTGACGTCACATTTCTGTAGTCAATAAACTAACAGACAAACACACGTGTTCTTTATTGGCTATTACTGTATACATATATATAAATATTTGACACCATATTGGGTCACCTCAATCCTTTATCAATATTGATCTTTGAAGACAAAAATTGTACTTCAATGTATTATCAATTTTATTGTAGCCGTGTCTCTGGTCTCCAACTACAATTGAATCTAAAGATAAAATTAATATATTTAACTAAAATAAAGATTATGTTAAAATAAAGATAAAAAAATAATAAAATAAACTAATAATTATATATATTTGCAATTGACATGATTTGCTTAAAGAGGGGCCAATGACGAGTTACAACAGTGTTTGGGGGCTCAGAGACCCAAAAAATATATCCTGCATATGTCCCTGACAAAAGCAAAAACAAATTTATATTAAATAAATATTAATATATTCCATGATTTAGAATAGAACAAAAAAGAAACATAAAAAACAACAAAAGAATAACTTTTAATAAATTCTAAACAATTTTACTCATAAAAAATTAATATATCACTGTGGATGACGTAAATTTGACGCAAATTCACAAAATTCATTGCATAAGGATTCTGAAATAATATAAACAACGTCACCACATACTATAATGTGTGTCTCTAATGTGTCCTCACAACTTTATATTGACTTATTTAGTAGTCTGTCTTTCAAGAACAAAATTAAGATTAACTAGAAAGTGTTTTAGAAAGTAAGAGGGTAGCTCAATCACTTAAGGGTATTTACATGTTGATATATTTAAAAAAAAATAAACTTTTTATAATTAACAAAAATGTCGCCTGCTTAAAGTTGGGTCATTTTCAAACTGACATCACTATGAAAACATCCTTGAGCTACCATTCTAGTTTCTAAAACACATTCAAGTTTCTCTTCATTTTGGGCCTGAAAAACAGAATAATCAAGAGTTCGCGAGGCTTACACTTTAAAAGAACAAAATTAACAGAAACCTAAAATTATTTTATAAACTAGAAGGGTGACTTAATTCGCAATAAGTTTGGAAATGACTCAACTTTAAACAGACGATATTTTTCAATTTTTTGTTTGTAAAAAGTTTATTGTGAAAGATATCAACATAAAAATAAAGTTAAGTCAATGATTCCCAACCTTTTTTGTTTGGAGCCTGAAGGAATCGTTGAAATCTTTCGTAAAATTATGAGGAACGCGCCTACCTGATACATATTAGTTCCGACAGTGGAAAATTATAAAATTGGGTTAATAAATAATAAATAAATCACATTTTTTGAATAAAATATTAAAAGAGTGTTTATTGCATATTTCTGTTTACTATTTTTGCAAGCTTTTTGCAAATTATCACGGAACCACTGGTTGGGAATAACTGCCTTAAGTGATTGAGTTACCCTTCTAGTTTTTAAAACACATTACAAGTTCGAAAGGCGTTTTACAATTAAAAAAAAAATATATGGGTGGCCCAGCCATGGTTGTTTCCAGTTGCAAAGTGTTGCAATGGAATCGTACCACAGACCAAAAGTTCAATTATTTAAAAAAAACGTTTCTTAAAGTTTTCTTAACAAAATACAAGATAGTAATTAAAAATAATAAGAAAAATCATAATTGGAAGTTTAGTTTTTAATTTTTCTATATGTAGGCCTAATAAAAAATCAAAGCCACAATCAATACCTGTTGCCAACTGAATAGTAAGGTGTTGCAGTTGCAACACCTCTGAGGCTTCCAATGTTAATTTATGAATATTGTTGAATATATTAATAAATAATAATTATTTGAAGTTAAGGAAAATATATTCCCCATCCCACTTTCCACCGCCAAAAAAATGAAATAAAAATTGTTTTCCCTTATTGTCGTGTGAATAAGTATAGAGAGAGAGAGAGAATAATTCATCATCATTATCATCTTCATCATCACAAAAATGAAACAGCTAAAAAATATTTGGCACAAATTTTATAATAGACTAACGTTGTCATTAATAATCCCCCTTTTATTCCATTTCGAACAAACACGAAATGTATGTTTCTACATATCCTACAATAACATGAGATTAAAATGTAATAAAAATCGTCTTGTCAAGTTTGGTTTGTATTAAAAAAAATTTTTTTCATCTTGTTTGAAATTGAATTGTAGGCTTATGTGGCATGTTTGTTTCTTGTCTGCAAAATATATTTACAAACCGCAAACTTAGTTCCCCTTTTTACTGATAAAAGTGGACTTGCTGTTTGAATCTACAATAATAATCACCCTGATATTTATTCATATGGTGGTGGTGGTGGTGGCCACAGTGGCCAATATTTTATATAAAAAAACCTACAAGGATCTAAGTCCGGGCGGAGTCAGTGAACCTACTTTATACCGAACACAGCACCAAAGAAACTGGAATTAGGGAGGAGTTCTCTCTTTTTCTCTGAAAAAATACAGAGAGACAAAAGTTTGTTTCAACTTTCAAGGCAAACAATAATAACTAGAATCGAAAAAAAAGAGAACACACAATTATTTTGATAACCAAATATTATTATTTCAGATTCGAGCACTTGTTTCTTTCTCATCAAATCAAACATTTGATTTTGTTGTGTCTGTGTTGTTTCTTCTTCTTCCTCCTTGTCATGTCCAATTCGGTTACGTGGCAACAATTAAACAGTGCTTACGGTACCTTTACAGAGATGATGTTCGCTAAAGATGAAGAACGTAACTTAACATTACATCATTTACATCCTTCATCCTCGGGAACATCCTCCTCCTCGACATTCTACAAAGCAAACAGAAAATTCAGTCAGCCCATTACTACCACCTCTAACACCTTACAGGTACAATGTCAACCAGGATCTTTAACGAAACGTCGTTTGAGTCATGTAGGTGCTGCAGTAAGTCGTCGTCTGTCAACCACAATTGGATGGAGAACCTTAGGCCCATCATCAAATTCGGTTATCGTTTACGAAGCTAAAGGGCTTTGCGCACAGTACATACGATCTCGATTTCGTCGAAGTGGTATTTTTCATCGTAAACTTGGGCTGCAACGTCTTAGAAGTGTGGTGAACATGACGGCAAGTTATGGTTCGTGCGACACTTTTTCTTCTCTACATGTTTTAGGTCAAGAACTCGAGAGTCGACATCCGAAACTTTATCGTAGTGTTTCTCGTCAAATATGTCGTACGATCACTTCGGAAGATATTGTTCAAGATGTCTTTAATTCTGTAGCACAAGAGATTATATCGCATGGTGAAACAATTACTTGGACTCGTGTTGTGGCTCTGTTTGCAATGGCCGGTGGACTGGCCGTGGATTGCGTTCAACAAGGGCACGTTGACTATGTACTCAAAATTATTGAAATTTTCGGACAGTTTATTGAAAGGGATGTGGCTCAATGGATTTCTCAGCAAGGAGGATGGGTAATTATACGACTATGTAACCATACTCTATAAGTAATAGTTACTGGTTCAATTCTATGAACCATAGAACCAGTGACTGTCACTTTTTAAGGTGGTTCACAAGTAAATTTATAAACTTTGTCTATAAACTGATGAAATTCATAAAAATCATAATTTTCATGTAACTTCATCAAAATGGTGAAAATAAATGATAAAACTGGTGTTTATCTAAACTTTATAAAATGTTGACATTCGTAGAAAATCATGAATTGTATGAGAATTTGATTTAATTGTTGAAGTTGATGATAAACCTGGCGTTTACCTAACTTGATTAAATGTTGATATTCATGAAAAATTATCAATGGTATGAGAATTTCATCAAATTGTCAAAGTTAATGATAAAACTGGGGTTTACCTAAACTAATAAAATAATGAAAATCATAGAAAATCATGAATTGCCCTAGAATTTCATCAACTTCTTGAAACTCATAAAACTAGGGCTTGCCTTAAATGATGAAATTCATGAAAAATTATAAATTTCATGAGAATTTCATCAAATTGTTGAAACTAATGATGAAATTGGAATTTAGCAAACCTAATAAAATGACGAAATTCATAACAAAAATATCATGAATTGTATGAGAATTTCATCTAATTGTTGAAACTGACAATAAAACTAGGACTTACCTAAACTAATAAAATGATAAAATTCTGGGAAAAATTATGAATTACCTGAGAATTTTCAAAAAAAAAGTTGTTCCTTAACCGAACCCCAGCTTTTTTTTTTAATGAGAAAAAATATTGACGACTATTATGTAAATTGTTGTGTCAACATCTGCGGTTAAGAAATCTTACTAGGAAAGTGCTCCAAGTCAGTTAAAATTAATCTAACGGGATTAATAGCTCACGAGGTCGACATTTACCTCTTGTATAATACAAACCAAAAAAAAAAAAAACTAGTCCAGTTTTGACTAAACAAAGAAACATTGCAAAATTTGTTTCAAGGTTTGTCAACAAAAAAAAATCAAGTTTCGAAATTTTAATTAAAATTCATGTCATGTGTGGTTTGTTTGCAAGTGACTGACTAACTTTGAATTGTTTTAGAATATTTTTGAACACATTTTCAGACATTTTTTTTAGTATGTGTCTCAAAGAAATAAACTGTTAACCTATCAGGAAAGTTTGTATTTTTGGTCCAATTTTCCAAAAAACAAAATACTTTTTCTAATTTCCGTTTCTAAAGGCCTAGATTCAAGAACAAAAAATAGTGCTTGAACTTCAACTTGAATTTTTAGAACCAACATCTAAACACCCTGTTTTTACGGAGTAATTTTCAACAATCCTATGTTGGCACCCTGCACAGAGGATTCAAGTTGAAGTTCAAGTGCCAAATTTTATTTTTGAATTTTCGCTTTATCGCTGCAAACTTCAAACTTCAAAACTTAGAATAGGTTTCCAACATCCAAAAACCATGTTTTACTAAGTAATTTTGAACTGTGTTTTTACCTGTGTTGGCACCCTGCACAGAGGATTCAAGTTGAAATTCAAGTGCCAAATTTTCGCTTTAAACCTGAAAACTTCAACTTCAACGCTCAGAATAGGTTTCCAACATCCAAAAACCATGTTTTACTAAGTAATTTTCAACTGTGTTTTACCTTTGTTGGCACCCTGCACAGAGGATTCAAGTTGAAATTCAAATACCAAGTCTTCTTCTTGAATTTGGGTTTTAGCCTTGCAAATTTGAACTTGAACCCTCTGAAGCTGAACAGGCACATATGTTCAAACTTAGAACAATCATGTTTTATTGAGTAATATTAAACAAAAGTTTCTGTTTTATGTTGGCACCCTGCATTGGAAGATTCAATTTGAAGTTCAAGTACCAAGTTTTTTCATTGAATTTAAGCAAAAATGTAAAAAAAAGATGATTTATTCTAAATTAACAGAACACACTGATGAAAGTGGTGAGCCCTGACCGATGCCTTCGAGTGGACACTGTCCAGGCAACAATCATCTTGATCGTTTCCTTCTCGTCCATTTTAGTCATTTATGCAATTTTGTACGTTTGCATTTGGTAAGAAATAAGAATTTCGAATAAAAAGAAACACCTTTTGATGATGATGATGATGATGACGACTGTTTGAAAACTCCTTTTCTTTTACTTCTTCTAGATAAAAGGCGAAGAGCCATTCCAGAAGATTTTTGCATCGTGCCACCTAAAAGACGAAAAGAAAATGAAATCCCTCAATTTATTGCTTCAAGTACGTTAAGGTGACTTTATAGATATTCGTTTTGCTTTTGTCCTTCCTGGGACGGCGCCACTGCAGTGGCTAATGCCATATGCTTCAATAGATGTTTTTTTTTGTAAAATTTGGACGCAAAAACGTCAAACTTTTTTTTTTACAAACAACATTATGAAAAAATTTAAATAGTTTTAAAAACTGGAATGGTAAAAGATGATGTTAAAAGCTTTTTCATGGCAATATTCTTAAAAAAAATAAACAATTTAATAGTTCAGTTTGAAAATGACCCGCTTTTAGGTTTTTCCATTGACATTTCATGAAAAAAACTATTTTCGCCCTTTTTGTCAAATTGTCATAAATAGTTTATTTTGAAAGACATCATCATGAAAACACTTTTAGCATTATCTCCAACTATTCTAGTTTCTAAAATACTTTGAATTTCTTCGTAATGTTTCTTCTGAAAAACGTTCACTTGAAAAATATAAATTTTCTCAAAACTGTAGATGGAGGGAAAGAGACCTCCTATAGCAGCGGTCGCCAACCTTTCGGACCTCACGGACCACTAAATTCAAAATTTTAAATCCCGCGGACCCCTAATATGATTTTTTTTTAAAAAAAAGATAAATACGTTTGTCAAATAATGATCAGAGAACTTCCATTTTATATTAATATAAAATCTTTAAAGGTTGTTTATTTGTAAGAAAATTATTAAAGTTAGTTTAATTTATTACAAAATAATTGAAGCTTAGGGGAGAAGAAGCGTGTAGTGGGAGAGAAACTGAACGAAATGTAGCTCTCTCGCGTGCCTCCGTATTTTACGAGAACTGTACGAGACTCTACTACATTTCGTGAATTTAGTGCAATAGAAAGGCGAAAATTGTCAATCAGAACAGAAGAATTTATCAAGAATATTTTTTTTCTTTTATTATTAATAAAACAAAAAAAAATGCAAATATTGTCCAGATTATTCTGCGGACCACCGGTTGGCTACCGCTGTCCTATAGAACATAATAACTACTGCAGTGGCGCCATCTGAGAAATGAAAACAAAATATCTATTGAGCCACCTTACACGTAATTAAAAAGTTTACTTTGTAAGGATGAGGCGTTCTAATAAAGGAATATCACGATCATCTTTCTTAACAATTTCTTTAGTGTCTGTAAATGAAAGACATTTAAATTACTTAATTTTTTAGATTAATTACAAACTGACAAAATGATGAAAATGTCGGTGGATGACATGCATGGTGGAGATGTCGTCATCGTTATGAAATAACGACACATTTCGTATGAATTAGATGCACGTAATTAATGTAGTTTATCAGTAAATTTGTTCAACTAAATATCTGACAAAATGCAGTTTCCTAAAAGCAACAATGAGAAGAAATTGAAAGTGTCCTAGAAACTAGGAGGGTAATCTAATCGCTAAATAGCATTTTTATGTTAATATCTTTCAAAATAAACCTTTTAGAGACAAATATTAAAAAAAATATCGATGTGTCATTTTTAAACTCGCAAAAAAAGTTTATTTTGGAATATAACAACATGAAACTACCCGTATGTGATTGAGTTACCCTTCTAGTTTCTAAAACACATTCAAGTTTCTTAATTTATGTTTCTGAAAGACAGAATAATCCCAGTTTGTGAGTCGCGTTTACATCTTTAAAACCACCGTAAGATGTAATATAAACAACAGATTTTAAAATTCTGGTTACTCTCTGCGTTTCAGAAGAGCAACACTAAGGAGAAATTGAGAGTGTCTTCAAAACTAGAATTATAACTAAATCACTTAATAGTATTTTCATATCGATATATTTCAAAATAAACATTTTATAAACAACTGCTTAAAGTTTGATAAATTTCAGGCTGCCATATAAAGTTTATTTTGAAAGATATCAACATGAAAATATCCTTAAGTGATTGAGTTACCCTTTCAAGTTTCTAAAATCACATTCAAATTTCTCTTAATTTTGCTCCCTCAAGAGAAACTGGAAAGTGTTTTAGAAACTAGAAAGGTAGCTTCCATTCTAATGTTTGATATCTTTCAAAATAAGCTTTTTATGTCTCTGAAAATGACATAACTTTTAAGCAGACAATATTTTTGTAATTTTTGTCTATAAAAAGTTTATTTTGAAAGTGCCCTTATGAAAATACCCTTAAGTGATTGAGCTACCTTTCTAGTTTCTAAAAAAAAATGCCAAGCTTCTCTTAATTTTGATCCTGAAAGACAAGATAACAAGAGTTCAAGAGGCGTTTACACTTTATAAAACCACCTGAAGTGATTCGTTAATTTATCTTGTTTCCATGAAAACACTTAAAATTCAATTTCTTCTTGAATTTGTTTCTGAATATTTCAAAATTCAAAGTTTGTTATAAATTACAATGTTAAAAAGTATTTAAACGATGAAATATTTTAAAATAAGCTTTTATTGGAAATTTGAAATATAGATTTGATGCTTCGTTAATCAGTTTTTGGCTGGAGAAAAAAAAGTAATCATTTAAAACTATCAATAAATATACATCAACATGAATTTACTGTTGTAAAATAATATAACTATTATAGTTTTTAAACAAACTTTGAAGATTGCTTCTGAAAAATAATTAGAAATTATATATTGAGGTATCTTTAGTAAAGTCGTAATGATAATTTTACCAATACTTAAGTTAATCAAGTCACTCTGGCTACGATTGCTGCTGTAATAGTACAGATCGAAATGATGTTCAGCGTGATAATCTCGAGTAAGTTCTCGAATTTTGCTAAATAAGACACCGTATTGGCTTCCTGTTTTCGTTACCCATATTGGAAGACGAGGAGTTTTAAGCCGACTTCCTACCTTTGAATTAGAATAACATTCGATAAGAATTAATTGAGAACAAATCACAAAGAATGTATTCAAAACCCCCTTGGAACGGCTAATCTGCCTTACAAAAGTCTTAAGAAAAAACTTCAAAAAAGTCCGTAAATTCACCTAAGCTGAAAACTCGAAAAAAAAGCAACTTTTTATAAAAAAAAAACGACAAAAAATCGAAAAGAATGTTCTAAAAAAATAACTTGAAAGCGCTGAAAGTATTTCAAGAGAAATTGACAAGCTTCAGATGCTCCAAAATAATGAATAAATTGCTTTTTTTTATTTACACAAAGTTGAAAATTCGAGAAAATGAAATAAAATTTTGGCTATTTTCAATTTATATTTCAATTTTGGTCAAAATCAAAAAGTGTTTAAATGGCTCTAAAAAGCACATAAACGGTCTGAAACGACCTCAGAAAGACTCAACACATGCTTAGATAATCCAAAATTATAAAATATAAATTAAAAAAGATGAAAATATAAAAAAAATCAGATAAAACGTTGTTATTTTCAACAACAAAAACCGTCCAAAAGCCGAAAAGTGTTTAAATACTCTCTGTAAAGCACATAAACGGCCTGAAAATTCCCCAAAGAGACTAAACAGTCCCAAAAATCCTAAAACCTCAAAGAGAAAGTCCATGTATAGTCTTTGCTAATTAAATAAACGGCCAAAAGTCGTAAAGTTTAAATAGTTTCAAGCCTTAAAAGACGTGAGGGATGGCTTAAAAAATTAAAAGCTTCAAAAAAAATCCAAAAAAGGGCCGAAAAATCTTAATTTAACCTGAAAAGAGCAAATAAAGGCAGACAACCCCCCTCAAAAAAACTTACCAAACTTCCGCATGGATCATTTCTTTGCCAAATTAACAATCCAATTTCACTCCTTTCTAAAATCCCTTCTTTTCTTCGACCCTTCAAAATTAACAATTTTATGCTGTTGTTTTTCCTCTCCATATAAATTTGTTTTTAATATAAAGTAGAATCTCAATTATCCGAATGATGGAAATCCGGACTTTCGTTGTAACCTTTCCCGGGTTTTATCATAATATGTTTTTTTTAGTTTACTAGTGTTTTTTTTTTACTTTTAACTTCTCGATAATGAAGGAAAAAAATTTTTTTTTTCCGGATTAATATTCGGACTTAAAGTAATCCGGATGAAGTCCTCTTCTATTTAGTCTGGATAATCAAGATTCTATTGTATATATTCAATATTTTTTTTCAATTAAAGAGAATAGATAAGAAAAATAACCTTTGTAAATTCATCATCACCTTCAAAGGTGGCACCATTGTGTGTAAAAGAGGAAGCCCTTCCGGTTAATAATAAATTAATCAAAGCCTGACTACATTCACCCTGAGGTGTTAATAATTGGTCCACTACTCCATCCAGTTCTAAGTGGACACTTTTTGTTTTGTTTGTAGAACGTAATTCATAATAAAAAATATATTAAAAGATCAACTATAAAATCGTTCAATATATAAAATTCAATACTTAGAAACTCCTTTGGTTAAAACAATACTGTAAAGAAATAAAAGACATCCAACTCCTGTCGATGTCTCTTGAAACTGCATTAAATAGATTTTACCAAAAAAAAAATGCAAAATCAGACATTTTTAACAACAATAATAACAAAATTCGCATTTTAATTCTCACAATGTTTAAATATTTCCTGAAGAAAGCCTGAAGATGATCCAGACATTTCAATTCAAAGATATGTATCTGAAAAATAGACGAAAATCCTTAGAAAAAAAAAGAGGTGTTTGCAGTGATTGCCTTCTTTCAGGGTGAAACCCTCCCCCCACCTCACTTTCTAAGTAAAGGTTGCTGCACTTAAAGCTTCGTTCAGACTAGAACAGAACAACGAACCGAACACTTGTTTTCGAACAGTGTGGACTTGTTTACAAACAGTACTCTATAGTAAAAATGTGTTCGTTGTTCTGTTCAGCTCCGATCTACCATGTTGTAGGTTTTTGTCCGGTATATAAAAAGAATGTTCGTGTAGTTTGGACATCTCGACGAACATTTCCACGAGCATCCAGTCATTGGTGGTTCTAACGATAGCCGAGGTTACCAACCGAGAACACGTTGCGAACATATTCTGTTCTAGTTTGGACAGTCCGGTCACAGCGAACAGAACTACGAACAAGTTCTTTGGAAATGGTCGCGAACAGTGTTCAGTTCGTTGTTCTGTTCTAGTTTGGACCCGGTTTAAGATGGTTTATGAACAACTGATTTTCGAACTCTTGATTATTCTGTCTTTCAGAAAATCAAAATTCAGTGAAACTAGAAAGTGTTTTAGGAACTAGAAGAGTAGTTCAATAACTTCAAAGGTATTTTCATGTTGATATCTTTCAAAATAAACTTTTTATAGATAAAAATTTTAAATTATATGTCTGCTTAAAGTTGAATCGTTTTCAAACTGACATGAAAAGTTTAATTTGAAAGATATCAACATGAAAATACCCGTAAGTGATTAGACTGACCTTCTAGTTTTTAAAAACACTTTCTAGTCTTTTAATTTTTTTTTACTAAAATACAGAATAATCAAGAGTTCGAGATACGTTTACAATTAAAAACCACCTTAATTTTTGTATTTGTGTCACTTTGGAAATAATGCGCCCACTTTAAATTAGCATAATTTTTTTAAATCGAACATTTTACACCAAAAATTAAAAGGAAACTGTTTTAAGTCTCCTACTCTTTCAGTGAGTCCATCTGTATTGAAATCTGAATCATTAATCAGATAAACATTCTCCTGTGGAAGACACACAAAAGCTGGTTGTTGACCACTGCCCACTTTCCATAACAAATCAGCAAAAGCAAAAGCCAACATCTCATCTTGTTCACATTTCAATGGTTTCAAATAACTAGAAGAAAAGAAAAAAAGCGTACAAATTATTTAGTTAAACAAGTTGTTTAGTTTTATTATATTTTCGATAATAGTTAAGACTCAACCGTCTAGCAATTTCCATTCTTTCGCTGGACATTGAATGAAAAAGGAGATTTCTCATGACGTAGGCTTGAATGCACATCACGAATCCTTTGGTTTCATTCTGTTATTCAAATAAAAAATGCTTTTAATAATATTTTAATTAAAGTATAATTAAGTAATGGTAATTTATATTTTTAATTTCATTTTTAAATTTTGATAAAAAAAAATCTAAAATATCTGGAAAAAAAACCTCCTAAGTTTATAACTTACTTAACTATAACTATGGATAGTTTTGTATTATGTCATGGTTTAAGCATAACTTTATTTTAAGCTAAGTTTTTGAACGTTTTAGCTTTACAGTTGTGTGTTATTGTGGTTTCATTGTTGTAATTCTTGTTGCTTTTCTATATTATATTTTATCATTATTCTTCTTGTTATTGTTGTATTTATAATATTCTTGTAATTAATTTTAAGATAATTGTCGTTCATCTTTATTCGCAATTAAAAATGTCTTGTTAATTATCATTATTGTTATTGTATTTATTTACTAATATTATTGTTGTAAGCTTATTTATAATTGTTAATCTCATAGTTTTAACGTTGCTGTTGTTCAGCTTTGTTAAATGTCGTTAGATTTATTGCTATTTATTGTCTTTTATCGTTATTTATCATTATTATTATTGTATTTCTTGGCTCAAGTTATTGTTGTATTTATAATTGTTATTCTCTTAACTAATTTCGACATTATACCTAGTACACACACCTGATAATTTAAATGCATTTAAATGCAATAAACGTGTTCTACAGAGCCCTGTGAAGGACAAACAAACAATATGTCGTCGAATTCAATTTAATACTTAAATATAATATAATAAACTATTGACATTAAAATATTGATTTAGTATTTTAATTTTAAATATTAATAATGAAGTCAATTTTTATTTGGTGTTCATGTCCATAGGCGAAAACTAGGGGGCGCGTAGGGTGGCGGTCGCCACCCCAAAAAACTAAATTAATTTTCTTTTTTTTTAAAAAAATTACTTCTAATTTTTTCTAATAACAACAGGATGCAAGTTGGGCTCTCCTGAGTTCATTTCAGTGCTTTTCAGGGCATCCAGAAGACTTTCATTTTTTGCCAAATTTTACTTTTTTGAATTTATGGGTTTTCATGGTCCTCTGAAGTCTGTTCGGCCTTCCTGACTTCATTTCAGTTATTTCATCTCTCCCAACTCTTGCCACCCCACTTTTCAATCCCAATTTACACCTATGTTCATGTCCTTAACTGGATTCCGTATAATTCACACCTAAACACATTTAATTTGAATTCATTTAACTCATGTGTGGTGTGTACAAAGTATTATACCTTGTACACACATGAGTTAAATGAATTCAAATTAAACGTGTTTAGGTGAAATATACGGAATCCAGTTAAGGACATGAACCAAATACAAATTGACTTTATTATTAATATTTTAAAAATTGAAATACTAAATCAATATTTTGTCAATAGTTTATCTGATTATATTTAAGTTAATTAACTCAATATTTTGAGATTATTAACTGAATAAAAATTGAATTCGAAATATTGTTTGTTTGTCCTTCACAGGGCTCTGTAGAACACGTTTATTATTTAAATGCATTTAAATTATCAGGTGAGTACTAGGTATTAGGGTCTAGCATTTATTCATCTTTGTTAAATGTCATTAATACTCATTATAGTTGTATTTTTTGTTATTGCATTTGTTGCCTCAAGTTATTGTATTTATTGTTATTCACTTAATTTTTAATATTTTTAATTTTTATTATTTATCTTTTTTATTTGTTATTATAGTTGTTGTCTTTTATGTTATTTATTATTATTGTTATTATATTTGTTTGCTCGTGTGATTGTTTCATTTATCATTGTTACTGTCATACTTAATTTTTACCAACATCATCTTTCTCTCAGTAATGATTCTTGTTGTTTTGCAGTTCTTTTTTTATTTATCATTATTGTTATTAATTATTAGTTATTACAATCTTGTTACTATTTTTACCTTGTGAGCAATGAGTCCAAAAGATAAACTGGATTCAACATCACGAAAAGTAAATCCAGATTTATACCAAGGAGCTTTTGAAAATGTAGAAATCGATCCAAAAACAATATTCGTCAATTCCTTTTTTTCCGTTTAAAATGAAAATAACAGTTGAAATTATAAAATTAAACTCTGAACTTTTGAACTTAAATAATTCAATTCCGATTAAACTCACAATTGCAATTTTCTTACAAATGGGTTTACCACCTTCAACTGATATTTCTTTTTCCACAATATTATCTGATGTTGGACAAATAGTTTTCTCTATAAAGAGATAATTAATTAAAAAAATATATATAATAAATATTACAATTAAAACAATCGTATTGTTTGTTAATTCAAATATTGAACTGACTCATTTTTTGCGTGTTTAACCCATCTGCTGTAGAGAATTAATAAAAATATTCGAGTGGATTTTTGTTTCTATCCTTCGAAAGATGGGAAATTTGAGGAGAATGAAGATCATCATCATCAAAATGCGTGACCAAAACACTTCACGAGTATCATTTGTAATAACAAAAAGTAGTGGTGGTCAATCTTTTATGACCAAATGGGCCCTTCAATTTTTGTCTATTTTCATTTGGTCAAAATTTTAGGAAAAAAATAAAGTTTGTTTCTAGGGTTATTCGATAATGAAACTTGCTTCCAGAGGATGTTGTGCATGGAGAAATTTTCATTTTGGAGGTCAAAAGGGGTCAAAACAATGTGGATATTGTTAGTTGTTATGACAAAGCAATTTTCAAGCTGCTTTTGGACTTTGTTGTTCCTCTGCCATAGGCCATTTGAACTGCTTGCAGAGTATTAATTCAAATTTAAAAATCTGGGTAAATTTTTTCTTTAAAAAATGTCTTCTAAAACTTATGATATTTTTTAAAAACTTAGTCAAAATTAATTTTTTCACCTGATATTCGACAAACCTATTATTATGCGATATTTAAATTAATGTAGTTGAACTACATTAATTTAAATAATTAACAAATGAAATGTAATTATTTTAAAACATTTCATTTCAATTTTGCGTTCTACTTTATATAATGTTAAGATCACACGTGCAGAAAAAAACATTCGACTGAAAAAAGAATTTATATCTAATATCTGTAATGAGGCCTCATATCTAGCTCATTCCTTTGTAACAGTCACAAACGCAAATTACAAAATATTATTAAGACAAATAGTCATGTTACTGTCATTGACTAGTGTACAGCATAAAATAATTGTCATAAAATAATAGCGTACAAGAAGTGACATAAAAAATATGACTGTCACAACTGTATGATTTTTTTTCTGTACTGAGGCCTCATTTAGCAATAAATTGTCATATCTAACTCACTCAATTATAACAGTCACAAACGCAAATTACAAAATATTATTAAGACAAATAGTCATGTTACTGTCATTGACTAGTGTACAGCATAAAATAATAGCGTACAAGAAGTGACAAAAAATATGACTGTCACAATTGTATGATTTTTTTTTTCTGAACTGAGGGTTCATGAAGCAGTAAATTGTCATATCTAACTCATCCCATTGCAAGAATCACAAAAGCAAATTACAAAATATTATTATGACATATTGTCATATAACTGTCATTGACTATAGTGCACAAGAACAGGTGACATCAAAAATATGACCTGTAATATTGTCATATTACTGTCATTGACTACTGTACATCATAAAATGATTGTCATAAAATAATAGGGCACAAAAAGTGACATAAAATATGACTGTCACAATTGTATGATTTTTTTCTGTACTGAGGCTTCATGGAGCAGTAAATTGTCATATCTAATTCCTTCCTTTGTAACGGTCACAAAAACAAATTACAAAATATTATTATAACAAATATTGTCATATAACTGTCACTGACGCGCACAAGAAGTGACAAAAAAATATGACTGTCACAATTGCATGATTTTTTTGTCATTGACTATAGCGCACAAGAAGTGACACCAAAAAAAAATATGACTGCCTTTATTTTATGAATTTTTCTGTATAATGAGGTCCCAAGACGTGAAAGTTAAGCTCTGTTGAATTTACACTTAACTAAAAAAACAATGTTTGTTGATCTACCTTAAGTTTTAAGTCCAAAATGATAGTGTAATTATTTTCATGCATTATCATCATAATCAATAAATCAATAAAAACACACAAAAAACTCATTAACTTTGTAAACCACAAACGACAAAATAATATAAATATATTATTATTATTATTTTAGTAAAAATTTCTTACCTCCATATGTTAACCTGTGTCTATAAATCGGTTTGTAAAATGTAAAATTTTCAGATAAAATGAAACAATTTTTAGAAACTTCTTCTTCTTCAGTTGAGTCGTTGACCGAATGTTCGCACTTTTGTTGTTAGGTTTTTTTTTTGTTAAAACAAACATAAAAAAAAGAGTTTTTGTAATATAAATCATATTTTCAAAATATTATTCAGAATATCAAAAAAATGTGTACCTTTTCCATGAAATGTAAAACAAGAAAATGAAAATTAATGCAACATAAAAAATCATCAGGAATAATATAATAATAATAATAATAATAATAATAATAATAATAATAATAATAATAATAATAATATGAATATGAATATTATTATTATTATGATAAAATAAATCGCAAAATATAAACCGAACAAAAACAGAAAATGAAAACATACGAGAAATTATTATTCAGAACTACATTATTGTATGTCTGTATGTATAGATCAATGTACACAAATATATATATATATATACAGGATGTCTCAGAATAAATATTCCATTCCATTAAGATAGAAATAAAAGCGTGTTTAAAAAACTAGAACGATATACATGTAGTTCAATCACTTAAAAGCGTATTTTCATGTTGATATCTTTCAAAATAAACTTTTTATAGACTAAAAACTACAAAAAAAAAATATCATTGATCATTTTTAAACTTAATATAAAAAGCTTATTTTGAAAGATATCAACATTTTAAGTGATTCGGAGCTACTCTTATAGTTTCTAAAACACTTTTAGTTTCGTCTTAAGATTTCTTAAAAACAGCTGATGCTTAAACTCACGGTTTTTTTCTACGTTTCAAAATAAGCAATACTAAGAAGAAATTGAAAGTGTGTTAGAAACTAGAATGGTAGCTCTGAATCACCTAATAGTTTAGTATTTACATGTTGATATCTTTCAAAATAAACTTTTTATGGACAAAAATTAGAAATTCGTTATTTTCAAACTGACATAAAAAGCTTATTTTGAAACATATCAACATAAGTGATTGAGATACCCTTCCAGTTTCTTAAACACATTCAAGTTTCCACTTTAAAACCAATTTAAGTGTTCGAGCAACCTTTCTAGTATCTAAAACAGATTCAAGTTTCTCTTCATTTTGTACCTGAAAGCCAGAAATAATCAGAATCCGAGAGGCGTTTACACTTTAAACCCAAATTAACTAAATAATGGCGTATATAAATCGTTTAAAATTAAATATCTTAAAAATTATAAATACTAAAAACTTAAAACTTCAGTTAATAGTTAGCAATATATTAAAATATAGTTATACAAAAATTGAAACGAATTCGAAAAAAATTAAAATAGTTATTGAACTTTTTTTTTTTTTAAAAAAAAAAGAGGTTTAAATTGTAATTAAATTCAGAAGAAATAGATTTTCTTTTAAATCTTTAGCTTTCTTTTAAAATTTAATAATTAATTTATTATCTACTAATTTATAATAAAATTTTGATATGTTGTTAACAACCACCGCAAGTTTCAATTTTGTAGACTTTATAGTTTTTCTAAGTTTTTCTTTCAATACTTTGATAACGTTGATTTTGAGACACACTGTATATTGGAGGTGTGTTTTTACAATGAAAATATTGCGTGCAAAAAGACCCTTATCAACGTTATTACTTATTAGAACCATAATAGAAACACATAATTATACAAACAGAAAAGAGAGAGAAAAAAAACACCTTACAGACTAGAAACACGGACACATAATATTACTTTCAAACATTTCTCTAAATTTCATAAAGAATAGAAAAAAAAAAGAATTCTTGAGAAATATTCAATTAAAAACTTGAAAAACTTTTTTTTAAGAATTCATATCATCATGCCGTGGCTAATGTTATGCTCTAAAGACGATGGTTCTGACCGGAAGAACAGGCAATTAGAAGTCGGGATGAACAGAAGTTGGCTCCGCCCTTTTTATGACGACCGGCAACTTCTAATTGGTTTGTTGTGTGGTTCAACGTTGAAAACGGCGGAGCATGTGACGTCAGACTACATAACCAACCATTTAGAGATTTGTCATAAAAAGGGCGAAGCCAGCTTCTGTTTGTCCCGATTTCTAATTGCCTGTGCCGGAGGACAGTTCTTCCGAATGGAGAACTGTCCTCCACAGGTGGCAAGCCTAGTTCTAACCTCTTAGCCTCATAAGGTTCTATACCTGAGCCTGCAACCATAACCTTGACCAAAAAAAATTTTCTCAAACTGAAAAATGTTACAAAAGCAATTAAAATGGTGCTGGGCTCATATTGCAAGCAAGAGCAAAACTTGGTTTATAATTTACTAATATCGTGAATCGAACTCGCAATGGCAGCATAGGATTGGTCAGTTTTCCTGACTAGTACTTTTTTTTATTTTATTTACAACCTTCTTATAGAGAGAGAGATGCCAAGTGCGCAATTTACACCACTTAATGTAAAAATATCGTGTTTTATAAAAATTCGAACAACCAACAATAAAAAAAAACTTCAGTGATTTGTATCCAGGCATAAAATAAATACTTATTACATAATGAAAGGCTTGAATTTTCATTACTAGAAGAGAGGAGGGTCACTTGAGTCACGAAGATGTAGGGCCGACTATAAAAATGGGCCACTGGCACTTGTATGACATTAATTAGAGACTTCAAGCCCTCATAACAGACCCAAATACTTCGATTCCTAGTTATTCTGCCTTTCAAGGACAATACTTAATAATAACAATATTTGTATCTTAATTTATCTACACATAAAAAAGTTAAATGCATTTAAATCTTAAACTTGTTCTACGGAGCCCTCTGTGAAGGACAAACAAACAATATGTCGAATTCCATTTATTCAGTTAATAATCTGAAAATATTGAGTTAATTAACTTAAATATAATTTCTATAAACTATTGACATTAACATATTCATTTAGTAAATTTCAATTTCGAAAATATTAAAAATTAAAGTTAATTTTTATTTGGTTCATGTCCTTAACTGGATTCCGTATAATTCACCTAAACACATTTAATTTGAATTCATTTAACTCATGTGTGTACATGTTGCGCCATCTGTTGGTTACAACACAGCCATGGCACAGAATACAGTATGATAATGTAGAGCTATTAGTTGAGACAGGTAATTAGAAATCGGGACGAACGGAAGTTGGCTCCGCCCTTTTTATGACGACCCGCAACTTCTAATTGGTTTGTTGTGTGGTTCGACGTTGAAAAGGGTGGAGAGCATGTGATGTCAGACTACATAACCAACCAATTAGAAGTTGCGTTCGTCATAAAAAGGGCGGAGCCAATTTCTGTTCATCCCGTTTTCTAATTACCTGCATAAAAGACTATGTATCCAAAAGTGGAATACACCAGTCAAAGTAAACCTTTGTTGTTGTATGCACCATTAATTATGTTTCTCAGACAGGCAATTAGAAAACGGGATGAATAGAAGTTGGTATATTCTTAAATAATAATATACCATATTTCTCGTCATGTAAATTAATTACTTTCAAACAGCCAATAAAAAACTCGACCAAAAGTAATTTATAAATCTCAATCATTATTTATTTTTTTGAACCATTTTATTGCATTATATATTAAATATTAGATATTACTTATGCAGTTTAATCACGATGTCATCCGAAAACAACAACAATGTGTTCTCAATGGAAGAGACACGAAACACAAATGGCCAAACACCACCAGTACCACCGCCACCAGAAAAACAGCAAAGTGGTCACTTCCTGAGGCCACTTATGACAAGTCTCATTGCAGCTATTGGAAGTTTAATACTTGGAACAACCGTTGGTTATTCTTCTCTAGCCATCGAAGACATCAACAGTCGTCCAACTCCATTTCACGTTAACAATGATGAGTATTCATGGTTTGCAAGTTTAAATCTTTTGGGTTGCATTCCAGGATGTCTTTGCAGTACCTGGCTTATGGACGTACTTGGACGCAAATTAGCATTGATGATAGGATCACTTCCAGTTGTCGTTGGTTGGGTCATCATAGTTGGAGCACCAAACGTCGGTATATTTTATACAGGAAGAGTAATAACAGGTGTAGGATGTGGTATTCTTCTTCCGATAGTTGGTGTCTACATTTCAGAAACTGTGACACGACAGCAACGAGGTCGTTTTTGTACCCTTCAAGAAATGGCAGTTAATGTCGGAGTTCTCTTTTCGTACATCGCTGGTGATTTTTTGCCATGGACGTGGTTAGGAATTGCTTGTGCTTCTTGGGCATGTATTCTAGTGGTGGCCACCGCAATCATTCTTCCGGAATCACCTCGATGGCTTCTCTATAAAGGACGTCGCGAAGAAGCTATCGAGGCTTTGGTATGGCTACGACGCGTTAAAGATGCCGAAGTAACAACCGAAATAACCGAAATTCAAAACGGTCTTAAAAATGTTACAAAAGTAGTGCCATGGAGTAACTACTTCCAACCTCCGTTACTCAAATATTTTGCACTAAGTATGACTTTATTTATATTTTATGAATTTTCCGGTATTCAAGCCCTTCGTATTTATACGATTACGATCTTCGATGATGCCGCTGGTGGTCATCTTCCAAATAACATTGAGACCATTCTCGTTGGCGTTCTGATGGTCTTTGGAACCATCATTTGTACGCTGTTCGTCGATCGAGTCGAACGCAAGACATTGCTAGTCATTTCAGCTGTAATCATGTGCATTAGTATGTGTGTACTAGGAGCTTATTTTAAGGTTTTAGACATTTATCCTAATTTTGCAACAACTAATTTATCTTCTTGGCTACCTTTATTGAGCATGGTTTTGGCCACGGTCGGTTACGAGATCGGATGTGGACCGTTACCTCATATAATGACCAGCGAGTGGTTTTCGACACAGGCTAGAGCAAGAGCTAACGGTGCCGGTTGTATAGTTTTATCTCTTTCCGGATTTCTACAGGCAAAGTTCTTTCCGGATATAAGTAATTCTGTGGGTCTTGCTGGTGCCTTTTGGATTTCAGCTGGAATTTGTTTATTAGAAGCAATTATCGGGTTTCTGATGATTCCCAAAACAAGAAATAAAACATTGGAAACGATCCAACAGGACCTCGGACAATAAACCGACAACAACAAACCTTGGCATAAATATTCACAATAATAATTCCCGTATTTAATTTATGCTAAATACAGTGAAAATCCGTTTAGCACGAGATATATTTTCTATCTGGTCCACAAAAATATTTCTTTTAACACGAACGCCACGCTTTTATTTCGTGTTAAACGGTTTCCATAGTTTAATAATTTGCTTTCACTAACAAATGTGTTTCCCAACTTTGTATTTTAAACGTTTCTTTTCATTTAATGTCAATCACAAACACAATTACTGGCTGAGGAGTTATTTTGAGGTTCATACACTTGATTTAAACTTTTTTTTAGAAACAACATAATGACAAAATTCAAATTTGCTTTCAAAACTAGAAGGGTAAAAGATTACATTAAAAGTTTGTCCTTGGCAATATCTTAAAAAAATAAACAATTTTATAGTTCAGTTTGAAAAATACCCGGTTTTTTTAAGTTTTTCCATTGAAATTTCATGAAAAACTATTTTCGCCTTTTTTTCAAACTTGTCATAAAAAGTTTATTTTGAAAGATATCATCACGAAAAATACTTTTAACGTTATCACCAACTATTCTAGTTTATAAAACACGTTGAATTTTTTTGTAATGTTTTGCCTGAAAACTAAGGCTGTACCGAGCCGATTTTGCCGATTTACTGCTAATCGGCGAACAAATGTTAACCGTTCTCCGACTTTCGCACTCAACAATTAGGTCTGCTCTCCGATAAAACGGCAGCAGTGGAGGGTGAATCAATTTATTATCAACTTTATCACTAATTCATCTTTAAAAGGGAATTGTTGTCTAATTGTCATTGCTTTGTAAACTCGAAAATTATAATTTAACACTTTTTTTCCATACATTCTTGTGTGAACCCGGCTTCTCTCTTGGCCGACGCAAGCAGCCAAAATCGGTAGTGAAAATCTGCATGATCGGCTCAGTTAAATCGATCGGCATGCCAATTCTTTGTGTGATCGGTTCAGTATTGGCTCGGTAAAAAAAAGTGTGATCGGTACAGTCTTACTGCATGAAAACCCTCAATTTTCGCAATTTCGTGGGATCGTTTATCTATTCAGCCATCTTGAACTGTCAGTGAGGAGCTTTTTTTTTTAAAAAATGTCACATGTCCATATTTTTGCCTAACCTATTTTATTTCAGTATTGTAATTACTAATCACTAATCAGTTTTCAGAGTTGAATCGATATCTGTAAAACGATTTTTTAACAAAGTAGAAAATATCATATGGTAAAATCCACTCCAAATTCAGGTTTTCTATATCTTTTTTTGCGTTTTCTGAAAAATTTGATCAATTGGACATGTAACGTTTTGAAAAAAAAAGCTACTCGATTGTCAAATTTCATAAGCGTATAGAATATGAATTCAGTGTTGATTCTTTTAGTGTCTCAGTCAGTGTCTGCCACAATCTGGAACCACAAGTTTTACAATGAAATTATGGCTGCATCCGCGGTACCTAAAGAATATTTCTTTATATGCTATAAAGAATCTAGAAAGGTAATTTAGTCCACCTCCTAGAGTCCAAGACAATTCTGTAAACAAAAACAGCTTCCAGATGCGCTTGCATGTTTTCGCCATGTTCTTCTCAAATATGAGGCTATAAAATGCCTCATAGGAAGAGGAGGAGGCCATGTTGCAACGGTGGCGCTGATCAAGCGCCAAATTGAACAAGCGCCAAATTGAACAAACGCCAAACTGAATAAACGCCAAACTGAATAAACGCCAAACTGAATAAACGCCAAATGGAACAAACGCCAAACTGAATAAGCGCCAAATGGAACAAACGCCAAACTGAATAAGCGCCAAATGGAACAAACGCCAAACTGAATAAGCGCCAAATGGAACAAACGCCAAACTGAATAAAAGCCAAAAATTTGGCGGTTATTCAGTTTGGCGTTTGTTCCATTCGGCGCTTATTCAGTTTGGCGTTTGTTCAATTTGGCGCTTATTCCGTCGCCCCGTTGCAACCACTGCATCAATTTCATTTTCTCGAGAAAGCAAGAATGTGGACCTAGATGATTGCTTTCTTCAGAAGGATATAGGTAAAGCTAGCATGGTTCCCGGACATATTTTTTTTACAGACAACCTACCCACATTTTATTTCCGGACGTTACTTTTCTGTTTTCATTACAGATGAATTAATTTTCCTTTTTATTTGAAGAAAACAATTTCCGACTTAAACTTAAGTTACTTTTAATTGTTTTTTTCTCCAAATTTTTTGTTTAATTGCCACAGCAATAAATAAAATCAATATTTGTTTAAAAAAATTGTATATTTGTAGAATTCTATGATAATATCTTTTAAAATGAAATCTTTAAGTAAAGTTTGAAAATAATTTCAGCCTTTTTTTATGTTGTTTTATTTCTCGTTAGTCTAGAATCGTTTGTAGTTGAAGTGACAAAGAATGGAAAAGTCTCATCACCACAAAGATACGAAAATGGTTAAAATGCCATAGACATCCATGTAAATTCTAACTTTTGCACGCGTTTTTCAGTATGTCCTACACGTGCTGAATTTTTTTTTCACTATTTTTTTACGAATTCCTCATCAGTCTCTCGATTTGGTTATGTGTGGTTCTTTATACTTCAATGCTATCACAAGCTGATTAATGAAATGATTTTTGGCTTGTATTAGTAATAACTTAATAAGGCTCGGATTTTTATGCAGCATCAAGCAAATGTTTCTCAATCTGTGGCCCAAGAGCCAATTCTGGAAGTAACAATCCAGTGGTTAGAGGCTAGAACTCCAATTGACAACTGATAGTGACCAGATATCTAACCTCTAACAGCCTTTTTGATTAGAAAAAGCAATAATTGCAGTTGATTTGCTTGGGCCGGAAATTGAGAACCATTTGTTTTATATTTGCATAAAAATCCGAGCCATGATTACATTATTAACTGATAATTAAATCGAAATGGATGAGTCTAATCCAAAGCAATTTCTTGGCAATCCCCCTTTCAGGTTTCTAGTAGCTTTTTTACATCATAATACAGTATTTCCAATTTGATTATGATAATAAACAATTAAAATGGCTTTCAAACTAATTATTTTCAGACTATTAATGAGGATGAGGCAAATGAAATACATAATTTGTATGCTAATTTCTGCTACAAACAGTAACATTTTAAATATTAAAAATCCTAACAATCCATCTAATCTAGAATCAGTATGTCGACCGTAAACAACACTGAGATTGTTGTTGAAGTGACAAAGAGGAGGGACACTCATGTCCAGCTTCATTGCATCCATTGGAACTATAACAATGGGAACAGCCTTGGGTTATTCTTCGATGGCCATAGAAAACATCAACAGTAATCCAAATCCTTTCCACGTCAATCAAAACCAATTTTCGTGGTTTGCAAGTTAGTATTGGTATCATCCCTGGAAGTCTGTCCAGTTCTTATAGCAGAGACAAATTCGGATGTAAGATAACATTCATTTTAGGGTCAGTTCCAATTGTTATTGGTTGGATTATTATTGTTGAAGCTACAAACATCGGCATGTTTTATGCAGGAAGGTTATTTATAGGTTTCGGATGTGGTCTAATTCTTTCGACAGTTGGTATCTATATTTCTGAGATTGCTACTCCGAAAATACGTGGTCATCTGTGCTCTTTACACGAATTGGCTCGTTATGCAGTCTGACGTCACATGCTCGGCCCTTTTCAACGTCGAACCACACAACAAACCAATTAGAAGCTGCCGGTCGTCATAACAAGGGCGGAACCAACTGAAGTTCTCCCCAATTTCTAACTGCCTGTTAGTTGACTATCTAGTTTTCTGCTGTTGTAAAGCACAGAGATCTGTAAGTTTCTTCAGTTGTAAGAAGTGTTGCTGGCCAATCAATTGTCAGGACTTTCAAAGTCAATGATTAAGAAGAAGAAACTATAAATTCATACGAAAACGTCATCATAGACGCATTTTTTATTAATTTTAGAATACATGCAATGAAAGATAATAATGATTATAATATTTTGCAATCTCGCAATTTAAACAAAAATGTCTTACACGCAAAAATTAGTGTACACGAAACTCCATTTGACTTTTTAAAAACAACTAATGTAATCTATTTACAATTGTTTTCAAACCGACCAATCAGAATATAGCTAATATATAAATAATTCGAATATTTTTGTGACAATTCTGTGTTTAAAATAGGCATTTTTGTTTTGGCAAATAAGTACCATATTTTAAGCTAAACAAGTTGAATCAAAATGTCTTCTGTAAAAAACGACGTATTTTCAATTGAAGTGATAAAAACTAGAAATGTACCATCACCAAAAAAACTACTTTGTTCATTTAGAATTGGTCAACATGTGAAAGCTTTGATGACCAGTTTAATTGCATCCATTGGAACTTTAACACTTGGAACAATCTTAGGTTATCCTTCCGTAGCCATTGAAAACATGAATAGTAATGAAAATATTTTTCATATAAATGATAATCAGTATTCCTGGTTTGCAAGTCTAAGTAACCTTATCTCTCCTTTGGGATGTTTCTTCAGTTCTTGGATAATAGACAAACATGGACGCAAACGTGCATTTATAGCAGGAACATTGCCCATTATAATTGGTTGGTTCATCATTGCTGGAGCACAAAATGTAGCCATGTTGTACATTGGAAAAATATTTACAGGAGCTGGATATGGTGTAGTTGTTCCTGCAGTTCAAGTCTACATTTCAGAAATTTCAACTTCGAAAATACGAGGCCAACTGTGTACTCTTCTAGAAATAGCTGTCAACTTTGGAGTTCTCTTTACCTATGTTATGGCTACTTTTTTATCATGGCAATGGTTGGCAATAGCCTGTGCAATGTGGCCACTTCTTTTGTTACTGTGCACAGTGATAATTCTTCCGGAATCACCTCGATGGCTTCTCTACAAAGGACGTCGTGAAGAAGCTATAAAGTCATTAGTGTGGCTCAGATGTGTTCCTGATACACAAGTGTCAAAAGAAGTAACTGATATTGAAGACAGTCTCAAGAATTTCACTGAAGTAATGCCATGGAGTAACTACTTCAGACCACCATTACTTAGATACTTTGCACTCAGTATGTCTCTTTATATATTTTATCAATTTTCCGGAATATCTGTACTCCGATCTTATGCAAGTCAAATTTTCACTGAAGCTGGTGGAGTTCATCTTCCAAATAATGTCGAGATTATCATTGTGGGTGTCCTGATGTTTATTGGAACTGTCATGTGTGCCTTCGTTGTGGACCGTATCGAGCGTAGGACATTACTCGTACTTTCCGCTTCCATAACATGCTTTAGTATGTTTTCTTTAGGATCTTATTTTAAAGTCCTAGACGTTGATCCGATATTTGCAACAACCAATTTATCAACTTGGATGCCTTTACTATGTATGGTAATAGCAATGATAGGTTTCAATATTGGAAGTGGACCATTGCCTCATATATTGAATTCTGAATGTTTTTCAACGCGAGCCAGAGCCAGGGCTAACAGTGCTGGTACTGCTGTTCTAGCTTTCAGTGGCTTTATACAAGTTAAATTTTTTCCGGACATTAGTCAGGCTTTAGGTCTAGCTGGAGCCTTTTGGCTTTCGGCTGGAATTTGCCTTTTAGAAGCCATTGTTGGCTTTTTGGCAGTACCAAACAAAATCAATAATAAAACACTAGAAATGATTCAACAAGATCTTGGACAATAAACTTGTGTTATAACTTTTATGTATGAAAATTATTATTCTTTTAAAGGACACACAAATGAAAAACAATTAAAAGTTTTCTTTAAAATATAAACGCCATTCGAACTCTAATTATTCTAACTTTTTAGGAGCTTAATTAAGACAGACTTGAAAGTGTTTTAGAAACTAGAAGGGGTAGCTTAATCATTTATAGGTGTTTATATCATTTAAAATAAGCTTTTTATATCAGTTTGAAAATTACCCAATTTGAAGCAGGGGATGTCTTCAATTCCAGTGGGAACTGCACCGTTCAAAAGTTATGCCATTCAGAGTGGATGCAGAAGTGTAACCAAGGTTCCTCCAGAGTGGACAGAGCAAATGAAGTAATGTTCATAGTTATGCCATCTTCAAAAGTTATGCCATTCAGATGCATTTCTAGGAAAGTCTGGAAGGCAGGAATGTCTTCAATTCCAGTGTGCACTTACACCGTTCAGAGTGGACATAGTTTAATTGTAACTATAGTTCCTCATGAAAGTTTAATTTCGAAAATTCATTGCAAGTGAACCAGACAAGCCGGAATGGAACTGTTGTAATCGATGGATTCCCAGGGAATGATGATAGAGGAATGTCGATTTCTAATTAGTTGATATTTGATCTGACGCTCATAAAATGGCGGTGCGGACGAATATTATGCTTGTTTTAGTTCAGAAAGTTGAGTCAATGATTTTACGAGATAAAAAAAATATTTCATGTTCTCAACAGGGCTCCGTATCTATGCTTTGTATAAAGATATAATTTATTTTTTCGATTTTTACACATTTAATAAAATACATTTTAAAAAAAGTTAACCTTGGCATAGCCATTTAACATGGTGCGTGTTTGATTTTCGTTCACATTCTTATCATTGCACGCAGTTATTTTTAAAACGTAATTTAAAGCGCAATTAGCACTCAAATATAGTAACGAGACATCTAGCCTCTAACCAGTTTATTTTTTTATTAGAAAAAGCATAATTGCAGTTGCTCTAATGATGATGATGAATACTTAGCAATTGGCAATTGAGTCACAAATGGAGAAACATTTCCTTATTATATATTAGCATAAAAATCCGAGCCCTAATTATAACCTATTTTGAAAATAAATTTTGCAATCTAACAATGTATAATTAGGGGAGAATGGGCCAGCTAGTAAGAGACACGTTCGGTTTACTATTTAGAAAATTAAAATAAAAACATAAAATCCGGTGTCCCTTTTTGCAAAGAGTCTCTTATAAACAAGTAATTTCCACTACTTATTAAATTACATACATAATTAAATGCAAAGCAATTTAAAAATCATTAATTGTGACTTTTCTATAGCCAATATTTTGAAATATTTATCATCCGACCAATGAGAATTAACACAAACTATTTTATATATTATGTTCAGAAATAATACTAGTCTCGGTCAGTTTAACTAGAATGTCTTCACTAAACAAGAATGTTTCTGCTACTGAAGAGGCAAATAACAAATTACCTTCGAAACGTAATAAATCTTCTTTATTTGGAAGTCGCCAGTACATTAGAGCCTGGATAACAGGCTTGATTGCATCCATTGGAACTTTAATGATTGGAACAACTATTGGCTATCCTTCATTGGCTATCGACGACATCAATAGTCATCCGAATCCTTTTCACGTCAACCAAGACCAGTATTCGTGGTTTGCAAGTATTGGCTGTATTAGTTGTACTCTAGGATGTCTTTTATGTTCCTGGATAATGAACAACCTGGGACACAAACTGACTTTTATGCTCGGATCAATACCGGCTGTGATCGGATGGGTCGTTATTGTTGGAGCACAAAACATGCCGATGATGTACATCGGAACACTAATTGTTGGTTTGGGAAACGGCATCGTAGGTCCAGTTGCAGCAGTCTATATCTCAGAAACTGCAACACCACAGACAAGAGGTCTTCTGATAACGGTTCAAGAAATGTCACTTAATGTTGGAATTCTATTTTCCTATGTCATTGGCAATTTTGTACCTTGGAATTGGTTTGCAATCGCCTGTGCTTCGTGGCCATGTATTCTAGTGGTGACCACTGCGTTCATTCTACCGGAATCACCTCGATGGCTCCTCTACAAAGAATGTCGTGAAGAGGCTATCGAGGCATTGGTATACCTCAGATGTGTACAAGAAACAGATGTTGGCCTAACTACAGAAGTAAAGGCTATTCAGCAAGGTCTCAGAAGTGTCACAGAAGTTGTACCATGGAAAAACTACTTCAGACCACCTCTGCTCAAATACTTCGCCCTCAGTATTGCTTTGTTTATGTTTCATCAATTTACTGGAATATCAGTAATTCGCATTTACACGGTTAACATTTTCAATGAAACTGATGGTGGTCATCTTTCAAGTGGCTTTCAAACTGTCATCGTTGGTGTCCTTATGGTCATTGGTACCATCATTTGTGCTTTAATTGTGAACCTTATCGAACGCAAGACATTGCTCGTACTTTCCGCAACCATCATGTGCATTGGAATGACTGCTTTGGGAACTTACTTCAAGATACTAGATATTGACTCGGATTTTGCAAAAACTAATTTATCCTCGTGGCTACCTCTTGTTAGTATGGTCATGGCGACAGTTGGTTTTGAGATTGGATGTGGACCACTACCTCATATACTCACCAGCGAATGGTTCTCGACACAGGCAAGAGTGAGGGCTAACGGTGCCGGTTGTATTGCTTTGGCAATTTCTGCCTTTTTGCAGACTAAGTTTTTTCCAAACATTAGTCAAGCCCTGGGTCTAGCCGGAACATTTTGGCTTTTTGCTCTAATATGTCTGTTGGAAGTTATTGTTGGTTTCTTGATGGTGCCCAAAACGAGAAATAAAACACTAGAAAATATTCAACAGGATATTGGTCAATAACTTTGTCATTAACCTACCAAATACAGTTTGTTTCCGGAAAATATGATTAGGCCTACATACTCTGAAAGCGTGACTAACATTCTATATCAGAACTTGATTGGTACATGTCAGAAGTTCGTAAGACTAACTTCAGCCTCAATATTCTTAAAAATAAATGTAAGTGGTGCACTGTATTTTCCCAAATGAAACCCATAGTACACCGTGCTTAAGTTGTATATATGGGTAGAAATGACCACTCTAAGAAAGACTTGTTTTTTTGGTCATTTGCACCTAGAGGGAAATTACTTCTAGATGAGGTGGTTATGCATGGAGATCATTTTGATTTAGGAAATTTATAAAGGGGTGCTATTGAACAAGGAATATATAGGTCTACTAATGTCCAAATTTAACGCAAAATTATATTTACACGGGAAATAGTTATAGTGGGTGATAAGTTTATTTTGACAATGCATTTCTGTGTTGCTTTTGGACTAAATGGTCTCTGATGCTAGGAGCACTTGTAGTCGCCACAAAACATGTGGATGATGTGGCATCCCTGGAGTTTAGAGTTCAACATTCAAGATGCCAGAATTTAGCACATTAGATTTATAAACCTTTATTATTAACCTTGATATGTATTACCAAATTGTTCACCAAACTTTGTACAGTTTAACAAAACAGATTATCTTTATTATTTCATTAACTTAATTTCATTTGAAAATACTAATTTCGTGTCTTCTGCTAGATAACTTTTAGGCTTTACCATAAGGTGTCTAATGATAGTTAGCATATCTCTCTCTACACAAGGGCGTAGGTATAGATTTTCTATATGGGGGAGGGAGGTTCAAAGCAGGGTGCCATATGAGAGAGATTTCCAAAAATTGCACATGCAGCATGTACAGGTTTTTGCAATTCCTTTAATTTTTAAATTTAACATACAAAGATATGAGAAAAATAAAAAAAAACGGCACGCTCGCCTTTTCCGAACGAAGTACAATTAATTGCTTATCAACTACAGAAGTAAATTTAGTCTATGTATTGAAGTCTATGTCTAAGTCTAGAATCTAGACTCTTATCGAATCTCATAGACCATCATAAAATTGCCCAGAAGAGCCTAGAACATTGTAGTTCCAGCGGTTCTCAAGAGATCGCGTCACCGTCACAATAGTTTTGTTTTTGGCAAAGATGCACGACTTGAAATGACAATTTGTTATGTCTTAAAACCACATTCAACTGTTAAAAAAACTTGTTCGGTATTAGATAACATGCTGTGAATTAAATTAAATTCATTAAGTTAATCAATGAACCGCATATAAAATGTACATATAAAAGCAACTGTTTAATTAATTAATTATTAAGAAAAGTTATTTTTTTAAATTATTAATTTGTTCTAAAAGTGTTATTTTAAATGTGAAATCTTTGAACATGATTAACATTTTAACTGTGTTTTCTCTTATGTAATTTGTTAACATTTTAGTGCCATTTCATAAAGGTCTAGTTCTGATGTCTTTCAAGAGGCGGCAAGAGGTAAAACCGAACCGTTTCTACTCGGTTCGGAGCCGGTTTAATAGGTTCGCGATTTTTTTTGGAAACCGGTTCTGATCAGTTCGTCGATCTTGTCGAACCGGTTCCCAATATGCAGTAGCAGATTTTTGAAGCAAAAATTATTTGATTAGAAAAAACATTATTCCAGTCGCTCTAATGATCTTTACTTCACAATTGGCACTTGAGACACAAATTGAGAAACATTTGCTGGATATTTTACATAAACATTTTACACAGACATTTGGCAATCGCACAATTTGTAATATTCTTTTGGTTTAAGATATAAAACATTATTATAAGTTAAATGATAAGTTATCATTCACAACTACAATGCAGTTTTTTTTTCACACAACCAATGAGAATGAAGCTAAACTTTCCTTAAATATGTTTTTGTAAAATGAAATTTATTCATTTCATAAAAAGATATTTCTTTGTAAAAGACTAACTAGAATGTCTTCCATAAGCAGCAATGAAACGACTAAGGTTGAATGTAAACCACAAGAACAACATGGTCGTTTTGGAAGTGGTCAGTATGCGAGGTCCGTGATGACCACCTTCATCGTTGCCATTGGAACTTTCATTGCTGGAACAATAACTGGTTACCCATCGATGGCAATCGCAAACATGAACAGTCATCCAAATCCTTTTCACGTTAACCAAGATCAATATTCCTGGTATGTAAGTATAGGTAGTATTGGTACCATACTGGGATGTTGGTGTAGTTTCTGGCTGATGGATACACTGGGTCGCAAATTATCACTGATGTTAGGAGCACTTCCGGTTGTTGTCGCATGGGCCGTTACTGTTGCAGCACAAAACATGTGGATGATGTATATTTCAACAATAATTAAAGGCTTTGCAATGGGTATATTATTTCCAGTTGTCGGAATCTACATATCGGAAACTTCCATTCCGCAGATACGAGGTCGTCTCGTAACGGTCTTAGAAATGACAAACAACACCGGACTTGTCTTTACTTATGTAATGGGTGCCATCTTGCCATGGACATGGTTGGCAATCGCCTGTTCATCGTGGGTATGTATTCTGGTGGTAGCTGCTGCGCTTGTTCTTCCGGAATCACCTCGATGGCTTCTCTGGAAAGGACGTCGCGAAGAGGCCGTCGAAGTTTTGGTTTGGCTCAGATGTGTTCCAGAAGCAGAAGTTGCAACCGAAGTAACCGATATTCAGGATGGCCTGAAAAATGATACTGAAGTTGTGCCATGGAAAAACTTCTTCCGACCACCTCTATTCAAATACTTTGTTCTCAATATCATTCTGTACTTCTTCCATCAATTTACTGGAATATCAGTAATACGTAGTTATATAATGGTTATTTTCGATGATGCCGGTGGTGTTCATCTTCCGAGTAACGTTCAGAGCATCATCGTTGGTGTCTTGATGATTATTGGAAACATCATTTGTTCCATCATTGTGGATCGTATGGAACGCAAGACATTGCTAGTACTTTCCGCAACCATCATGTGCATCGGTATGGGTTCCCTGGGAACTTATTTTAAGGTGCTAGACATTGACCCGAAATTTGCAACAACCAATTTATCCTGTTGGCTACCACTATTGAGTTTGGTTCTGGCCACAGTCGGTTACGAGATTGGATGTGGGCCACTACCTCACGTATTATCCGGCGAGTGTTTCTCAACGCAGGCCAGAGCTAGAGCTAATGGTGTCGGTTATATTGCTTTAACAATTGCTGGCTTTCTAGAGACTAAGTTCTTTCCAGGCATTAATGAGGCTGTGGGTCTAGCAGGAACCTTTTGGATTTTAGCTGGAATATGTTTCTTAGAAGTCATCGTTGGAATTTTGATGGTGCCTAAAACAAGAAACAAAACACTGGAAATGATCCAGCGTGAACTTGGACAATGAGTGGTCCATTGTGAAAAATGGGAAACCTCTTAACTGGGGCAAACATGAAAAACTCATGTTTTTATTGACTATGCTTCAGTAAAGTTCAGAGTTCAGGATTCAAACTGATGTTCAAGTGTCAAGTTTTCATGTTAAATTTGTATCTTAAGGTGGCTGAATATACATTTATTTTGTTTTCGTCTTCTCAGATGGCGCGCCTGCGTGACAATTATGTTCTATAGGAAGTCTCATCCCTCTCTACCCGCTTTTTTGAGAACATTTATATTTTTCAAGCGAACGTTTTTCAGGAGAAACATTACGAAAAATATTCAAAGTGTTTTAGAAATTAGAATAGCTGGTGATAATACTAAAAGTTTTTTTTCAAAATAAACTTTTTATAAGAGTTTGAAAAAAAAAGCCGAAAATAGTTTTTCATAAAATGTCCATGGAAAACCGAAAAATGGCTCATTTTTCAAACTGAACTATAAAATGTTTATTTTTAAAAATATTGCCATGAAAAAAAAAACTTTTAACATAATCTTTTACCATTCTAGTTTTGAAAACCATTTGAATTTTTTCAAAATGTTGTTTCTAAAAAACTGCTTGACGCTTTTTGCGTTCAGATTTTACAAAAACGTCTATGGAGCTTAGCATTAACCACTGCAGTGGCGCCATCCGAAGGGTAAAAAAGCAAAATGAATATCTATTCAACCACCTTAAAAGTATTGACTACACTGTTTCTCACACGTTCTTGGCATGTATTGCCACTGAATTACCTAAAGTTTTCACCAAAATTTGTATAACTGCTTTATAAAAAAAAACATCCCATAAAAACATGCCATGGAAAAACTACTTCAGACCACCCTCTGCTCAAGTACTTCGCCCTCAGTATTTCGTTGTTCATTTTTCATCCATTTACAGGAATATCAGTAATTCGCATTTACACAGTTAACATTTTCAATAAAACTGTCATCGTTGGTGTCCTTATGGTCATTGGTACCATTATTTGTGCTTTAATTGTGAACCTTATCGAACGCAAGACATTGCTCGTACTTTCCGCAACCATCATGGGCATTAGAATAAGTGCTTTGGGAACTCACTTCAAGATCGGATGATAACATTTTTTATTTTACAATAGTTTTTTGTATAATGTTACCATTTTACATAGTTGAAATGAAAACTTTATTTTATTTAGTGTAAATTTGTTTCTCAATGGGGGGGGGGGGAAACTTGAACCCCCAACCCCCCTATACCTACGCCCTTGTCTCTACGATATTTTATTTTTTTAATTGCAATATAATTGCATTCATTAATTGTTTCACCTTCCTAATGAGAATTTATTATGTCTTCAAACCAAATTCAACTGTTAAAAAAACTTGTTCGGTATTAGATTTACATGCTGTGAATTAAATTGTGAATTAAATTCATTAAGTTAATTAATGCAACCGCATATAAAATGAACATATAAAAGCAACTGTTTAATTAATTAATTATTAAGAAAAGTTATTTTTTTTAAATTATTAATTTGTTCTAAAAGTGTTATTTTAAATGTGAAATCTTTGAACATGATTAACATTTTAACTGTGCTTTCTCTTATGTAATTTCTTAACATTTTAGTGCCATTTCATAAAGGTCTAGTTCTGATGTCTTTCAAGAGGCGGCAAGAGGTAAAACCGAACCGTTTCTACTCAGTTCGGAGCCGGTTTAATAGGTTCGCGATTTTTTTGGAAACCGGTTCTGATCAGTTCGTCAATCTTGATGAACCGGTTCTCAATTAGCAGATTTGTACAGCAAATTATTTAATTAGAAAAAAATCATTAATCCTGTCGCTCTAATGATCCTTACTTCACAATTGGCATTTGAGCCACAAATAAAAACGAATAATACTGAGCCATTTGGCAATCGCACAATTTGTAATATTCTTTTATTTTAAGAGACATACAGATATAATAAAACATTATTATAAGTTAAATGATAAGTTATCATTTGCAACTATAATGCAGTTTTTTTTTCCACACAACCAATGAGAATGAAGCTAAACTTTCCTTAAATATGTTTTCGTAAAATGAAATTTATTCATTTCATAAAAGATATTTCTTTGTAAAAGACTAATTATAGAATGTCTTCCATAAGCAGCAATGAAACGACTAAGATTGAATGTAAACCACAAGAACAACATGGTCCTTTTGGAAGTGGTCAGTATGCGAGGTCCGTGATGATCACCTTCATCGTTGCCTTTGGAGCTTTCAGTATTGGAACATCAGCCGGTTACCCATCGATGGCAATCGCAAACATGAACAGTCATCCAAATCCTTTTCACGTTAACCAAGATCAATATTCCTGGTATGTAAGTATAAGTAGTATTGGTACCATACTGGGATCTTTTTCCAGTTCCTGGCTGATGGATACACTGGGTCGCAAATTATCACTGATGTTAGGAGCACTTCCGGTTGTTGTCGCCTGGGCCGTTACTGTTGCAGCACAAAACATATGGATGATGTATATTGCAACAATAATTAAAGGCTTTGGATTGGGTATATTAGGTACAGTTGTCGGAATCTACATATCGGAAACTTCCATTCCGCAGATACGAGGTCGTCTGGTATCGGTCTTAGAAATGACAGACAACACCGGACTTGTCTTTACTTATGTAATGGGTGCCATCTTGCCATGGACATGGTTGGCAATCGCCTGTTCATCGTGGGTATGTATTCTGGTGGTAGCTGCTGCGCTTGTTCTTCCGGAATCACCTCGATGGCTTCTCTGGAAAGGACGTCACGAAGAGGCCGTCGAAGTTTTGGTTTGGCTCAGATGTGTTCCAGAAGCAGAAGTTGCAACCGAAGTAACCGATATTCAGGATGGCCTGAAAAATGATACTGAAGTTGTGCCATGGAAAAACTTCTTCCGACCACCTCTATTCAAATACTTTGTTCTCAATATCATTCTGTACTTCTTCCATCAATTTACTGGAATATCAGTAATACGTAGTTATATAATGGTTATTTTCAATGATGCCGGTGGTGTTCATCTTCCGAGTAATGTTCAGAGCATCATCGTTGGTGTCTTGATGATTATTGGAAACATCATTTGTTCCATCATTGTGGATCGTATGGAACGCAAGACATTGCTAGTACTTTCCGCAACCATCATGTGCATCGGTATGGGTTCCCTGGGAACTTATTTTAAGGTGCTAGACATTGACCCGAAATTTGCAACAACCAATTTATCCTGTTGGCTACCACTATTGAGTTTGGTTCTGGCCACAGTCGGTTACGAGATTGGATGTGGGCCACTACCTCACGTATTATCCTGCGAGTGTTTCTCAACGCAGGCCAGAGCTAGAGCTAATGGTGTCGGTGGTATTGCTTTAACAATTGCTGGCTTTCTAGAGACTAAGTTCTTTCCAGACATTAATCAGGCTGTGGGTCTAGCAGGAACCTTTTGGATTTTAGCTGGAATATGTTTCTTAGAAGTCATGGTTGGGATTTTGATGGTGCCGAAAACAAGAAACAAAACACTGGAAATGATCCAGCGTGACCTCGGACAATGAGTGGTCCATCGTGAAAAATGGGGAACCTCTTAACAGGGTCAAACATTCAGTAAAGTTCAGGGTTCAAACTGATGTTCAAGTGTCAAGTTTTCATGTTAAATTTGTATCTTATTTTGTTTTCGTCTTCTCAGATGGCACCCCTCTCCACCCGCGGTTTTGAGAAAATTTATATTTTTCAAGCGAACGTTTTTCAGGAGAAACATTAAGAAAAATATTCAAAGTGTTTTAGAAACTAGAATAGCTGGTGGTTGTACTAAAAGTTTTTTTCAAAATAAACTTTTTATAAGAGTTTGAAAAAAAAGGCCGAAAATAGTTTTTCATGAAATGTCAATGGAAAAACCAAAAAAATGGTTCAGTTTTCAAACTGAACTATAAAAACGATTATTTTTAAAGATATTGTCATGAACATAATCTTTTACCATTCTAGTTTTGAAAACAATTTCAATTTTTTCATAATGTTTCTAAAAAAAAACTGCTTGACGCTTTTTGCGTCGAAATTTTACAAAAACGCCTATGGAGCTTAGCATTAACCACTGCAGTGGCGCCATCCGAAGGGTAAAAAACAAAATGAATATCTATTCAACCACCTTAAAAGTATTGACTACACTGTTTATCACACGTTCTTGGCATGTATTGCCACTGAATTACCTAAAGTTTCCACCAAAATTTGTATAACTGCTAGTCTGCTTTATATAAAAAAAATCCCATAATTCAATTCTAATTATTTTCCTTTTTTCTGCCTTATTTTCTGTGAAATAAATAGAATAGAATTATGAAATCAATACAAATTCTATATTTTTATTCGTATTTTCAATTTAATAAGTAAAAAATACGTGTTTTTCGCGTCCATCTGTTATGCAATAGGCCTAAGTGTCTAATTAGTAGGCGTGCTAATTATATAGCATTGCAGCCCATTATTGTTTTTAATTGCAATATAAACTCTTGCTAATTGCACTCATTAATTGCTTCACCTTCAAATGACACTTCATAGATTAGCAAACCGAATTCAATATTGAAGAGTACTTCAATACTGTCATATATACAATCTTGTTCGGTATTAGAAAACATGCTGTATATGTTAATTTTGTTATTATATCCGATAGTGAATTTTACTATCCTAATTTATAATGGACTCAATAGAGTCACGACATACGTTTTGCATATTAGATTTCAATTTTTACATATTTAAAAAATTACAGTATAGAATCCGATTAATTGGACCACTTTTTAAATGGGACAGCCACTTATTTGGAACAATTCTTAAAGAACAATCATATTATATAAATATAAATACTAGTAGTGGGGTAACCCGTCATAAATGACGGGAGCCAAATTCACAGGCAATTGTGCCCAGCATTAGAATTTCTTTTCCTCCGCCCTTTTATAAACGTCATGAATTTCTAATTGGTTTGTTACTTGGTCTGATGTCATAAAAGATTCGGAGGAAAATAAATTCTAATGCAGGGCACAATTGCTTGTGAATGCCTTTATGACAGGTTACACCACTAGTATATTATATATATATATATATATATATATTTGCCTTATTGGAAAAATAATCGGCCAAAGCGGGAATAATGCATTGGGTGCAATACATTCCAAGTGAAGTCTGCAAGACAATAATGTTTTCATTAACCTATGTTTAAGAGGGGGCTCCATATAAAAATACTTGTATAAATGCAAGGTAGATGGCGCCATGCAACCTCCATAGGGTTGGCCAAACTACACTCGTCGCCAATTAAGTTGAAATCGAATGCACCCTTTTAGCTCTAAAAGCAACGTCCAAACCAACCTTAATTATCAGAGCACGTGGACAAACTTAACCCCAGACCACAATATAAGTGAAGAGAGAGAGAGCACGTGTAGAGAAATAGCGATGACGCAATTAAACTTTTGTCACGTGGGAAAAAAAGAAGGAAGGTGAGTGTTTTCAGTACATTTCTATGATAGGAGGGCTAGTGGCGCCATCTAACGCTACACGGGCAAAACAAATGCGCGCGATTCAAAAGTTAGGCCAATACAGAGAAACAAAAAAATAGAAAATAACGACAGACTTACCTTAAAACATTCTTCTTGAAGATCCGTCATAAACACAAAATTCATAACTTTCACTAAACTTTTATTTATATTTAACTTCGCGTAAAATAAAATAAGCGAATCCGACTGAAATCTTCGCTCGAAAGCAACAATTATAAAAAAAAAAAACTTATAATCTCGCGTATATGACATTATTGCACGTGTGATCTACGTCACGTGCCGAAGTGTAAAAATCAGTTAGATCTATTCTACATTTAATCAGTTTGTACTTCTGCACACTGACTAGCGTTTAGGCAAAGTGAAGAACGGCCGATCGATAACGTCAATCTCTAGAATTAATCTCGATAATACTCTTGGTCTTTTTAAGTGTGTTTTAAGAAATTCTATACATTGCCTAAACCTGTTCGTCAATGTCCGGAATTAGGCATACTGCAAACACGTGCGAAAAAGCACGATAACACGTACAAAACGTACGAAAAACTTAAGAAAGCGTGCAAAAATGAGTAACACACTGTTATTTCGCCATTTTACCAGTTTTGAATGTGTTTATCCGTTCGCTTTCATCGTTTTAGTCTGATTGTTACGGTTTCTAAGGTTAAACAACTTCATTACCCTACAATTCACAACTTACGCGCCGTTTTTTTCCGTCAATTCATTGGTTCGCTACTACAAATAAAATGGCTGACATTAGCCGCTAAAACAACGTTTAGCCGCCAACATCAAATCTGCATCCGGTTCTAAATTTGTATTGCGTTTTCATAAGTAAACAGTTTTCATTGATTTATTCGGTTAAAATGGCTTTAGATAGCATACCAAAAGATCCAAGGAACCTAAGGGCCTGTTTGCTTTGTTCAATGGTCAAGGTGAGGTTCGTTTTTTTAGGCTGAAATTGTTAAAAAATGTTTAACTTTTTTTTTTTGCGTTTTTACTCTTTGTAAGTCATTTGAGCAGTTTGAGTTCGACGGTTGTGACAACTGTGAAGAATATTTGGGAATGAAAAACAACCGTGAAATGGTTTACGACTGTACTTCGTCTAATTTTGATGGGTAAGAAACCGAATTTAACAAATAAAACAATCGATTTTACTTAAAAATGAACAAAAAATCTTGAGAAAACGTTAGTTTCGTAGTTTAACCTCAACAGATACCAATAGATGGCGACATTGTCTTTGATCCTTAAACCGTAGAAAAATACCTCAAAGAGGGCATGTATAACCTTAGTTATGTTATAGTTTGAAGCTTATAAGCGTTGCTTTTTAGGCGGTAGAAATGAATACGAAAAAGTAACCTAATATGGCGTATTTGACATAACATATGTTATAACATTATTCCGCCATGTGTATACAACCAATAAAAATAGCACATGAGCTTCAAACGTAAGACAATATGTCACCTCTCTTTATTTCAGTTCGATGTTGATAGATATCGATATCCATGTTGCAAATATATCGATGTTTTAAATTTGATTTTTAATTTTTAATAATTTTAATTTAATAATTTTTAATATATATTTCAATAATTAAAAATATTTATAAATTAAAATTTACTGATACAAATTTTTTTTAAATAAAAATTTTAAAATGAAGTTTGTAATTTGATATGATTATTAAGTTTAATTAAATATAAAATATTTCATTAATTAAAAACTGTTAAAAAAAATATATATATAAAAAAAATATTTTTTGTGAAAATGTTTCTTTTTAATTATGAGAAGGTCACAAAACAATTTTCCAAATAAAAAAATAGGGAAATAATTTAGTTTTTTTTTTTGTCGTGAAAAGTTTTAACAAAAAAAAAATCAGATTTAAAAGATTTATTATCAAGGAACAGAAGGAAAAAGACAGAGGAGACACATCTAAAGAAGATGAAGGTGGACTTCACCTTGACCCATATATATTTTTTTTGGTGTGTTTTAAGTGAAATCACACTTGTCTGAAACGAAATGTGGGTTAAACTCATGAGGAAACTTAAAAAAAAAACTCCCCAATTCAACATTGAAGAGCAAATTAGAAAAAAAATTTCAAAGTAGCTGGCAACAGTGGCTCACCATAATTGCTTGCAAAGTGAGTCTTAGTGACGTCACTTACTGTAGCAATTATTTACTATATAGTAGCAGTGTTGCCGAGTTTACTTCTAAATTTGAAGAAAAAAAAATGTTATAAAAAAGCCCCCAAAAAATCTAGAATTCTTTAATAGTTTTATACGTATTCAACTTTACTAATTAGAAAGATAAATAAAAAAATATTGGCTCAAAATAAAAAAAATATTCGTCTCGAAAGTTTTGCGAAGTTCCGAGTTCGCAACATGGTTTGAAGACAAATTTTTTTTAAAAAAAAAGTACTTCTGGTGTGTCCTATAAAGGACACCATTTTTTTCCGGGTCAGGGCCAGGTGAAACTATGGACAGGCCCAGATTTTTAAGAGTTAAGACCCTTTCCTGAAGTGATTAGGACAAATGCACAGTCATATGACATCTGGTATTTTGGTTTTTAGATACATGTATTGATTAATTTATGAGAGTTTAGGACCTTTTTTAACATTTCAAGGGTGGTTTTTAAAGGAGTGTACGTAGAATTAAATATGAGGAAATGATCTGAAAGTCACGAGAGATTTGATCATTTCTTATGAAGAACAAAAAAAAACAATTCTTCGGGAACTTATCAAAATTCAAAGTAGTAACTTAAAATTTTTAATATCTTATTTCTTTTTTTGTGTGTGTTTTAATTTCTAGATTGATTTCAGCGATGAGTCCGAAGGACAGTTGGGTTTGCAAATGGCAAAGAATAAGTAAGAATATAACCAGTATAAGTATTTTTATATAAAGTTCTAGCAATTAATCTGACCACAACTCGTAACCGAACTTCTTCGAGACGTGTTTCAAGAAGGGCCACAAATCTATGATGTGTAGCTCAAACTAAACCAAGGGTCCTGAACTTAGAAAAACCAAACGTTTGCGTCTTCTAGTCTGGTTTTTGAAGAAATAGTGACAATTTTCTGGTAACAAAACCTGGGTTGTTAAGCAGTAATTTTGCTAAGAATTTCAAGAATAAAATGATTTACTAAAATAGAGAAGCAAATTTTGTTTTGAAGCAATTTTAAGAGGAAATTTTGCAGCAAATTTAGTAACATTTTAAGTTTTACATCGACATTTTGCAACAAAAAATTGAAAATTAATATTTTTAATTTGAAATAAAATAAAAATTAATATTTTTAATTTGAAATAAAATAAAAATTAATATTTTTAATTTGAAATAAAATAAAAATTAGTATTTTTAATTTGAAATAAAATAAAAATTAATATTTTTAATTTGAAATAAAATAAAAATTAGTATTTTTAATTTGAAATAAAATAAAAATTAATATTTTTAATTTGAAATAAAATAAAAATTATTATTTTTAATTTGAAATAAAATAAAAATTAATATTTTTAATTTGAAATAAAATAAAAATTAATATTTTTAATTTGAAATAAAATAAAAATTAGTATTTTAAAATTGAAATTATATGAAAATTAATATTTTCAAGTTGAAATAAAATGTTTATTTTGAAATGTATCATCATAAAAATGTGTTTTATACATTCAGCTTACTTTTTTTTTTACTTATATTTTACCTTAAAATTGCTTTTAAATGGCTTACTGGAGATTAACTCGTAATTAAAGTCTCAGATGGGACAGTAATGAAATACTTTCATATACAATGGGAGTTTACTACTAAATATAATTATATATTCGAAAAAAAACATTCGTTTCTAATTCTGTTTTTCAGAATAGCAACAATGATAAACAAAAAAATTGAAAGTGTGTTTAGAAACTAGAACGGTAGCCGAATGAATCACTTAATATTTTCATGTTGATATCTTTTAAAATAAACTTTTTATAATCTGTTTAAAGATGAATGTTTATTTTAAAAGATTTCTAGTTTCTAAGACACTTATCAAGTTTCTCTTAGAAGATCACTTCTCTGAAAGATAGAATAAAAGAGAGTTCGAGGGGACTTTTACATTTCTAAACCACTTTAATTCAAATTATATCTTGGTTTGTGAATTTTCACTAAAATTTAGTTAAGAAATCGAATCGTTTTTCCACTTTTCATTTGTAAAAATGTATTCAAAGTCTTCTTTTTTTTCCCATGGAAAGAAAAGAGTTGGCGGTAACATATAACTCGTACTAACTGGTAAAAGTTACAGAAAGATGAATAATATCATCTGATTTGATATCATCCATCGTCTTCTTATTTCTAAATGTATTTTTTTGGGTGTTTTTGCTCCTCCCTTTTCCCACTGTTGCTATCCAAAGAAAAAAGTCGAAAACACAACAGATTTCAACTGTCAAAAAAATGTTTCTCTTTGAAGAAGAATAAGAACACAAAAAACCCTCCCTTTTTTTGCTTTTCTGTATAAATTTTAAAAAACTCGACCAACATCTTTTTTTTTTCTCATCTTAAAAGTTATCTCCACCCAATGTTAACCCCCCTTTTTTTTGACCAAAACATTAATTTCTCGTCCTTATCGCATGGGTTCATTAGCATTTTTTTCTTGTCCTAAAGAAAAGAAAATGGGGGGTTTGTGTGTATAAAATATTAAAATATTATGAGTGGTTTTTTGAAGGGTATAACCATTTTTTCTTTAAAACAAAAATTATAATTATTCAGACATTACAGATTAAATTAAAATGTTTAACCCCCTTCTTGAAAGAAAGAGAGAGAGAGAGAGGACGTTGGTCACTTGTGGTCAGTGGACTAACTTGACCAACGCCCCACAAATGATGCAGGTTTCAGGCGGTATTGGGTAGGTAGTAAAAGTTCAGTTTACTTTTTAAACAAAGATTTATAAAGTAGACTTTTTTAAAAAAAACTTTCAGACACTAGAATTTAGTATGTGAATGTTTTTGTTTTTGAAAGTATTTTTCATCTAACATCTTTAAAAATAAACTTTTTCTTTCATCCAAATATCTGAGAGAAAAAAAAAACGATCAAATTTACTATTCTAGTTTTTAACGAATTTAAAATGAACAAGGAGAAATTAAAAGTGTTTGTTCAGGTAGCTGAATTACTTAATAGTATTTTCATGTTGATATCTTTCAAAATAAACGTTTTATAGATAAAAAATTTAAAAAAAAATCATCTGTTTATTTCAATTTTAAAGTAAAAAATCTGTAGGTTGGGTGGGTCATTTTCAAAACTGACAATAAAAATCTTATATTTTAAAATATATCAACATGAAAATACCTGCAAGTGATTCAGTTACCCTTCTAGTTACTTAATTAAACACGTGTTTTTTTAAATTTTTGCTCCTGTAATACTGTGTACACACATGAGTTAAATGTGTTAAATGAGTTTAGATGTGTTTAGGTGAATTTTTACGGAATCCAGTTAAGGACATGAACACCAAATAAAAATTGATTTTATTATTAATATTTTAAATTGAAATACTAAATCAATATTTTTTCAATAGTTTATATATTTTATATTTAAGTATTAACTCAATATTTTCAGATTATTAACTGAATAAATTGAATTCGACATATTGTTTGTTTGTTCTTCACAGGGCTCTGTAGAACACGTTCATTATTTAAATGCATTTCAATTATCAGGTGTGTGTACTACGTATAAGACAGAAATAACCGAGAGTTCTAAAGTAGTGTTTATACTTTAAACCCACTTTAACAATAAATTGTTTTACAAACTAGAAGAGTAATCAGAGGATTTTTCATGTTGATTGATATCTTATGACAAATCAGTTTTTTTTTTAATTTTGATTTTTAAATTCAATAGTTCAAAGGGTGTTTGCACTTTTCTTGTTAAATAAGTTTTGTCAAATTTCATTAAAAAATATCAACTAATAATTAAAAATTTCCAAAACTGTGTAATAGCAAAAAATGCATATAAAATTAAGTGATTTGTATATATTTTTGTTAACAAAAAATGACTGCAAAATATATATATATTTTCCATTACTTGACCGCTTGGGTCCAATAGACTAAAAACAAACAAAACTAAAAAACTTTTCATTGGTCACTTTTTTTAATATAAGTTTTCATCTGGTTGCAAGAGAGAGAAAAAAGATAAGAAAGTTTTGAACTAAAAAAACCACCACCAGGGGGAGGTGAAAAGGGGATTTAAGAGACATTTACCCCCCTGTTTCTCTTGTCTCTCGCTCTCCCCTCCTTATATATTTTAACAACAAAAAAAGGCTTGTCGAATTTACCGAGAGTCGTATAATGTTGACCCGGTTTTCTTTATATTTATAATATATATTATAAAAAAAAATATCCAAGTCAAGGTCAGCAATAGCCTCAGGTAAAGGAGGAGAGAGAGAGAGAGATGATGAACAAGATGCCATGGTCACCTGTTTTATTTTTTTTACGGGACGAGGACCGTGAATTTGGGGGAGGGTTGAGAGGTGGGGGAGGGGATATTATATTGGGTGTAACAAGGTTTCATTTAGTTTATATTTATTTTTTTTTAGTTTAGCAGCTGAACTTTCAAGATAGACATTTTTTTTTTGTTATGTAAAAAAAGTTATGGATGCTAATGACTTAATAAAGGAGTTAGTTATTTATGTCTTCAAAAACCATTACTTATTTTATAACCCCCATTACAGACTATTTTTATAACACCCTTTTTTTTAAAAAAAAAAATAATACAATAACAAAATTTTATTTAACAAAAATTCATGTTATAAAAATAGCTTTTTTTTAGTTTCATACAGGGTGGTTGATTTATTTTTAAATCGATTTATTTGATTTAAATCAGATTTTTTAATATTTTTTTCATTTTTCATTTATTTCAGAATAAAAAAAATTACGATATTTCTATCGTAATTTTTTTTATTCTGAAAATCTTTGCAAAAATGAATAATAATAACATTGTTACTTGTTAAGTTTTTAGTAAATATTAATGAAGATTCAAATTTGATAATAATAAAAGTTTCAAGCACTTAATTTTTAACATTGTAAATAAAATAAAAACGCTAAAAAGTAGAAATACCCACCCTTAAAATTTTATTAAATTGCTATTTTTATCAATTATGATAAAAGAAGCAAATTTTATGAAATTTTAGTTAAATAAAATAAATCAGATTTAAAAAAAAAACATTTTTAGAAGAAAAATAAATTATGATTTTTATCCAACATGATTTATTATTATACTTGTATACAATTATTCACCTTTGATATTGCTCACGTTATTATAAATAAATTCATTTTTATAAAATATAAAAAAATTCATTTTAAAATATGTAATTTTTAATTGTGTTTTCCTTTACTAAATCATGATTTAAATCGAGTTAATTTATTAATATTAGTTGATTAAATTAATTAAAATAATTCAGAAAGAAAACAAAAGAAAAAAGTTAATTATTTTTAATTATATTAAAAGTAATAAACTTTAATTAGAAAAAAAAGTTTTGTAAAGTCGAATTTAATTTCGATTTGGACAACGTCTGTTGCTTCCAGCATCTCATATAAAATACGAATAAAACTTTTTTTAAAGAAAAGGTGTGGGGGGGGGGGGGGGTTAATAAATCAAAGACACCTTTTGCAAAAAAAAAAAAAAAAAAAATTAAGACTGGTCATTTTAATGACGACTACGCGTGTGGTTGGACACTTTACAGAAACCCAGAAGAAAGAAAAACTCCTTGACCACACACTGCCCATTGTCCACACAAATTAAGTTTTACAGGGTGTTATGAAAACTGTCATCTCAAGGTGGCAAAACACGAGTTAATTATTTTTCATAACTAGGTTTTCAAAAATAAACCTTTTTTTATGATAGTTTTTAAGTAAAGTAATGAAATTTAAAACATAATTACAGAATTTTGTATTTTGAAATTACATTAAAGTCAGCCAGGAAAGTACTTTCTAACAATTTTCTAACCTTTCTATTCTAGCTTATAATTCAAGCTAGTTTCAAAATGTAAAAGCTTTTCGAACTCTTGATTATTATGTTTTAGAAGGAGCAAAATGAAGAGAAAATTGAGTATTTTAGAAACTAGAAGGGTAACTCGATTACTTAAGGGTATTTTCATATTTTATATTAGGGATGGGACATTCGAATCCTTGAATTCTCGAATCACGCGAATCTTGAAAAATATTCGAGATTCGCAAACTCGAATCTTCGCGCTTTTTTTCGTCTTTCGAATCTTTCGAATCCTAACCTAAAAACACTTATTAAAAACTTTGGTAAAATTAGTTTTTAACTCCATTGACATCCAATAGAAGCGTTGAATAACAACAAAAAACCGGCGATTGTTGCAATTTCGGTGGTCGGACCCGGATGCCTTAACTGAGTGCCACACTTTTTTCAATTTATTAATAATTTAATATTATTTCATTTATTTGTACCTTCTTAATGAATAATATCGGATTCTTATATGAAGGATTCGAGAAAATTTAGGATTCGTCCCACCTCTATTTTGATATCTTTTAAAATAAGTAAACTTTAAGTAGACAAATATTTGTTTGTTTTGTCTTTTAAAAGTTTTTTAAGACATCAACATGAAATTCTATTTTAAGTGTTTCGGCTACCATTCTAGTTTCTAAAATACTTTCTGCCTCTCCTTCAGTTGTTCAGAAAATATCTTTTAGGGAAGAATCACACACACACACACACATAATAAAAAAATTCCTCATAATTTCCACTTTGTAAGGAATTTAACAGAAGTGCCCATATCAGTGCAAAGGACCATAGAAAAATTCGAATATTTATTTCTGCTAGTTTTTCAGCATGTGTGATTCTTCCTTTAAAAGTTTGAATTGCTTCTACAAAAAAAAAACTTCTTTAGACAATTTTGAAATTACCAAATTTGTGAATAAGATCACGTATAAAATAAACAATAGTACAAATTATAATTGAAAGGGAGGACCAAAGGGTTCAACAAAGTAAAGAATTTTATTTGAAGAGAATGAGGAAGTGACCAACAGTTGTTGTCAAGAATCATTGATTTCTGTTATATAAAAAAAAGGTTGAAAAAAGGGGACTAAACTAAAATTATATAGTCTGAACACAAGTTTAGAAAACTGCCCACTACTTTTACCTGATGTATACTTTATTACCAAATATTGATAAAGGGGGAGTGTTTTAAAGGTCTTTTTTTATTTTACTTTGCGGAAGAAGATGATGATGAAGAGAAAACGGAAAAGGACATTTGTTGAGGGTTTTTTTTTTAACGTCTGTCCCCGATAATCGCCAAGGACAGACAATGAGACACAAGCAAGAATATAAAAAAAAATCGGAAACAATTGTTTCGAAAGTTGCTACTGGACAACAAGAGCAAAGAAAAACTGGACAAAAGAAGAGAGAGATTGAGGCAATGTTTAGGGGGTTCTCACTTCAATGGGGATTTTTTTTGATGTTCAGACATAGTCTACCCTAAAATGGCAAGGTCATTATTACCTTGAGAGAGAGAGAGAGAGAAAAGATACTTCAAAATGTGTGTTACCTGTTGGTATTGATGGCGCTGATCTAACGCCAAATTGCATGAAGAAGCGCCTAACTGAATAACGGCCAAATCTCCCATGTCATATCATCATCTTTCATTAAAACTACCAAAAATAGTTATCAAATATTTAGCCTCAAAGGCCCGTAATGAGGCAAGCCCCTATCTCCACAAGTAACTTTTCATGCAATATATATATATACTAGTGGGGTAACCCGACATAAATGACGATTATGACGGGAGCAAAATTCACAGTGTCGTTTTTTCCTTTTTTTTACTCCTTTCATTTCAATTCCCCTCACCCCCTTCCACTTTTCTCTCGCTCTCCCCCTTCTACACTTTCCAACCTTTTCCCCTCACCCCCTCCCACTTTTCTCTCTCTCTCTCTCCCCCCCCCCCTTCTACACTTTCCAAAAGAAGAGTTCAACATATAGTTGACCTTGAGGAAAAAAAATGGTTCATTTATTCAAATTTATATAAATTCCGACGTGCTGCGATGGTTTTTGTTACTACACACACACACACAGACCTGGGATATTATATAATAATAATATACCTTGTGATAAGACTTGCAACTGCAACTTTTTAATTAACTTCCATATCAAACGTGAAACTAGCTTTACAACTAGTTTTATAAGTTGTTTGTTCAAAACAGCCAATCAAATACGAGAAAATAAAATGGAATTCATAAAATTGACATACAAATTCCAACCTCTAATGTCATGTGTTCCACCGTGTTTTTATTATTAATAATTTAATATTTAATATTATTTCATTTATTTGTTTCTTCTTAATGAATAAATAGATTATTCTTATATGAAGGATTCAAGAACCTTTTAGGATTCGGATTCGAGAAAATTTAGGATTCGTCCCCCACCTCTAATTTTTTTAGTTAACTTTTGATTGAAAATCTGCTGTTAAAAAAATTATCTTAAAAGGATTTTTCATTATGACATGTTTTAAAATAAACATTTTATGGAAGTTTGAAAATAATGAAATTTCCCCATTTTTACTACCAACAAAAAAAGTTTTAAGCTTCCATAAAAGTGTTTATTTTGATTTTACACACAAGTCACCTACATAATACATGTAATTCTAGTTTCTGACAAATTTTGAACTTTCTTATGTCCACTTTGTAAATCTGGGGCCTCATTACATACATAATCATAAAATTAGAACACAATCATACCTTATGATATGCAGTATTATTTTATGACTATCATAATATTATTTTGTATTTTGCTTTTGTGACTTTTATAAGGTTATGAGGTAGATAGGACAATTTAAGAAACTTTTTTTTCAAAACTCACTAATACCTTGTACTCACACATGAGGCTAAATGAATTCAAATTAAATGTGTTTAGGTGAATGATACGGAATACAGTTAAGGACATGAACACCAAATAAAAATTGACTTTTATTATTAATATTTTAAATAGAAATACTAAATCAATATTTTAATGTCAATAGTTTATTATATTATATTTAATTTCAAGATTATTAACTGAATAAATTGAATTTGACATATTGTTTGTTTGTCCTTCACAGGGCTCTGTAGAACACGTTTAATATTTAAATGCATTTAACTGTGTGTGTCGAAGGTATAAAGTCCATATTTTGGCTAAACGTATTTTATTGCAGTTTTGTAAATACGTTTTCGGAGCCAAATCGATATCTGGGATGTTTTTTTTTTTTTCCAAATTCAGGTTCTCTATCTCTTTACATGTAAAAGAATTCAGTTTTATGCGTTTCCTAGACAATTTGAGTTACTGGACTTCTTGAGTTTTGAAAAAAAACGGCCCCTAATTTACTGTCTTAGGACAGTCGTATTACCATTCTGTAATGAGAAGACCCACCTGACACATTTTAACCCTTTAATAAAATATATTTTAAATTTGTGTCATTTAAGATGAACTTTAGGATAATATTAATCCTAAGTAGAGAAAAAAAATGTCAAGTCTTTTCAAACTTAGGATTAACTCCATCAAAATCCTTTTTAAGTTACATAACTTTAGTTTGTGAGTTTTATTTCCCCCTTAAAAAAACACTACTCACTCACTGACCACCAGACTGGTCACACACCCCTGTTAAATCCATACTTGACCTTCACCTTAAAATACAGTTATACCTGAAGCAATGTCACAAGAATTAAAAGTTGGGGTTATAAGAAAAGGTAGAAGCAGAAGAAGAAAAAAAAATGTGGGGTACATAATTATCTTCATATTATCTAAGTTTTTGAGTAAAAAAATATCCTTTATCCCTGAGGATGCAACGGGATTGAAATTAATTATGGAAGGGGGGGGGGGGGAGTCCTCTCTCTTTCGTTCTATCTTTCTACACTATACCCATATTAGGGTGTTCTTTTTTTATGTTTCCTAAACTGAACTGACCACTACTTGTTTACAAAGAAGAAGAAGAGAAAAAAACTCCCAAAACACTGAGGGACTCAAAAAATTTTGTGGACAACAGGGTTACAAAACAACAACAACAACATTCTCATCCCTATCAACATTTCAATTCAGATTTGACATCTTTTTTTTTCTGTATTTTTCTTTTCCAATTTCTTTGTTAACAGATCGTCATGCAAGAGGAATGTATGCAATTTCCGTTTCGGGACGTTTGCCTGCACCTATCGTTCGAGAATTGAAGACTAGAGGAATCACTTACAGTTCAAGGGACACATCAACAAGATAAAACTTCCCCCCCCTTCCCTTTCCAAAAAAAAAAAGAAGAAAATCCTTCTTATTCATTTTCTGTTTATTTTGTAACAAATATGTGGTATTTTTTGTGAGTAATAATGTTCAGAGAGGTGTAACAAAATGGATACAAAACATTTTTTTGAAGCACTTTAAAGAATAAATTCAAAGTATTTTTTTAAAAAACTGGAATAGTAAGTGTATGTGGTTAAAAGTATTTTCATGTCATTATCTTCAAAAATAAACTTTTTATCATAATTTTAAAGTAATAAAACTTATAATTTTTATGTTTTTGTTGCTAAAAAAAAAGAGGGAAGTTGATCACTTTGTAAGTAGTGGTCGGCCCATGGGTCCTGTGGGCTTTCAGTTTTATGAAAAAAGGCCCATGAGCATCATGGGACTGGTCTGTTTTGGTAAAAGCCCAGCTTTTGGGATTGGTGGGTTTTGGTAAATGCCCAGCTTTTGGGATTGGTGGATTTTGGTAAATGCCCAGTTTATGGGCTCTGTGGGCCTTATGGGATTGGCCGGTTTTGGTAAAAGCCTAGTCCATGTGCTTTGCGAGCCTACTGACCCTCATTTCTTTGCTGGCCCTCGAGGTTTTTTTTTTAACAAAATGTAGATTTCAACTTACAAGCTCCCATTAGAAAATTAATATGTAAAGATATCGTAATGAAAATACTTACATGACCATATTCTTAAACGTTACTAAAATGAAATAAAGCTAAACTTAAAAACTCTACCACAGACTTAGAATAGTTTTGTCTTGCATCATAGTTTAAGTTTTACTTTATTTTAAGCAACGTTTTTGAGTACGGGAGGTTATAGCCACATTCACTTACTATTCTAGTTTCAAGCAAAATTTTGAAATTTTTCTTTTAAAGTTGCTTCTTAAAAATTGTCGCGTAAATCTTTTCTAGATGTTCAACCGAATATTTTCTGTTTGTTCGTGTTTTTTTTTTTTTGATTTCTTGAATTCATAATAAAAAATTATAAAAATGAATATTTGTGGTGTTTATATTTTTTTTAGTGATTTTTACCTCATTGCTATTGCAGAAGAAAATTAATAATTTATTTAGGAACAACGAAGAAAAAAAGGTTTCGAACCAACAAGAATGTTAATAAGTAAAGAAGAAAAAAAACTGGTTAGGTTTGAAGAAGAACAACAACAACAAAAACAAGAATTAAATCTAAAATGGGATAATACATATATATTTTATGTAATGAAGAAATATTTAAAAGTTGTCAAAGTTTTTAAAGAGAAAAACTTTTGGACAAACCTGCTCCATTTCGGTCTTCTTAAGTCTCGTTCCGTTTGGCCATTCGATTGTACATAGCTTTAGCACTGATGGCCATCAACTTGTTTCGGAACTGGTACTCTTCTTTGGTGGCTGGACGTATCGATACACAAAGAAGGGTACCGTCTCTTTGCACTATTCCGACACACCTGTGTGACACAAACAGAATAGGGCCGAAATCATTTTTTTAAAGTGTGAACGGCCCTCAAACTCTTGTTTATTTTGTATTTCGAAAGCAAAATTAAAAGAAACATGAAAGTGTTTTTAGAAACTAGAGGGGTAGCTCAGTCGCTTAACAGGTATTTTCATGTTTATATCTTTTAAAATAAGCTTTTTATGTCAGTTTGCATTTTATGCTCTTTTAATCCTTGTCTCTAAAAAGTTTATTTTGAAAGATATCAAACACGAAAATAGTATTAAGTGACTGAGCTACCCAATTCTAGTTTCTAATACTTTCAATTTCTACTAAAATACAGAATAACCAGAGAGTTCGAAAACGAGTTGTTAATAAAACACTTTTTTTAAAAAAAAAACTAGAAAACTAAACTAAAATGCAGAAATAATGTTCGTGATAAATAATATCTTTGAAAATAAAACTTTTTCTGACAAGTTTGATTGGGTTTAATTGACCAACTTAAAATGAAAATCATTATTTTAACAACTGCCACCAAGAAGAATATTTTCAACCAATATTGTCATGAAAATTATAAATGTATCTTTCATTTTTTACTCTTCTAGTTTCAAATAAATATATGAACTTTGGTCGTAACTTGCACCAAAAAAAAATAAGAGTTCCAGTCGTTTTTTTGCGTCGTTCTTCTGTCTAGAAAATTCAATTTTCTATAAATTTTGAATTTCAATAAATGATTCAAAACTCAACTCTTCAAAACTTAAAATCCACGAAAATTCTTTAATTGAACCTCTTCATGGCATCATGTCCGAAACTCAAAAACTTCCCAGTTTCTTTTGTCCAACAGTTTTGAATAAATCAGCAACAGAATTTGCTTTTTTCACTCTACAGAGTGTAATAATTAAGTTAAATCGAAAAACAAATATGCTTTTTTTTTAAATCAAAAAGACTGTTTTTAAGGCTAGAATTTCTTCCAGGGGTGATCATCATGTAACCAAGAGTTCTCTTAGATTTCTAACCTCTAAACAGTCTTTTTTATTGAAAAAAGCTTCATTTTTTGCCTTTTTTAAAAATATAATATACATAATGACCATAAAAGTGACCACTGACCATTGAAATGTATTTATAAGTACATTTACATATTTGCATTGTCACATTATATAAATTATAAGAAAATTTCTTTTGTTATAAAATTCAAAATGTAGACATTCTTAATGAAGATGAAAATGTCCATCGACAACGAACACGCACACCCTGTATATTGAAATTTGCATTATGTATGCCAATGACATGACTAAACTTCTGTTGTGCATTTTAAATTTTTCAATAAAATACAGCTTTTTTAACATAAAATTTAACAATTTAAGATGTTTATAAATTGTGAACCGCCAATCGAACTCTGGTTATTCGGTCTTTCACAAGCAAAATTAAGAGAAACTTGAAAAGTGTTCTTAGTAACTAGAAGAGTAATTCAATCACTTTATAGTACCGGTATTCTCATGTTAATAATATTTCAAAATAAACTTTTTATAGATAAAAATTGAAAAATATCGTCTGCTTAAAGTTGGATCATTTTCAATCTGACATAAAAAGTTTATTTTAAAATATTCTAACATAAGAATACACTGAGCTACACGGAGCTACCCTTCTAGTTTCTAAAATACTTTTTTATTTTCTCTGTAGTTTTGCATTCTGAAAGACAGAAATAATCAAAGTTTGATTAACATTGAAACTTTAAAACCACCTTAAAGTTGTATCCAAAAACTGAAAAAGTGTTAAAAACTAGAACGGCTGGATTAATCACATTTTCATCAATTTTCACATCTTGAATCTTATTTTCATGATTATTATATTTCAAGATAAACTTTTTATAGAATATATATTGAATATATATTGAAAAATATCAACTACTTTTAAAAGTTGTGTCGTTTTCAAACTGACATAAAAAAAGTTTATTTTAAATTATTCCAACATGAAAATATCCATAATTGATTGAGCTATCCTTCTAGTTTCTAAAACACTTTCAATTTTCTCTGTAGTTTTGCATTCTGAAAGACAGAAATAATCAAAGTTTGATTAACATTGAAACTTTAAAACCACCTTAAAGTTGTATCCAAAAACTGAAAACGTATTAAAAACTAGAACGACTGGATTAATCACATTTTCATCAATTTTCACATCTTGAATCTAATTTTCATGATTATTATATTTCAAGATAAACTTTTTATAGACAAGAATTGCAAAAATATCAACTGCTTTTAAAGGTTGTGTCGTTTTCAAACTGACATAAAAAAAAAGTTTATTTTAAATTATTCCAACATAAAAATATCCATAATTGATTGAGCTATTCTTCTAGTTTCTAAAAACACTTTCAAGTTTCTCTGTAATTTTGCATTCTGAAAGACTTGAGTAACTAGAATTTTGAGGGTCGTTTACACTTCGAAACCCACGTTTAATCTCTTCCTTACTGAATTTGACAGTTAATTGTCATGCCCAATATCATAAGGGACCATGACACTCAAACAAAAACCTCAACATTGTTAGGATTAGGAAACTAGAAAGGTGATTTGTGGAATGTTGAGTGAGTAACAAAATTTTCCAAGAACATGAACTAAAAAAAAAGCCTTACTTAAAGGGCACCTAATTTTGTTTCAAGTATTGCAACATTGTTCCATTTGAATTACTGTAAAGGTTGAATTACCTTCAGGAACAATAAATACTTTTTTTTCTACTTTCTTGTTTCGGAAGTAAAAAAAAATATATATATATATGTATTTCTTGTTCATGCATTTTTACACGTTCGTAATGTGAACAAAAAAAAGTGAGAGTTGTTCAAAAAACTATTGAGAAAATCTAGTTTTTTTGTGTGTGCTTTTGAATGATGTAACATAAAGATGTAGATTTCAGATAAAGATAAATATCTAAATACAAAAAAAGCTAAATATTATCAGAATATAGATCTACATCATTATCATCATCATCTTTTATCATTCTAAATAAGGTCAATGACTTAAGTCGGTTATCTTCCTGGTTGACTAACCTTGCTCTTTTTTTTTCTTCTTAATCTCTCATATCTTAATCCATCATTAAATTAACCAACACTGCACATACTCAACACAGAGAAGAAGAAAAAAAACCACCACAAATTGATATTGAATTTCTTAAGAAAACGAAAAGGATCAAAAGATCTTCTTTATTTAACTTGACTTAAGCTGGTTTTGAAGTGTAAAACTTCCCTTGAAATTCTGAATTATTTCTGTCTTTCAGAAGTAAAATAAAGAGATAGTCTACATGAAAGTGTTTTAGAAACTAGAAGTGTCATTCAATCACTTACGGTTAATTTAATGTTTGATATCTTTTAAAATAAGCTTTTTTTATGTCAGTCTGAATCTGGTCTTAACTGTTTAAGCAGGCAACATTCTTTTAATTTTTGTCTATCAAACGTTTATTTTGAAAAATATCAACATGAAATTTATTACAGCTACCGTTCTAGTTTCTAACACACTTTCAATTTCAATTTGCTTCTTGTGTGAATTCATCATAGTTTTTGTGTCAAACTTCTAGTAGTGAAAAATAATTTTTAAAAAACTCATTTTTTTCATGAAGTTCTGTATTAAGTAATAGTTCTGTTTGCCAAATTTTCCTTATAGTTTCTTTAGTTTCCTTAGTTTCTAACATTTAAAAAAAAGGCGTACAGCTATCAGAAATAGTTTAGTAAATTTAGTAATTTTTTTAAAAAAATAAAACTTTGTATAACAGTTTGGAAATCATAAAATTTTATATATTTTTTTGCGTTAAACATTTCATTTAAAATAATTTTCAGAAATTACCATTGAACAGTTTTTGCAATGAAAAACTTAAAATTTTCAAAAGTTTCCTTTCCTTTGAAAAGTTTATATTTTTATTAATAAAATAATGTTAGCATATTTTTAAAAATGTTTGTAGTTTCTAACAAACAATTAATGCAATTTTTATAGAAAGATTCAGTAAATTTACTACTGAAATTTCAAGATTTTAAGTTACTGTTCATTGAAAATAAACTAAAGACATTAAACGAAATTCGTTTGAATGTTTGTTTTTCTGTTTAAAGTAATTGAACAAAAAAAAAATAAACATTTTAATGCAGTAAATTAGTAAATAACATCCTTTTACGCACATTATGAGGTCATTGCCCATAATTTGCAACGTAAATTTCTCGGAGAAAAAAAAACATCCGATATTAATTTAATCAATGAAAGTAATCATTATAATATGTATATCAGTAGCACCACTGTATGCATTAAATTACATCAACATGATATCCAATTTCCAACCCATCCCTCACCCCCCTTTAAATATAATCTTAAAACATTTTAATTAATCAGAATTTATCCACTTGTAATGATGACGCCCTTGATTAATTTTGGGCGGTTATATTGAAATATGAAACTTGTAAATAAATTATTATCAGCTTTTCATTTTATATTTAGAATTATTGTAGTAGGCCAATAGACAACTAGGCTTTTTAAGTTAGTTTTTTTTAAATAAAACTAGACTAGCCTCTTCTTTTCAGTACTTAAGAGGGGGCTTCATATGAAAATACTTGTGTAAATGCAAGCTACAATAGATGGCGCCTGCAACCTCCATAGGTGGCCAACTACACACGTGCCAATTACTTGAAATCGAATGCAACCTCCTTTTAGCTCTAAAAGGGTCCAAAAACAACCACCAACTTACACTTACACCCAGAATATAATATAAGTGAAGAGAGAGAGACAGCACGTGTAGATATAGCGATGACGTAATTAAAAGTGCGCCACGTGATCAAAAAAAGAAGAGTGGTAGTACATTTCTATGGGAGGAGGGCTAGTGGCGCCATCTAACGCTGCGTGCACAAAATAAATGATCTTCTTGCATTCTTAAACACTCTTGAGTCTTTTCTGTTCTAAATACAAGTTATTGCGCAATGCTTCAAATTAATATTTGTTAATTATGAAATAGTAAATTATATATACCTTAACATTTGACCAATGTTTAAGTTGGGTATCGGACGGTCCTAAATAACAAAATTAAACAATTGTCAGTATATTTTTCGTTAAAAAAAACGTTAAATTAATTCAAAATTCTACACCAGTGGTTCCAAAATAGTATTCCCCGAAATGTCGGGATGTTATATTAAATGTGTTAATATAATTTAATATTTTCAAATAAATTTTAACTTTTTTGCAAAAATCAAAACTTTACTATTACAGCATGTATGAACAAAAACCAGTTGTTTCCAAAGGTTGTGTGGTATGGCACACTTGGGTGTCGGATTTTTTTACTAACAAAAATACAGCGTCATGAGTAAAAAAAAATTGAGAACCATTGTTTTAGACTTTAATATTAAAATAAATTTGTATCGACGGAATTAATTTTAATTACGATCCACGTAGTGTTTTTTTTTCCATTTTCCGAAATTTTAACAATTCTTGACATTTTTAAAGCTTTTTGGAACTTCCAGGGAAAACTGATCTTTCCTGTGGTCTTTGCGATTTTTTGTTTTTGAAAAAAAGTTAATTTCTTCCATTTCTAGAAATTTTAGAAATTCTTGATTCTGGAGGACTTCACGGAGCCCTTTGAGCCCTCCTGAGGCATGTTTAAGACTTATTGGAATATTTAAACGTTTTTCGAATTTATCGGAATTTTAAAACTAATTGAAACTTTGTATTTTTTTAAGCTTCGTGGGAATTCTGGAACTGGTTGAGTTTTCGTGTATCCTTTTCTGAACTTAAGGTCTTGCTCGAGCTCAATGAAAAGAAATCTGAAAAAATCTTCCAAAAAATAAAATTCCACAAAAAATGGAACTCTGAAAATAATTTCCTTCCTATATTATGATAGACTCTGAAAACTCTTGCTGTTGTCTGCACATGGTCACCCTGACTGTTGCAGTGTTGCATTTCCCTAGATTCCCTATAATATTTCGGAGTAGTCAAAATTTCCACTTGGAAACGGCAGTTTTCAGAAGAAAAAACATCCAAAAACTATCATTTCTGAGTGTTTCATTGAGCTCTGACAAGGCCTTTACAGGACATTTTGGGAATGAAGAATGACGAGGATTTTCTCCCTTTGAATGTAATGTACACTGTACAGTATATGTAACGACTAGAAGTTTATGCAAATATATATGTCGCATCCATTTGGTGTAATTGTCCATTACACGAAATGTATGTCCATTTCGCGTTTTGCATCAGGCCCAACTTATGTTCATTTTGCGAAATGTACATACATTTCCTGTAATGGATAATTACACCAAATGGATGCGACATATATTTTGCACTACCAAATGAATGTGTGAAACTTTATTTTTTTTTCTGTTACCAAATTTGAAAATCCTTTAACTTAACATAATATTAAGCAGTACAATAATAATTTTGTATAATATTACTTTGAAATTTTAAAAATCTTGTTTCTATTGCAAGATGTTGATCCAGTTTAACGGATAAACAAAACATTAGATATTCTCTCTCAAAGTTTATTAGCATCTCTTAAAAGAAGAGTTAAATTACTTGTTTTGTCTTTTTGCAAATAAATTATTTCTTTATCTTTCTTCTTCTATGTATAAAAAAAATGTGCAAATTTTTTCACTTTCTTCAGTTGGAAAAACCCTCGAAAAAATTGTTAATCTTTCTAAGTTCAAACTGGAATAAAACGGTTACTTTCAAAAGATATCACATAAAAGTTAAAAATGCTTTTCCATTATGTTTTTTAGTACTTGTAGAGATGATGCCAACAAACTTTGAATTTTATCATAAATTTAACTGTGAAAATGTTTGAAACATTTTAAACATTTTTTTGCAAAAACGATTTACAACGTAAATAAAAACTTTTTATGCGAATTTTAAGCGAATATGCAGAAAGTATTTTCATAATAACAACTTTAAACTAATTTTTTTAGAAAATATAATTGTAACAATCACAGCTTATGATGGCACTGCTTGTGCGTTATTAATAACATTATTTTATGACTGCCATTATATTAAAGGGCCCTCGTTACAGAAATAATCATAAATTTATGATAATCATACCGTATCATATCACTGCTTGTGTGCTATTATTTTATGACTATCATAGTATGTTGTACCCTAGTCAATGGCAGTCATATGACAATATTTGTCATAATAATATTTTGTAATTTGTTTTTGTGACTGTTACAAGGTTATGATCTAGATAAGACAATTTACCGTCATAGGACAGTCGTATTCTCTTTCTGTAATGCGATTCCAGTCTCCAGAACACCTACCAATGCTGCCAGCCTGCCATTCAACTCAATATTATATTTGCATGGAGAATTGTTATACTAGGTGATAAAAGTTTATTTTGACAATGCATTTCTATGATAATTTTGGACTAAACAGTCCCTCTGCCACAGGTCCTCCGCTCTGTTTGTAGAGTAATTCAAATTTAAAAAATGGCAGTCATATGATAATAATTGTCATAATTATGTTTTGTGATTTGCTATTCTGACTTATTACAAAATTATTAGCTAAACATGATAAAGACTCAGTGTTCAAGAAATTTCAAGTTGAAATTCAAAGTTTCTTGAATTTGAGCCTGTGTAAAATAAAAACTTTTACCACTTCATTTTGCTTATTTTCTTATTGTTTTTGTTTTGAATCCGCTCCTTTTTTTTAAACAGTGACCTATAAAATATCAAAATAGTAAATAAATGGAGTTAAAATGTTTAACTCCAATATATTGTCCCACCCTCCTCCAGCCCCCTTTTTAGAGACTAATACATTTTAATAAATTCAAGAAGAAGAAGAAAAAAAAAACACCAATTACAATAGGTGTGAGGTGAGGTTTTAACTCGTTTGACCAACAAACACACCTCATCATCATCATCATCATCATCTGGACCTACACTCAACCGTTATCAAATTATCTCTCTCCAATCCAGTTTCCTTGCATAAGATATAGTTTAAAAAAATTATGAAGTATTTTGTGGCCCATGGGCAATGCTTATTATACCCTTAACCCAACCACCTTACCCTCCTTCCTCCCGCCCTTCTCATCCTCTTCTTTTTAGGTACATTTTGTATTAGGGTATTTCCAAATTCAAATATTAACTATTCAAGTCACGAAATATGATTTATATATACACATATATATCTATATATATACATACATATATATACATATATATATATATATATATATATATATATATATATATATATATATATATATATATATATACATACATAGATATACATATATATATATATATATATATATATATATATATACATATATATACATACATATAAATATATAAAAATAAGTTGGATGATTGATCAAGATCATTAGAGGGAGGAGCAAAACATCATTCAATCCTTATATAGTGCACAATGGAGAGAAGGAGGGTTTCGTTACAACCCACCTCCCCACCATTTTACCTATAAATTTATTTTAAACAAAGACAAGTTCTTCAAACACTTTTTTTTTGTGAGTTTGTATTTTGGATATTCCCCCTTAAAAAAATCACTTACAATTTCATAAAAGTTACACACAAGTGACCCTCCTTGATCTTGAAGTTGAAATTGTTTTGCATAACTTTTTTGTGGGTCCAACACCTTCAAAGACTCCAAAATGCCTGTATGAAAAAAAAAACACCACCACATGTGTTGATTGAATGTCGTGTTAGGCCAGTAGCAAATTAGACAACAAGTTGCAAGCTTGCAACCAACAACAGTCTCCAGCAACTGTTGCTGGTGACACTACACTAGCATCACCACTGCATTTGCAGGCACCAAATTGGTAGTTGGCAACAGTAGTAAGTGGATGTTGCCTCTCTCTCTCTCTCTCTCTGCTCAGTAATGGTGAGCAGAGGAAACAAGCAACCATTGTGTGCCAGCAACCACTTTCTTGTCAAGTGATCATGATTTTGGTTGCTCATTTGGTTCCCCAATTTGCGCGCGGCCTTAGGCCAGGCACCAAACAGGCAATAACGCAAGCTTGCAACCAGCAACAGTCTCCAGCAACTGTTGCTGGCGACACTACATTAGTGCCACCCTTGTGTTTGCAGGCACCAAATTGGTTGTTGCCAACAGTAGTAAGTGAATGTTGCCTTTACTCAGTATGGTGAGCAGAAGGAACAAGCAACCATTGTGTACCAGCAACCAGTTTCTTGTCACGTGATCATGATTTGGTTGCTGGGTTGCGCTCTCATTTGGTTCCCTTATTTGCGCACGGCCTTATTGTTAGAACACACACACATTCCACTTTTGAAAGACTTTTTGGCGACAAAATCGCGGTACTGTCGTCGCAATGTATTTTCTATGGAAGAACGACAACCGTGGCACACAGGCGACTTTTAACTGTATACCAAGGTTAGTGTATTTCCATAGAAAATACACTGCGACGACAGTCCAGCGACTTACGACTTCCTTAGATTAGGTAATGGTTTGGGTCGTGACTCAGCATCTCAAAGGCAAAAACTGACCGAATACTTCAATCAACATCGGAATTTCATCTCTATAACGACTCCATTGCTTTACAGTGGACACCGAAGCAGTCAAGAAAGAAGCAGTCTGATGAAGAGACTGACCACTGGCCACTTGCTTTTGTTTTTGTGGAGTGACCACTTCCACATTTGACACACTTGATGTTTTTGAAGACTGACCCTTCAAATTTAATTAAGAAATGAAACACAAGTTACATTATTTCTTTTTCATTGCTAAAAATTAACTTTCCGAATATCAAAACTGACCACATAATTGCTGTAGTGGACATTACTATAATGAAAACAAAATTGTAATGATTAATTATTAAAGATTGTATTAATAATTATTAAATTTAACGTACGTAGTAGCGAAGTTGTTCTTATTTCTTTGTAATCCAACTTCAGCTGAAATTACAATGTTCAAAGGAAACAAACGAATTGACCACCATCATTCATGGTCAATGATGTTTACGATGGTCAACTTTGAAATAATTACCAAACATTTCGTCGTCATCATCCGGAAATTCGTCAATCACATCCTGTGGATCGGAAACTCGTGTTTTTTGTTTCGGAAAACGGTTTTTTGGTGTAAAGTGTCTCGACATTTTAAGTCCTTTACTAGAAATCACAAAAACATTTATTTTCAGTTATGAATAATGGTAAATCTGGTGATTAAATTCGCCACAATGTAAATAAACTTCACTTTTTATACTTTTTGAAAGCAACAAATTGACAGGCGGCATTAAGCGGCGATCACATAGGCAATATTTAAAAGCAAAATTCATTACAATTTGTCCTTGAATTAATTGCAATTGCCAATGTGATAAATACTCTTGCAAGACTTAATACCTTGTACACACACACACACACACACGAGTTAAATGAATTCAAATTAAATGTGTTTAGGTGAATTATACGGAATCCAGTTAAGGACATGAACACCAAATAAAAATTGACTTTAATTATTAATATTTTAAAATTGAAATACTAAATCAATATTTTAATGTCAATAGTTTATCTAATTATATTTAAGTATTAACTCAATATTTTCAAGATTATTAACTGAATAAATTGAATTCGACGACATATTGTGTGTTTGACCTTCACAGGGCTCTGTAGAACACGTTAATTATTTAAATGCATTTAAATTATCAGGTGTGTGTACTAGGTATAACTAGCCTCTTTGATTACAAAAAAAACATAATTCAGTTTGCCTTATTTATAATTGTTTTCAGACTAATACCCAGTACACACCTGATAATTTAAATGCATTTAAATAATAAACGTGTTCTACAGAGTCCTGTGAAGGGCAAATGGACAATATGTTGAATTCAATTTATTCAGTTAATAATCTGAAAATATTAAGTTAATACTTAAATTTAATATATAAACTATTGACAAAATATTGATTTAGCATTTCAATTTAAAATATTAATAATAAAGTTAATTTTTATTTCGTTCTTGTCCTTAACTGGATTCCGTATAATTCACCTAAACACATTTAATTTGAATTTATTTAACTCATGTGTGTACAAGGTATAATATAACTACAAATATAACAATAGTGTCGCATATCCGTTGTAAACATATTGTAAATTCAGTAATGTATATACAAAAATGAAAGAGAAAAAAAAATTGTTAAAATTCAACAATTTTGTATGTCTCGAACCGGATACAATGAGTAAAACCTATAACGACTTTCGGAAATACAAAAGTCGAAATGACAGAAGAAGAAGAAGAAAATAGAAATGACATAATAATATATATATATAAATAAATAAATCTATTATATGGGATTGGTTGTGTTTAAGCCTATACTAAAAATAATATCAATGAATTTTACTTCCCAGAGTATAATTAGTTATTTTGAAAATTGTCTTTTTATTTTATTATAGACATGGACGACACCAAGAAAAGAAACAAGAAGAAAAAAACAAGGCAGCTGCAAAATGTTGAATTTATTCGACTTTGCGAGAACCTTGGGCTAAAATGGTAGTAATAAATATAATGTCCAGTCTGAAAAACCAATGTGACAAGTTGATTTTGTGGTCATCCTGTCAATAATTCACCATTTTTTTTTTGTATTTTTTTTTTCTCTCTCTCTCTCTCTCTCGTCCATATGTATTAGACAAAAAGCCCATATTTAGTAAGTTAGACGAGTAAACAACAAAAAAATGTATAATGGGCCATATATAGGATGCCTTTTTTTTGTACACACTGGTCACAAAATGATTCCTTCTATAGTTTCAAATATAAATCAACTGGACATTTGTGACACAAACGCAAAACCTTGCCCTTCACTATAACGTTTACAAAAATCTCTGAAATGTCCACCCATGTCTACTTTTTTTTTTAGTAAAATATACCAAATATACTTCGACTTATGCGGTTTCGTAAATACTTGGTTGCAGAACTTGCAGTACTTTCCAGTACAATTGCAATGCAAAGTATCAATTGGCTCTGTAAACGCAATAAAAAATACAAAGGACACAATTGCATTCTACTTACACGGAAACCTCAGAAACGAATTAACCGCGCGACTTGAGGACTTTACTGTACAGTGGTTTCTACAATCAGCAAAAAACTATACAAAGTTGTGCCCTTCAAGAACATTTGCTAGTTGTAGAAATTTTGTGAACATCCATCCATGTCTAAAGATTTTCTGCTAAAGATACTATTTAGCAATACAATGTTTTCTGCTCAGTTTGCTGAATGCAGAAAATACTTAAATTAACTAATAAATGGTATTTTTTGCCAGCAATCTTCGTATAAGTAGCCATAGTCATGAGTCATGGCTCATTACTACCAAATTTCGGTTACTAACAAATGTTAGTGAAGGGCAAGACTTTGCTTAGTTTGCTGATTTGCTGAAAACATTCTGCTTATTCCGTTATTCATCGCTTTATCCGCCAGTTTGACATCACCTTCAGAGATATAAAATCAAAATGCTGGATAAATCGATGAATAACGGAATGTGCGGACTGTATTACCTAATAGCATCTTTATATAAAATAATATAGACATTCCCAAATATATAGTATTTACATTATGGTATTCTATTCCTTTATAGAGTTCTTTGTGAGGATAATTTCAATTTAAACGATTTCGTTTTAAACGATCACCACCATTGCCAAATAGTTTTCGACAGTAGCGGATTAAGCATTTGTGCGGTAATCCGCAACTGGTTTACGAGCTAACTGCAGGCGTACCGAGTTGAATATTGAATTGAACATGGTAATCCAACTATAAAAAAAGGATGCTGGCTTCCAAAAATTTAGCCAAGTTGCCTTCCTTGTTGCCTTCCATGTTGCTTCTTTGTGGTTCTTCATAATAATGTCGCCTGAAGCCTATCCGGAACACTATATAGTGGACTAATGGAACTCCAATGTCATGAGTGCCCAATGAAACCTATACTGAAGTATATAGCTCAGAATGTAATGTAACTATTTAGAATCATTTTAAGAACATCCTGTATGAATAGAAATATAAATATAAATCAATGGTTCCTCCTTCCTAAACCTAACATCCATTTTGTTCATTCAGACCAAAAAAAAAACCCATAAGACATAATTCAATTTTCAAACACGACTTTTTTTTGTGTGTGCGTTCTTGTCTTCTTTTTCAATTCCACCTTTTTTTTACGTTTCTTACGTCATTGCAAGTCCTTGGTGACATCAAAAAACAACTTTCATTGATATATTATCAAGTTTTTGTCTTTATTTTTAAATTCAATGTAAAATCATTCATAAAAATAGTATCTTATTAGTTTTCATTCATAAGGTCCAAACACCCACTTCCAGTGCCCAACAGTAAATTCTATTTGAATAAATGATATTTCATTCATAAAGTGGGCCACAGGTCATCAGTATATCTTAAGGTGGCTTTATAAATATTTCTTTTCTTTTTGTCCTCCCAGATGGCGTGCCTGTATGGCTATTGTGTTCTAATAAGAGACCTCTTCCCTCCTCGACCTGCGATTTTGAGAAAATTTATATTTTTTTAAAAGCGAACGTTTTTCAAGAGAAACATTACGAAAAAAAAATCAAAGTGTTTTAGAAAGTAGAATAGTTGGTGATAATGCAAAGTTTTTTTTTTTTCATGATGATATCTTTCAAAATAAACTTTTTATGACAGTTTTGAAAAAAGGCGAAAATAGTTTTTTTTTTTCATGAAATTTCAATGAAAAAAACTAAAAAACGGGTCATTTTCAAACTGAACTTAAAAAATGTTTATTTTTTTAAGATATTGCCATTAAAAAAACTTAACATAATCTTTGTACCATTCTAGTTTTGAAAACAATTTGAATTTTTCATTATGTCGTGTCTAAAAAAAACATTCTCTTGATGTTTTTGAGACCAAATTTGACAACAACGTCTATGGAGCATAGCACTAACCACTCCAGTGGCGCCATCCAGGAGGAAAAAAGCAAAATGAATATCTATAAAGTCACCTTAACAATGTGAAAAGATTCGTAACATTGTCTAAAAATCTGTTTCTTTTTACATTATGATGATTATTAAGGGTTCTAATTTTCATGCAATTTTAATTTACACCTCTTTCAAAGTGACACCTTAGCCTCCTCCTCCTCCTCCTCCTCCTCCATCCTCCCTTTTTTCCCCTCCACTCCACTCATAGTATACATATGGGACATGTAGGATTAATGGCTTAAATGGCGGCTTCCTTTTGGTTTGCTACCTGATTAACATTGTGGTGATATTTAAGCCCTTTTGTCAGGCTCTTTTTTTTTGTCCTTTTTTGTGACTATTGTCAACATTAAACTAATGAGATTTCACTGACCATTGGTCAAAAAAGTCGCGTGTTTATTTAAAAATGTAAAAAAAAAAATGTTGTTGTAAACATTTGAGACACCCTGTAACTTATATTTATAAATTACTAGAAGAATTTTTGAAACATTTTTTCAGACATTTGTTAATTAAGGCTCAAATTCAAAAAGAAAAACTTAAACTTCCCCTTAAACTTCAACTTAAACCCTCGTCCCTCTAGTATTTAACATCATATTTTATTGAGTATTCCTTGTCAAGAGGTTTGTCTGTGGCGCTGATCAAGCGCCAAATTGAACAAACGCCAAACTGAACAAACGCCAAACTGAATAAACGCCAAATGGAACAAACGCCAAACCGAATAAGCGCCAAATGGAACAAACGCCAAACTGAACAAGCCCTGTTCAGAGGGTTCAAAAGTTCAGAGTTTCATTCTTGAATTTATAACTAATTAAATAGTTATATTGTTACAAGTAGGGCTCGGATTTTGATGCAATATCAACCGGAATGTTTCTCAATATGTGGCCCAAGTGCCAATTGTGAAGTAACAATCTCGCCTTTAGATAAAAAAAGACTTGTTCTTTCTAATTAAAAAAAAATGGTTAGAGACTAGAACTCTAGTTGTCAACCAGACATCTAGCCTCTTTAACCAGCCTTTTCTGATTAGAAAAAAAGCATAATTACAGTTTGGCTCTAATAATGATGATGATTGATTCCTTCACAATTGGCACTTGGGCCACAAATTGAGAAACATTCCGGTTGATATTGCAGCAAAATCCGAGCCCTAATTATAAGAATCCATTGTTATGTGAAACCACCGTGTTACTATTTATTATCACTATATACAGAGTGTTCCAACAAAGTTTGACAATCAGTTTTCAATCAATGAGACTTGTTTAGAGGCTAGAATTGAAGTACAATTCTAGATTGGATGCACAGGATGCACACTTGCTCCTTCTCTTCAAACCTTAAATGAATTTCATGAATTCTAGTTTCTAAACAGTCTCTTGGATTGATTATTATTTTAGCTTTAATTATTTTATTTCAATTTTACTCGAAAAGTTTCACTCAATTTTCATATTAAAAATTGAAATAAATAATCTAAAAATATGTTAAATTTCAAATTGTACAAACTTATTGAGACACATTCTGTAGTATAATATTTATAATAATTCTTTAATTGTAAAAGTTTTCTTTTAAATTATATACTTGACCAGACAGGCAATTAGAAAACGGAATGAACAGAAGTTGGCTCCGCCCTTTTTATGACGAACGGCAATTTCTAATTGGTTGGTTATGTAGTTTGACGTCACATGCTATCCGCCCTTTTCAACGTCGAACCACACAACAAACCAATTAGAAGTTGCCGGTCGTCATAAAAAGGGCGGAACCAACTTCTGTTTGTCCCGTTTTCTAATTGCCTAGTCTTGGACAGACATTAAACTTTGTAATCCAAAGTAGAATGAATGAAAGAAATGAAAATTATCAACAAAAAAAACAGAGAGAGAAAAAACGGGATTTAGATGGACAATTTGGCCCTCAGCAAAAAAAAAAAAAAAGATGAGGGTGATAATAATATTTGTTGGGTGGAGAAAGGGAGGGTGGAATAATATGGGGGAGGGTCACTTGATTGAAGGAGGAAGAAGTATATATGTCGGGTGTAATTGGTGTAAATTGTCCATTACACAAAATGAATGTCCATTTCGCGAAATGCACATAAATTTGGTCTGATGCAAAACGCGAAATGGACTTTACATTTCGTGTAATGAACAATTTACACCAAATGTATGCGATATATACAATACACCCATTAAATATATATGGTTGTAATAAGTGGTCCGTGAGGTCAGAAAGTTTGGCGCCCGCTGACATAGACCACTTTCGGTGGTCGAATTTCGACTGCAAAATGAAGTTGCAAGTGGTTGGGTTGTGGTTGCAGTGTGGTCGTAATGTATTTTTTAAAAAAATAATTCGAAAGTGGTCAATTTTGACGACAACCCACGAAAACGACCACCAAAAGTGGTCAACATAATTATGCGTTTATTTATTTTTTTAAGACTTTTTAGAGGCTTATTCTTCAAGAATTGATTAATTAAAATAATTATATAGCCTCTAACCAGTCGCGTTTATTGAAAAACATATGATTCTTTTTGCCTTATTTATAATTATCTTCGAATTCATTGATAAGTTGCTTTTTTTTAAAAAAAAAAAAGCAGTTATTTACTTCTCTTTTTATCCTGGCATTTTTTTTTTACCTAAATTAAATTAAACTGACATAAAAAGTTAATTTTTTAAAAAAATATCAACAGTGATTTGAAAGTGTAAATGCTTCTCGAACTCCATCTGTCTGTCTTTGAGGATGAAAAATGAAGAAACTAGAAGAGTAGCTCAATCATTTTGGAATATATTTTCATGTTAATATATTTCAATTAAATAAGCTTAGTGCGTCATTCATTTTTTTTTTATATATGCGCATGTATATGTGCTTGACAATGCTTAATGTTGCATGTGGACTTTTATGTCCCTCTGCTTTAGGCCTATTTGGCTGCTAGCAGAGTACTAACTGTAATTGTCAATATGAAAATGACCAAATCTTTTAACCGACGATATTTTTTTCAAAGATATCAACATGAAAATACCCTTAAGTGATTAAGCTACCCTTCTAGTTTCTAAAACACTTTGTAATTTTTTTTTATTTTGCATCTGAAAGACAGAGAGAGAAACAGAGACGTTTTACACACATTTAAACCACTTTCATACAATTTCTTTATTCTGTTTTATCTAATAGAAACAGAAAAAAAACATAAAGCTGACCCGTGAAAAATCACTATATTCTGATAATTATATAAAAATGGAGTAGAATTTCAGGTGTTTTTTTGTTGTTGTTGTATTTAAACAAAAAAAAAGTGTGGCCCAATCAGAATAAAAAGGTTGTGCACCAATTGATTGTTCGACCATTTGTGAAAGAAGAAGAAGCAAAAAAAAAAGGGCGCCCTGAGCAAACCCAGTGTACATATACACATACATATAAGTGTGTGTGTATGTGATTAATGCAAGAAAAGAAAGACCAGGTATTGGATGGAGTGAATGAAAAATAGAGTGAGTGAGAGAGAGAGAGAGAAAAAAAAAAAAAGAGAGAGGAGAGCTGGACCCTTAGTATAAATGCCGACCACTGTCCTCGGACGCTTCTCACTCCATAACCAAAAGCCTGTTCGTCCAGTGCAGCAGCACACAACAAACAGTCAGACAAATATCTTGAAGGAGGGGTGGCTGCTGCTGTTTCGTTGGTTGGTTGGTTACTTGGAGTGTGTGTAACGTTATTATTACATATATACTAAGCCGTCAAGTTTTTTGTTTTTCATTTAATTTTCAATCATTTGGTTGATAAAACCACACACATCTTAAAAATTTGTTTTTCTCTTCATTTTTTTTTGTTTTCTTCTGAATTTAACCCACAAAAAAATTTAATGTAATTTTCGCGCCACAACAACAACAAAAAAAAGCTTTTTTTTTTCTTTCTGAAATTCTTCAACAAAGTGTTTTTTTTAAACACAAAAACCCTTAAATTATTCTAAAAAATTAATTTGTTTTCGCGCCAAATTTTACGAAATTTATAATAATAACGTGTTCTCTACATATTGCATCTTCATCATCATCATCATCACCATCAACATTCAAAGAAGAACAAAAAAAAATCCTCAGCCTATTAGCCAATTTTAATTATGGCTTTACCACTATCAAGATGTTTTGTCAAAAATGTCATCCGTTACAATGTAGAGCAATGGATGGACAATGTTAAAACATCATCAACATCATTAACAACATCAATGTTTAAATGTCAAACATTAAGAGCTAATCACACAACAGTGGACACTAGAGAAACAACCACAACTGGAGGAGGAGGAGGAGGAGGAGGAGGATGTCCATTTCACCATCATCATCATCATCAACACCGTCGTCCATCAGATCAAATAACAATACCATCATCATCATCATCATCATCATCAACAAAAATGGCAACGAGCAACTACAATACCATTCCATCACCTCAAGGATTGCCAATCATTGGTACTTTATGGGATCTGATCAAAAGTGGAGCCATGTCCAAATTACATCTTTATTGTAATCAACGTCATCAACAATTGGGTCCAATCTATCGAGAAAAACTAGGTGTTGTTGAAGGTGTATTTGTGGCAGATAGTCAACTCATTCAACAAGTTTATATGAACGAAGGCAAATATCCACAACATTTGGTTCCAGAACCATGGATCATTTACAACGAAATGACAGGAAACCAAAGAGGATTATTTTTCATGTAAGTTATATATGATTCTTGAACAAAAATAAGTTGACTGTCCCTTGAATATAAAAACAAGTTAACATTATAATATCTATAAAAGATAAACTTGTTAAACTTTTAATTGGAAATGGAAACGTTTTTTGTACTTTGGTTGTCAAAAGTTGCGAAATTTTTGCCAAAGAAACAACCTAAAAATATGAAATGTGTTTTTTAGCATTTGAGTTTAATGTATTTGTTTTTATTGGTTGAATTTTAGGGAAGGACCAACGTGGAGTGAAAGGCGAAAAAGCCTTAATGAGGTGTTTCTGAAGAACAAAAACATGCCAGATTACAGTGATGCTTTCAATGACATCATTAGTGATGTTCTCAAAGTTTGGGAAACTAAATCAAGTCAAGATGGTATTCTAGTTGGTCTCGAAAAGGAACTCTACAAATGGTCCATTGAATGTAAGTCATTCATTAAGATTTAAAGAAAGCTTTCGATCAAGAAACATTGAAACAACAACAAAAACCATTGACACAAAATCTTGTTTTCTTGATCGAAAGCTTTCTTTAAATCTCATTGCCATTGTCGGCTATACTTTTAAAATTTGCTAAATTTTGAAAATATTACTATGTTTATTTTAATAAAAAAAATAGCCTCAAATACGCTCACAGATAAAAATGTAAATATGTGCATTATTAGACATGAGTGCATTTGAGGCTATTTTGTATTTTCTTTTTAAAAAAAAGTGTAATTTTCAAATTTAGCTAAATTTGAAAATTAAACTTTTTTCTTAAAAGAAAACACAAAACCTATTTTTTCAATCTTTTCTTTCAATCTTTCAATCTATAAATATGTATAAATTAATATATATATATATATATATATATATATATATATATATATATATATATTAATAATATTACTTCCTGAATACTTACACAATATCATATTTAAAAATAAAGTTAAATTTGTTGTTCATTGACCTTATATACAAATATTTTGTTAATATTTATGTATAAATTCTGGACTAGAAATTCCTTCACACTTGTTATTACTCCTTGAAAAAAAGGGTCTTTGACTGGATAATGATCAACAAATGAAAGTATTTTTTTTTTCTCCTTTAGTTTTTTTCAAAAAAAAAAAACACGTAAAAGCTCCATAAAACACACGTAACACAAACACACAGCAAGTGGCCCAAAAGAGAAAATTTTTACTTCCGTGTTATATCATCAAAAAGACATAAAAATTGAAAAGCAAAACTTAAAAAAGATAGGGTTAGTGGCGTGGAAAAGACGAAAAACAGGGGGATGAAAAGAAAGCGTTTGATAAAGTATTCTCTCGCTTTTCATGTCAGCAAGTTGCATACAAATGAACGCACCTGTTTACACCTGAGTAAGTGCTCAACTAACAAGTGTAAAGTGCGAAAACTCGGAAAGTACTAAGACTACTAACATAAAGAATATAAGTGCTAAAGTGGTGAATTACAAGAAAAAAGATTGTATTCTTAATGATTCCAAAAGCCAAAGAAAGTTTCCTGGTGAAAGTTGGTGACAAATTTATCACCAGCTTTTTGAATGAACTACTCAAAAATGCTAAACTTTTTAAATTGTACAACAAAAAAGACCAAATTTCTTGACAGTTTAATTATGGTTATATTGTCCAGCTTTATTTGTGTACAGGAGGTTTTCTTAGCTCTTGTTCCGTTTAGGTTGTGTAATGTTTTTAGTTTACATTGTGTTGTCTTACATTACGTTACAATTTAAATTGTTATATTTCTAATTATTGTTAAATAATGTTTATTTTTATTATTTAAACTGATCAATTTTTTTTTTACCACTTATCAAAAGTTCATAAGTTTAAATTAACATGATCATTAAGAATATGACCCTCATTTTTGTATAGTTCTAGTCAATATCCAGTGTATTTAGAGTTCTAGTTCTTGTCCAGTTTAGTCACATTGTAAGCTTTTAGTTCTTGTCCAGTTTAGTCACATTGTAAGCTTTTAGTTCTTGTCCAGTTTAGTCACATTGTAAGCTTTTAGTTCTTGTCCAGTTTAGTCACATTGTAAGCTTTTAGTTCTTGTCCAGTTTAGTCACATTGTAAGCTTTTAGTTCTTGTCCAGTTTAGTCACATTGTAAGCTTTTAGTTCTTGTCCAGTTTAGTCACATTGTAAGCTTTTAGTTCTTGTCCAGTTTAGAGTTTCATCTGACATACGGCATCATCCTGAATGATGCACACAAACAAGAACTATCAACAAAAAAAAAGTGAAACTAGCACCTGTTTCCACCAGAACCAGTGGTAAATATAGACCTACAATGTACCTACTAGTAGATGTTACGTATGTTTGTATAATTCTGTCTAGACTATTTGACAAAAAATAACAACAACACAAACGCCCCCCCCCCGTCAAAAATAACCCTGAAACACAATAAAAACCTAAATCTTAACCCACCCTCTCCCTCTCTTTTTTTATATAAAAAAAGTGTTTTTCACACTTTTGAGGAGATTTTTTTTTTCTTCTTCTTCTCAGTATGTGATTTTTGATGGATGTTTTTATATATTTATATATTTCATCACCCTCTCCCACCCCTTAGCTCCCTCTCTCTCCCTCTATTCTTCTGTCCACCCCCACCCCACCTTTTTTCCACCACTTTCTCTTTTTTCTGACCTTGATGTTGGTTACATAAAAACACATTTTTAAAGGGAGAGAGAGAGAGAGTGAAGAAGAAAAAAAATGTGGTCCATTTTTACCTGTCTATCAATGCGTGAGAAAAAAACTTTTAAAAGTGACCAATGGTCTGTCTCCTATGAGAGAAAATTGTATTGTGTGCAAAACTATATTTAGAAAAATGGAAAGAAAGAGAGAGAGAGGAAAGTGAAAGTTAAAAAGTGAAATTTCTAATGTCAATATATACAGTATGTGCAGTGCAATGTTACATAATGTATTTTTCTACTTTTTTATTCTTTCTTTTGCTATTTATTTTGTTTGTTTGTCTAGAATAGAAAATTTATATATTTGCTGTTGTATTTCCCCCCACACTATTTTATTGTGTTGTGTTAATGACAAAGTCAAACCAAGATCGTAAAAATCTCAAATGCAGAAAACGCTAACTGAAAGTGCGACTTGAAAATTATAATTTTATATAATTTAAATAATGCTATTTTATATTTATTCGGCAGAAAGTAAAGCAGAAAAAAAAATGTGAAATTTGTTACAAATTTTTTTTTTTGTAATTCAAAATTAGATAACTTATAATTTCTGTTGGCGTTTTCTGCAGACTTTATTTAGAATCTTATATTTATTCTGCATTTGGAATCTTGGCTTTTATTCTGCATTTGTGATCTTGGCTTTTATTCTGCATTTGTGATCTTGGCTTTTATTCTGCATTTGTGATCTTGGCTTTTATTCTGCATTTGTGACCTTACCTTTGGTCTGCACTTGGGATATTGGCTTTATTCTGCACAATTAGGCCAAAATAACACATGCAACAAAAAAACTGAAAATATGACTAAAAAAGTATAGTTTATATATTTTAAATAAATCTTATTTTCTAGTTATTGGGCAGAAAGTATAGCAGAAAAATGCTGAATTTGTTACTTTTTCAAATTAAGATAAAAAAAATTATATTTTCAGTCAATATTTTCTGTATTTGAGATCATTATTCTGTAAAATTACTGGACAAATGTGAAAATTCACAAATTCGCTAGTAAAATCTACACAGTTATTAGCGTTTTAGTCAATGTTCAGAATGTCTAAAAAGAACAAATCAAACTAAATAAATACATTATCTAAATCGATTTATTATTTTAAACATACTGAGCAGAAGAATTAATTACTAAGAAATTGTTGATTTTTCACAATGTATATAGTAAATTCTACTTTAATATATAGAGCAAAGCAGAAAATCTTAAGAAAAGCAAAACTTTGTCAAAAGCATTTTATAGCTCAACTTTTTTTGATTTCGTTTTCGTTTTTTGTCTGTTTTTAAAAATAACTACTCCTCTTAAAACATGAGGTAACAAATTCCAATGTTTAAGGTTATATAACCCCCTCCCCCTCCTCCTCCTCCTCTCCCTAACCTCTTACAAATCCACCCCTCAAGGGGTGGAAGAAAAAAACTGACCACTAATATTATAGGAGGGACCTATATACAAGCACATGGTATTTTCGGCACATTTTTACCCCCTTATACAATACACAAGTCAGGAGGATGCCGAAAATGTTTTCTCTTGAAAGAATGTTTTATATAACAAGAGGCTGTGGTGGTCAAGCAGTGGCCACTGACCACTTACAAGTAGATTGGGTCAGAAGAAGGAGAGGAAAAGGGACGGTTTCAAGAGGCAACTTTTAAGTCCAGTTTGTCCACCTTATTTCCCTTCACCTCCTACTCCCCCTCCTGTTATATTTGAGTTTATAGTGGACAACTTGTGATAATAATGAGTCGGAATTGTTTTCTTTGATGATGGACTTGACCGTCGTCGTCCTAGTCGTTGTCTCCAATAAAAAAAAGTGGAATAGCCGGTATTTTTTCTGTATCTTATATGGATGTGACAAAAAAAAAACATTCCCCATTGTATAACTGATTAAAAACCAAAGGTTGTTAAGAATTCTAGACATGTTGTTATTTGAATAGAGATTTCAAATAACAATAATAATAATAAACAAAAACAAAGGTGTCATCATTTATCACCTGTCCTACTAACACACAATCTTATCATCTTCTGTCTCTTTTTTTTAAATGTATTTGAAAATGAAAACAGCAATATTATTCTAGTTAGTAAACATTGTCTCTGTTTTGTTTTTGTTTTTTTCTGTCCTATTATTAAAATTACTAGCATTGGGAGCTATGATATTTGGACGTAGAATGGGATGTCTTTCTGAAGATGGTCCTCAAGACATTCATACATTTGTCAACTGTGTTCAACAGATTTTTATGGAATCAGCTAAAATGACAATGATTCCACCAAAGTTAGCTTATAAGTTGAATCTTCCAGTTTGGAAACGTTTTGTTAAAGCTGTTTCCACTGCTTTGGATCTTGGTAAGTGTTTTTTTTTTATAAAAAATCTGATATTTCACAATGTCCCCATTTCTGATTTTGTTTTTTTTTAAATCATAGCTAGAAGTTATGTGGACAGCACTGTACAGGAAGTGGTCAGTCGAGCCGAAAAAGGAGAACAGATGGATGGTATTTTAGCACAGTTGTTGTTAAAGGAAAAGATTAGTAAGGAGGAATTGGAAAGAATAGTAACGGATCTGTTTGTGGCTGCTGCTGACACGGTAAGGACCAGTTTCAATTGTTTTCAAAGTGACACATTGCAGTATGTCTGTTTCCTGTAATTTTTTCTTCTGCATATTCAGAATTTGTTGTTGTTTTGTTTTGTACTTTCTAATGCGTTTTGTACTGTTCTGTTCCTTCTGGTGTGTTAGTTCAATACTTTTTTCTGCTTCTCCTGTACTGTCTAGTTATTGTTTTATATTTTCTGCTGTGTGTTCTGTACTTTATGCTGTTTTCTGTTTGTTTTGTAATCTAGCTGTGTGTTCTGTACTTTCCGCATGTCCTGTTATTTAGCATTTTCTGCTGTGTACTTTTTGCTATCTTCTGGACCTTCTGTTTGCTTTGTACTTTTTGCTGTGTAGTGTATTCTGTACTTTTTTCTGCATGTCCTTGTACTTTTTCTACTGTTTATTTTGTATTTTCTACTGTGTGCTCTTTACTTTTTACTGTATGTTTTGTACTTTCTCCTCATTTTGTACTTTCTGCTGATTGTTTTATAATTTTTCCAGTCTTTTTTTCTCTATTTGGCCACTTCTAAATGTGTTAGTACTTTTTCTACTGTTTATTTCGTACTTTCTCCTGCGTTTTGTACTTTCTGCTGTGTGTTCTTTACTTTTTACTGTATGTTTTGTACTTTCTCCTGCATTTTATACTTTCTGCTGAGATTTTTATAATTTTTCCAGTGTGTGGTTTCTATTTCAGTCTGTGTTCTTTACACAAATATGTGTGTGTAGTGGCCATTTCTCAATGTGTTTTCTTCAACTTTCTTGTTCACTACTTTTGCGTCCCAAGAAACAGAAATAGAAAAAAACACAAAAGTGGACACAAAAACACATTAACTTATACAATGACAAAGATTTTAAGATATAATCAGGTGATTTGTTGTCCAAAACACGTGATTTTATTTGGCAAAGAAAAATAAACAATTCTTAGAAATTATAGTTAAAACAATGCAAAAAACAACCACACATAGAATTATCAGTTTTTGCTACTTCCGTCAATAATAGCTGCTAGCCATACTAATATTCTCAAAAAAAAAATGACAATCACATTGTATAATAAATTAAATGTGATTAGAAAATCACGTTCACACAAAGTGAACTTAAATCTGCATCCATCAATTGGTACACAAAATAACTGGGCTACATTCTTAAATATTCTCGATAGAAATTCTTTTTCGGTTGTACTTGTTTAATTCTTCAAGATTTCATTGGAACTAGAAGGGTAAAAACATATGCTTAAATATTTTCAAGTTGATATCTTAAAAAAAAACTTAACTTACGCCAGTTTCAAAGACTATTTTCACTAAAATTTTAAAGGTTAATTACGTGAAAATTTTTTCGAATTGAAAGATTAAAAGATTTTTCCGTTTTTTAACCAACAAAAAAAGTTGGTCAAAAAACGTAAAAATCTTTTAATCTTTCAATTCGAAAAATTTTCCGCGTATGGCCAGATCCACATCAAGCTGACAAAACAGAAACACAGTGTTTCGAGACAATTCTAATACATGTTTGCGACTTTTGTGTTTTGTTTTTGTTTTGTTTTGTCTGCAATTTCACAAACAATTCCATGTCTCAGCCAGTGCCATCTTAATGGGGGGGGGGCAACTGGGCCCTGGCCCAGGGCGTCTAAACTAGGGCCTCAGTCAGTTAATTGTCACTATTTTCTGTGTTTTTAAATCTTTAATTTCAATTTATCTGACTTCAAAAACATTTTCCTATTTTATAAAATAGGCCTATTTCACTTATGTGATTTGCTTCATAAAAGTCCTGTTCCAATATATATTCAATGGAAATCATCATGGAATCATCAATACTTTTTATATATAGAACAATGGTTCCTTGGGGGGGGGGGAAATGAGTTTATTTGTAAGGCATGGTTGGGGGGCCTCAAATAAATCTTGTGCCAGGGGCCACAAAAGACTTAAAGACGGCCCAGGTCTCAGCTCAAGTCGGTTGTTTTGTTTCGAAACTACGCAACATTCTGTCAACTCAGAAAACTTTGTGGACAGTTAACACTAAAACAACAGAACAGTTACGTAGTTTAACATAGGACAGCTATAGAAACACAAAACAAAACCCAAATTTGTTTGTGTTTTTGTCACAAATTTGTTGTGGTTTTGTCTTGATGAGTACACAGCTGACAGTTGTTTCAGTTTTGTTTTGTTTTCAAAATGGGCTTTTTCTGGCATTTTGTTTTTGTCTTAAACACATGTTGCACTTTTGTCAGCTTCGTGTGAACCCGGCCTAATAATTTAACAACTAGAAGATTTGGTCATTTTCAAAACTTACACTCAATCACTTAATATTTGTTATCTTTTAAAATAAGCTTTTTATATTGAGTTTGAAAAGGACCTAACTTAAAGTAAACAATATTTTTTTTTGTAATTATTTCCTATTAAAAAGTTTATTTTAAAAGAAATCAAACATGAAAATACTATTATTATACTGTAAGTGGTTCAACTACCGTTCTAGTTTCTAACAAACTTTCAATTTAAAAAAAAACTTTAATTGTGAATTGTTTACATTTATTTATTTGAAAATAGACATCTCATGCAACTCAGTGGGCCTTGTATTTATTGGGTAAAAACAGCGACTGGCAAGAAAAGATTTTATCCGAGATCTCAAGTGTCGTTCCAAATGGTGAGATGGTCAATCATCAACATTTGGCTTCATTGCCCTTGGTCAAGGCCATCGTTAAAGAATCTCTACGGTCAGTCAGTGGGTCATCACCACTTAAAATAAAAACATAATAATTCTTCTCTCTTTTTTTTTTTTTCTTCTAATGTCCCAATTTCAAAACTGTGTTAATTCAATTCAGGAAATGAGAGAAACAAAAAAGAAACTCCGGTTTTAATTTCCTCTCTTAAAAATTTTTTTTTACACCTTCGTTAGAATGTACCCAGTGGCTCCATTCTTGACCCGCATCATTACAGATGATTTAACATTAAATGGCTTCCATGTTCCAGCAGGTGTAAGTTACTACCCCTTCACATTTCATACAATGTCAACAGTAACCTTTATATTTGAACACATTTGTTACAGAAACTGGTCCTTATGTCATTGTATACAACTGGTCGTGATCCAAAGTATTTCAAAGATCCGGATCAATTTAATCCTGCTCGATGGTTGAGAAACCCGAACTCTCGAGAAGCCGTCGGAACTCACGCTTGTTTGCCATTCGGATTGGGAGCTAGGTCTTGCATCGGACGTAGAGTGGCCGAAGTGCAGATGTATCTACTTTTGGCCAGGGTAAGTCTCGAGTCTCGTATGTGACATCACCTTCAAGAAATCACCGTGTTGTTGTTGCTGTACGTTTCGGTATGTCGAGGGCGCCCGAAAGCTACTCAAAAAACGGCTCTAACACATGGTGAATTTTGAAATTGATACTCAAGAACAACGCCGAAACTCTTCCGTGCCATAAAATTACTTCAAAAGGCTAACCTCGAAATTGTTTTCTTGTATTAAAAAAAAAAACAGACTGTCCAAAATTTCAAACTGGAAGTTGCTAACGAGAAAGACGTCGAGATCAAACTACGAATGATCACGACACCATCGGAAGACATTCGTCTTCGACTGACAAAAAGAGTGCGATGAAGGAAAATAATCGATCTCAAAAAATTTTCATTCAGCTATCCGCAGTATCTCTCTTCAAAAATCATGTCAGAGGGTTCTAGCATATTTTCGAACACTCACTGACTGAATTGACCGCTTGACCATTCCACTCGTGTATGCTACTCTCTGTACATGGCACACTTTTATATGAGAAGAAACTAGAAGAAACTAGAAAAAAAGAGGGATTTCTTAATCTGCGGAGTAATTGTAAGGACTGGAAAGAATGTCTTCTACCACATTTGTTGTCATCTTGACCACTATTTTTAAACTCGGTCGAGTACCGAGCAGTGTCCAGACTTACAAAGATGCATAACACATACGCCTACGTGTGTACGTACTAAAAGATGGACAAAAACCATGAGTTATTTCGAAAAATGGTATTAGTATGCTGTGTATGCACTTTGTAACTGTTGACGAAAGTCGCAGTAAGGTCCTAACGTAAATGTTCGTACAGTTAAAATGCTTTCCATGCATTATACACCGTACATACTTAGGTACTAAATTAACGCAACATCTTCATTTGTTACGCTTGTGATATATAAAAAAAATATTATATATAAAAATATTTAAAAAAAAGTGATATTCAGAAAAAACAAACAAAAAAAAACTAAACAAAAATATTGGAATTTGCATCGAGACGAAATAGATAAAAACCCACCTGTTTTATTTAACATGATTATTTTTTTATTATATAATTATTAGTTATGAATTTATATTTATTTTAATTTTTTTTTTAACACGGGAAATTTTTTTTTGTGAAATTTTTTAAATTTTTTTTTTTGTGAAATTTTTTAGATTTTCTTTGATTTTAATATTTTAAAACTTATTAAGATGAAATTTATAAATAGTATATTATATAAAATTTCTCATATTTTTTGAATTTTTGATTTAAAAAAAAACTCTTCCAAATAACCCTTTAAATTTCTTTTCCACTTTTAAGCAAGATATATACATAGAGGTAGGTCAACTCCCCCCATGCTTAAGAGAAAAACTTCATGAGTAAGCTTTAAAATTGTATAGCCTCTATTCAAAGTTCTACGGAGCCCTGTAAAGGACAGGCGAGATTTTTTTTCTTTTAATCTCGACATTTCGACTTTTAATCTCGACATTTCGACTTTTAATCTCTTTATTCGGTCATGTTAATTATGCCATGTTGTGCGCAACATACTCTAATAATGAAATTATTGCAAGCGCCCTCTTGTAGCATTTCGAGATTAAAGTCGAAATTTCGAGATTCTGGAAAAAGTGGAAATGTCGAGATTATAAAAAAAATCTCGCATGTCCTTTACAGGGCTCCGTAAAGTTCCCTTTATTCCTCTAACTTACTCTAATCTTTCAAGAAACTAGAAACTAGAACAGTAGCTGAATCCCCTTAATTGTATTTTAATGTTGAATAAAATTTTTTATAGACAAACAGACAAAAAAAACACATCTAAAAACACATTTAAAAGACATCAACATGAAATAGGAATAGAATTAGGTTATTTTCATAATGACATAAAAGGTTTACCTGAAAATACTCTTTAATGATTGAGTTACCCTTCTAGTTTCTAAAACACTTTCAAGTTACTCTTAATTTTGCTCCTGAAAAACAGAATAACCAGTGTTTGAGGGGCGTTTGCACCTTAAAATCAGCTTAAGTATAGCAAAAAAACAAAGCTAAAACTCGCTCATGTTTTAAGCTTTAACTTTATTTTAAGCAAAGCTTTAAAAAACATGTGTGTTAAAGCTGCTTTTAAAAAAACTGTACAGATGAAGTTCTTTCAGCAGACCCATTAAACAAAAAATGCCTCCCCCTCCCTCCCCATAACATTCAAAATTCCAAATCCCCTTAATACCTTGAACCCCATTTTTATTAAAGGCATAATTAATTAATTAATTATATTGTAGTTTTAATTGTAAATATTATTCGTGTCCAAGTGATCCAATAATTGATTCTGATCAAATAATAATTGATTCTGATCAAATAATAATTGATTCTGATCAAATAATAATTGATTCTGATCAAATAATAATTGAAGACACAGACACATATGTTTAAAATTAAAAAAAAAAGTTGCTACCTCAATTTCGATTGAAAGGAATGATTCCAAAATGGTGGCGCTGATGATCAAGCGCCAAACAGAACAAACAACCGAAATTATTCACAGTCAATTAGAAATCGTGACAAACAGAAGTTGCCTCCGCTCTTTTTTTTATGACGAACGGCAACTTCTAATTGGTTGGTTATGTAGTCTGACGTCACATGCTCCGCCCTTTTCAACGTCGAACCACACAACAAACCAATTAGAAGTTGCCGGTCGTACATAAAAAAGGAGGAGCCAACTTGTTTGTCCCGATTTCTAATTGCCTTAGTTTATTCAGTTTGGCGCCATCTTTAATTTTGTCTTTAGACCAGGCGCCACATACCTTCAAAATATCATTTGGAAACAATCACAAAACGCATTTAAAACATTCAAACCAAACTTTTCACATTTTAGCAAATAAAAAAAACCCCCCAGTAAATGTTAAAACTTGGATTTGGCATGTATAGACCTCTTATTTAGGGCCACAGTTTAGAAAGGGCCTCATATTTTATAACCCTTTATAATATGCACACCAAAGTGGCTTAATTTTACGCTGGTATTATTGCCAAAAAAAGATAAAAAGAAGGTGGAAAAAATGGTTTATTTTGGGCAATTTTTGTACCAATAATATCTGTATTTAATATAAGGCTAAAAAAAGTGGGCCCTATGACGTCATATGTACTTTTTTCTTCTTTTGCTTTATTATACGTAAATAATTGTTTGTTTTCCCAATTAGTATTAATTAATCTCATCAAATGGGAAGCTTCAATGTAAAAAAATTATATATAAATAGTTATTGTATAATTATTATTATTATTATTATTATATGTTGCTTTTCATATTTTTTTAAATATTCTGTTTTGTTGTGAACTTGTAATTGTAAATAATTTTATATAAATATTTATTTTAATAAATTTTTCTTTCAAATATCTTATATATTGTAAATTTGTTTGTGTTTTCTTTTAAAATATTATTATTATGGCTCGGATTTTGAAGTAATATCAACCGGAATGTTTCTCAATAAGTGGCCCAAGTGCCAATTGTGAAGTAACAATCTCGCCTTTAGATAAAAAAAAATTGTTCTTTCTAACTAAAAATAAGTTAGAGGCTAGAACTATAGTTGACAACTAGCCTCTCTAACCACCATTTTCTGATTAGAAAAAGCATAATTATAGTTGCTCTAATGGTGTTAATTATGATGATTACTTCACAATTGGCACTTGGGCCACATATTGAGAAACATTCCCGTTGATATTACATCAAAATCCGAGCCCTAATTATTATTCATTATTGTCTGAACTTTTTTTTTCTCACTAAAGCAAAAGGTAAATAGTATAAAAAGCTAAGCAAAACAACAACAGCTAAAGCTAACAAGGACTAAACACTGTTAACCTCTTATTCAGTTTAGGCAAAAAAAAATCACATGGAGCAAGGTCTTGCAATTACGGAGGTTATAGGATTACAACAGCCATGTTGTTTGCGGCCTGGGACCTGTTTCTCAAAAGAACAAGTCTTGTAAAATAGGTAAATTTGCAATAAGTGTCCTTTACAGGGCTCCGTAGAATTCATTTGTTTTACAAGACTTACAGTACTTTTGAGAAACAGGCCCCAGGAATTGTCGAACAGACAAGGCACTTGAAGGCAGAATGCGCTGGCAAATACTGTCCTGGCTACAAACAACATGGCTGTCCCCCCCATGCGACTTTTTTCCACAGGTAGTTAGAAATAGGTGAAAACCCTTGTTATGACGACCGGCAACTTCTAATTGGCTGGTTATGTAGTCTGACGTCACATGCTCCGCCTTTTTCAACGTCAGACTACATAACCAGCCAATTAGAAGTTGCCAGTCGTCATAACAAGGGCGGAGCCAACTGAAGTTTTCACCTATTTCTAACTGCCTGTCTTTTTTCTTGTTTCCAAAGTTGAAAATCATCAAAGGACGTCGCTTTGAAGGATGTTTTACAGTGTCTGCGTATTTTGACTGATTTCCAAACTATGCGCATGCGCTGGCTCAGTGTACAAAGGCTGCTGGTATATCCGACTGACATGAATTCTGATCGCCAGTACCACAGGCATCTGTACACAGTTTCAGAATTTCTTTAGCTCCGCCCTTGTATGAGCGTCAAACCAAATATCAACCAATTATAAATAAAAAGGGCGTGGACTGTGACATCAGATCCAGTAACAAACCAATTAGAAATTGATGACGCTCATAAAAAGGCGGAGCCAAAGAAAAGCCTGTCTAGTACCGACCTAAGGTGCGGACAAAATTCGTTTCTGTTCATAAAGCTGCGGTTCCGATTCTGTCTGTTCCGATGTAATGTGCGGCAAGCTTTTATTAGTCAATTCAAACTGGACTGAAAATCGTTCTGCTTTATCCTCCACTACAGGGCCGGACTGGCTAGTGGTTGGCCCCACCGGCTATGAAATTGTGTTGGCCCCATTTTTTAAATTTATTTATTTTTGGCCCCTATTTTCTTTTGGCCCCCAATTGACTTTTATTATTAATATTTTAAATTGAAATACTAAATCAATATTTTAATGTCAATACTTTATACAAATTATATTTAAGTTAATTAACTCAATATTTTGAGATTATTAACTGAATAAATGGAATTCGACATATTGTTTGTTTGTCCTTCACAGGGCTCTGTAGAACACGTTTATTATTTAAATGCATTTAAATTATCAGGTGTATACTAAGTATTACGTCATTAACTTATTCCCATCATAAAATAGATGGAACTCTAAGCATGTTTATGTATTTTCATATTACCTGGGCAAATAATTTTTTTCGGAATAATATTTTTCTTCCAATCCGTCAATAAAATTTAGTAAAATTTTGCGGAAATCCAAAAAAAAAAAAAATCTTTCAAGAAATCTAATTAGATTCCAATTGTAAATTACGAAAAAAAAAATCTGAAATGTCTTAAATCACCATTATATTAACTATCATCAAGATAAACACCAAAAAAAATCACTTTCTCCCCCAAAGTGCTTTAACATAATATCTTGATACAAAATCTTTTTTTTTTTTCAAATAAAAAACCCCTAATGTTTCATGTAATATGGAAATCAAAGAGAAATAAAGAACAAATCTTAAATGACCAGGAACTTTCTAACAAAAAGTGTGTCCTCAATTGAGTGCAATCACACTTTAGAGCAATGTACTCATCAATATATCCTTAAACACTTTTGGTCTCACCTTGTAAAAGTATTAAGCGGTCAACCGAGTTGTTTTGTGGTCAAAGAAGAAGAAAAAAAACATTAATTCACCTTATGGATTGTATACAGAAAGAGAAAAAACAAACCCCTTTCATTCATTCGTTTGATCCATTTTATTGCACCGTTTAGGATCAAAGGTTATTACTATGAGAGCCATTAAAGGTAGTCATGAATGGCCACTGACCAATGACCATGGCAGTGACCTCTTCAAACACACAAGAGAGAAAGAGAGAGAGGAACTAGAGGTCCGCAGGGGAGCATCCTATCTTGTCTTGTATATACTGTTTTATAAAAAAAAAAAAAAGAGTGAAATATGAACTCTTTTGAACTTTCAATTTCAAAGAAGAGTTGTAATTCCTAAAATAGAAGTTGACGGCAATTAAAAAGGGTTAAATGTTTCTCTTAACCTCTTTGATTTTTATGACCATTTTTTTACTCAGTTGTAAAAATGACCAAGAAGTGGATACAATAAGGATTTAAAACTCAATGACAGGTTGTAGAAAATGTTAACATTTCTTCTCCCCCTCTTATCATCAATCAATCAAGCAATTCAATATAGGATATTACACCACCACCCCCAATTTAATTATCCACTTCTAATGCATTTTTATTAGTGGATCATCCTGTAAACATACTTATTCTCTGTATTTCAGAAGCAAAATTAAGAATGCAAGTACAGTAATCATTTACTTTGTGCGTGTAACGTTAGATGGCGCCACTAGCCCTCTTCGAGTCTTCCCATACAAATATAGGGACACTCTTCAACTCTATGATTCACGCTATTTCTACACGTGCTCTCTCTCTTCACTTATATTACGTTATGTGGGTACGTTTGTCCACGTGCTCTGATAATTAAGGTTGTTTTTGGACGCTTTTTAGAGCTAAAAGGGCCTGCATTCTATTTCAACTTAATTGGCGACGAGTGTAGTTTGCCACCTTATGGAGGTTGCATGCGCCATCTATCTTGCATTTACAGAAGTATTTTTCTATGGAGACTTATTAAACTCCTGTTAAATTTATATTTTATTTACTTAGCTGCAACAATACTAGCTGTAGCAACAGTAGTTTCCTATTTGTTGCAAGCAACACCTATGTTACATGTTGCAACGTTCATGAAACTTAGATGAAAGCAACAACCAATGAAACAAAGAGGCTGTGAGCCAAAGACTGTAGAACATTTTGTTTCGTCTCTTCCTCTTCTTCATCAGTTGAAAATTTGAAATAGTCATGTGATTATTTAAGCCGTTTTTATTGGCTGTTGGCTGAAATGGTTGCTCGAAAATAGAACCAAGTTCTATTTGATAATTCTGTTGCTTTCAATCTGTGAGCGACAATTTGGGTTTGTTGCTGTTATGACAGATGTTTCAACTTTCACGAAACAATAGAGCAACACAGCTATGTTGCTCTAAAGTTGCTGAATTGTTGCTACGTGTAGCATCGGCTTTAGTTGTAGTTTATTTAGCATTTTGTTTTAGCTGTTAATCTGTTTATATAAAACTTTTATAGTTCTCGTGCTCAAAAAACCTATGTTTTGCATATACACCCTGTACAATAACTATCCAATGTATGGACTTATTTTAACCTTGACCTACACATTTTTTTGTCTCCTTTTTTATGTCATCGACCAACAGATTTCTCATTGGTTGATCTTGAAATTTATTTAAAAAGAATGTCAACCAATCACAAATAGCTCATTTATTATTTACTAAACAAGTTCAATGGATTCTTCTTCTTTTTCAAATATCTACAGTAATCTACTATATTAATAGGCGTAGGGCCCGGTAGGGGGATTTCAATTGGGCTTATACAAAAACAAACTTTAACGTAATATACAAATTAAATTAAAGATTTCCAAATGTTCTGCCTGAAGAAAGTGCCCAAAAATCTCGGAAAAAATCGCCAAAGTCATTAAAAAAAACGTAAAATAAAAACTCCCTCCCCCCCATGCATTTACAATAACAAAAAACATGAAGATAAATCTAAAATAATGAACCACATGCTGGGGTTTACTATGTAATGTAAATGGTGCCCTATTATGGCGTCTAAACAGTTTATTTAATAAATATGTCGCAACCATTTGGTGGAATTACACGAAATGTATGTCCATTTCGCGTTTTACATCAGGCCAATTTATGTTCATTTCATGAAATGGACGTACATTTCGTATAATGGACAATGACACCAAGTGAGTCATATAGTTTATATCATATATTTCACTTTGCTTCAAAATTTCAGAAATTTACGGAAGCCCTGATAGCTCATTTCAGAAATAATTTTTAACATACTATTTATGAAATTTCAGATATAATAAATCTGAAATTTCACACTTATTTTCAACAGTAGTGTAGATGAGACATTATTTGACAATTATTAAACAATTATTTGATAAAATCTTACTATTTCTGAAATTTCAGAGATATTATGTTAAAAATTATTTCAGATATGCGCCTCCAGGGCTTCCTTAGATATTTTCTTATTCGGTATACAACTTTATGTTTAAGCTAATAGTCATTATAATTTCATGCAAGTTGCATGACGGGTTTACTAGTAATAAATATTAGAGAAAAAAAAAGGGAGAATATAAGATAATTTCTACACAGTTGTTGCAAACTACCGTTCCATTTCAGGTCACAAAGTAACAAAAACAAATCATAAAAATCTTACGAAATATTCATTAATTCACAAGTTAAAACGCTATCTGTAATAGTATACTATAGAAAACAACATTTCCAATAACAAACACGAATAAATTTGCTTGAATAAATCATGTTATATAACTTCTTACCCAGGACGACGTTGAAATGAAGATGCAGACGACGCATAAAACTTAATAGATACTGGCGCCATCTATTAGAAACTAAAAGAACATGCTACATTTCTACGGCATCAACTCCTATTTCATATCATTTTGCTCAAAATAAAGCTAATTTCAATCTAAATAACAAAATAATTGGTCTTTTTATACTACAAACGACTTTCTTTTACCAAAATTAATACAGTTACTAATCTAAAAACAAAAAATAAATCAAAAATCGCTCATGGTGTTTTATGAGGAGTGCTCGGAGCTGAGCAGGACCCATAGATTTACATAGATATGGACACAACACTGTGCTACTCCGAGTAATCCTTCATCTATGCAGTAACTAACAGAGAGATTACAGAGATTACATGAAAGAATCTGAAGAATGCAGAAGGTAGTACAAAAGGTGTCCTAACATGGCGTTTATAGATTTATGCATACGAATACACCATTTTTAATCACCACTTAAAACAATACTTTGTGCTTCAAAATATTTCTGAAAAAGCTTAACTCGTGACCTCTTACCTTTGCTTGAATGATAAGTACGTTGAAGCACAAATAATTCTATTTAAACTGCAATTTTGTTACATTAACTCACTAACATACATAATTTATAAAAAAAACTGATTAGAAAATGTTTCTACCTGGTAATTAACGATGTCTCTTGAGCGAATAAACGATGATGACAAACAGACGACAAAAAAGTTTCGCGGTCTTTTCTAAAACCACCAGATGGCGCAGCAAGACAATAATGACGTCATGTATGACGTAATAAGACGAGAGACGTCAACTATTTGAGGGGAAATACGATTTATATGCTATAATATAATATACACTATTGATGGGCGATATCGGTATGTGTATCGGTATTGACGATTTCGATTTTTTTCATACAAAATATCGAGTATCGTATCGATTTTTAAAAAATAATTTCTTTCATCTAATAATTATGGAAGAATGTAATTAAGATTATTTTACAATTTAAAAACATTAAAACTTAATAGACACCACTGGGATTTGAACCCATGAACACCACTTCAGAAGGCAGTGATGTTAACCCTACAGCCAAAGTGACAACTGTGAATGCAGTTCTAATCAATTATACTTAGGAACATTCCCAACCTTGAATAATTCCTAAAACAAAATTAAAAAAAAATTCAGCCAAAGTAGATGGAGCCACCATCTCCATTAAAAATTTTTTGCCAAAAAGCAAAAACTTTTTTTTGAGGTATAGGATTTTTAACATAGAACTTTTTTAATTAATGTTTCAAATGTTTGAAGACAGGGGCGCTATGATCAACTATTACATAGAGTCCATGTATAAAGTGTTAGGTTAGGTTAGGTTAGTGTTAGGTTAGGTTAGATTAGTGGGTTAGTGTTGGGTTAGGCTATGTTAGTGGATGTGTGGGGGGTTTGAGTTTAAGAGGGAAAATTTAAAATTCGAAAAAATATACACACATGACTCATGTTTAAGAGAATTACAATAGATGGCGCTAGCATCTCCATTAAAATTTTTTTTTGAATTTTGGTGGGTCGGAGGGAGAGGCTAGTTGTCGCTGTTATAATTTGAGTCCAATAACAAGGGCGGAGCCAACTGAAGTTCTCCCCGATTTCTAACTGCCTGTGTCGGAGGAAGAGGCTAGGTACAGGCATCTGTAGACAGCTTCAGAACTTTTTTGGCTCTTTTATGAGCATCATCAATTTCTAATTGGTTTGTTACTGGGTCTGATTTCACATGCCCTGCCCTTTTTATTTCTAATTGGTTGATATTTGGTCTGACGCTCATAAAAGGGCAGAGCCAAAGAAATTCTGAAGCTGTCTACAGATGCCTGTACATTGAGTACCTTGAGTTTAAAATTTCGATATTCGATATTTTAAAAGGTATCAACGATACTCGATATTATAAAAAAATATCGATATATCAAAATATCGAATCGAAATCGCCCACACAGGCTTATCTATTTTATATTCACATATTACATTAAAAAAATTACTAATACGAGTCACAATCATTTATTTACATTCACCTAGTACAAACGATAATTAAGTTAATATCAATTTAAATTTAATTTATCATAATTTCATAAAATTAAAAAAATTCTACAAAATCATTTTTAATTGAAAACCAAAATAAAATACAGTATAATTATTAGAGAACTTACACTTGGGAAATTTTATTCCCCACACCTACAACATATACAGTAGAAGCCGTTTAACACGAAATACAAGGAATCAGAACATTTTTTTCGTGTTAAAAGAAATAATTTTTATGAATTTTTTTATAATTTTTTATAAAATATTTTTGTGTAATCCGATGTTTCGTGTTAAACGGTTTCCACTTTCTTTGAATACTAAGAATATTAAATTATATTTTAAATTCAATACAATTTTTTTTTGTACTTTATGTTGACCTTATAAATTTGAATTAATTCAGTATATGATACATGATTTTTGTATTTTACAAATAAGCATTTAAAACCCTTTCTTGAACAAAAAATATATTCACCCAGAAAATATGTTTTTAGATTAAAAGTTAAGGTAACTTATTAAAGTTTTAATAAATGTTATACAAGAAATAACCTCAAATTGGTGTCAATTGTTGTAACGCCATTTTCATTTAATGTAAAAATTTGTCTTCAATTAATTATATGTCAAAATAAAATCATAATAAATAAAAATCTATCTTCATGTTAGACATGTTTTAAAATCGATTTCTTACGCAATAAAATGTTGAATTAGTAATTTATGATACCAACTGCAAATTATCATTGCAATATATTGGTCTGTTTCTCGATTAACTTTGGCTCGGACATTGTCAGTGGCAAAGCACTTTGCGAAATAAATTTACGGCACGCCATAATCGTCACATCTGGACAATTACGTAGGTCGACATATACCAAATTAGGAGCGCGTTTAAGGTGTTCGAGGCAGTTGTCAGTAAGTCTTTTGCACCCGGAAAGATCCAAGTGCACGATTGTGTCTCGAGTAGAAGTAATGGCAGTTAAGAGTGCAATGCCGGCATCCGACACTTTAACGCAGTTGCTCAAGTCCAGCTTAGAAAGCAAACGAAGATGCTGCGTTAGGTAACGAAGAGCTATGTCAGAGACATCACAGCCAGACATTCTCAATTCCAAGAGATTTCGAAGCCGACTCTTGCTTTCTAAAAGCCCTGGCCTCGAATCGGGTGGCGGTGCTATGAGTTCTCTGAAACGAGCATCGTTCATTCCTTCGACCCATCTGAGATCTAACAACTGAAGCGTCGGACAGTTGCACGTCGCTAATCCGATCACAGACGCCCACGAACAACCACTGAGATCTAAGTGTCGCAACTGAGGCAAGCGAGCCATCAACCAACCGAGTAATTTCTTCGAAATGTTTGTCCAGCCGAGTCCAAGGTGCGTCGGTTGACGGCGTACTATGCCTGCCAGATGAGCAGTTGCGATTTTTTTCTGAGCTAAATCTATTCGTGACCACAGTCTTCTATCAAGGCACCACATATTCCACATCTTACAAACTAACATACAACGACAGAGATCGGTCGGTCTCAAGTACCGAAACACACAAAGAATAACATCTTTCGACATTGCTAAATTGACATAAGTTTTACTTTTCGTTTCTAAGATAGGAGCTGGTCGAACGACATAAAGCGGTTTCTTAAGTGATTTCTGTTCTTTTCCGTGCATGCTAGCAGTAGTTCTACCAGCATCATGTCCATTACGTGCCAAGTTCCCTTTCGAAGACACCGAACTCCGCAACGGCGATGGCAACGGCGTTGTTCGTTTCGCACCGTTTGTATTAGTACTTTCATCACTTTTCAACATTTTGATCTGACATTTCGTCGACCCATTCATGTCCAAATCCTTAAAGTTAAGATCTTCAAACTCGAACGTATTCGTTTTGCGAACAGACAAATCTTCGGCAACATCCGTTCCGTTACCGATCTGAATTGTTTCGCTATTATTCGTAACCGCTCTAAAGTCAAAGGTTTCTATTTTAGACACACTCGGAAGGGCTGGATACTGAACTAAGTTCGCATCAGGCATAGATACAGCAATAGGTTTACTGGCATTCACTTGCTGAACACACGACCGAACGTGAGATTCACCAGATCGTTTTACTTTTGACGACACTTTACCCATCATCAAATCCAAACTGTGTTTCTTCAGAGACAAAGTCAACCCTTTCTTCTGTAAAAACAGGTTTTAATCAAAGTTTTAGATGTATTAAGATAGTTTATGAACAGATGATTTTCGAACTCTGATTATATTGCGCATGAGGAGTAACATTAAAGAGAAATTTCAAGTGTTTATATTGCGCATGAGGAGTAACATTAAAGAGAAATTTCAAGTGTTAGAAAACCAGAACGGTAGCTCAATCACTTAATAGTATTTTCATATTATTATCTTTAAATCTAAACTTTTTATAAACATATATCATCTGAATAAAGTTGGGTCACTTTCAAATTGTCATTAAAAGCTTATTTTGAAATATATCAACATGAAAATACCCTTAATGGATTCAGCCACCCTTTCTGTTTCTAAGAAAAACTCAAATTTTCTCTTCATTTTTGCACCTAAAATGACAGAATAATCAAGAGTTCGAGAGGCGTTTAAACTTTAAAACCACCTCGACATGAACCCCCCAAAAACAAAATAAACCATCACAAACCTTAACTTTTTTACTCGTATCAACGAGCATCGTCTTAATGTCACTGTCCGAACCATCTCCACTCAAAGACTCGTCATCACTTCCTCCAACGCAGACCTTCTTCCAAGGATGATTCATAACATCACTCGAGTCTTTCCTCTTAAAAGAAATCGAAAGATTTCTTTCGTAATCCGTGGCTCTGTCAAAACAAGACAGATCTTCATTTCCTTGCTTTGAGCAGATTGCGTTAAGTGAATCTCCAGTTTTGAACCGTCCAGAAAGTTTCATCTGTCTTAACTGAAATGTAAATAAAAAAACGTTGAAATGTAGAACATGGAAGTCTGTTGTTGACAACTTGTCACCTTCGGTGCCGGTCCACCTTTCGTATTCTGACAGCATTTCGGACATTCCCAACTGTTGGGAAGATCATCGCTGACCGCACCGTCATCCGGTTCCACAATCGGTTTTCCGAGACATTCGGGATGTACGATCTCCCAGCAAATGCTACACTCCATGAGGCTACTAGCTTCTTCGTCTGTCGGTTCAACTCCCTTCTTCCAACCGTCTTTTCCACATACCATGCAACAAGCAGTGTGAGGCAAAACTGGCTGCGAGATCAGATTTTTTATAAAAACACAAAACATATTTATAAAAGTATTAAATTGCTACAAATGCGATCATAGGTAGCCTTCTCTCGTGTTCAAGAATACTTACTGCCATGCATTGACGGCTTATACAAGACTGTTTCATGCGACCGGGACCACCAAATTTCTTCATGTCCTTACAGAAATGACATTCTCCACAATCGGCACGCATACAAGCCTCACATTTTTTACAACGTGTTCGTCTACGTCTCGAATTTGAATTAGACAATTTACTGCTCAACTTTATCGAACAAGTAGACTTCGGAGGTGATGCAATGATCTTAGGTTTAGGTTTAAACAACTTCTGCTGACAAAAAATACAAAACCAGAAATATTTTGTATAAAAAAATATATTTGAGACGAAAATGACTTTATTCCAAATAATTTTCTAAATCAAATCACCACCTTTGGATAAATTGGCCAATTTAGAACTGGTTTCCCAGTAATCGCAAGAGCGGGATCATCATTGTAATGTCTTTCTAAAAGAACCTAATTCAAAGACAACAGAAAAAGAACATATGCATGTTCGAATTGTAAAACCTCCGTTAACTCCGTCAGTGCAAAGTTTGAAAACATCAACTACCTTGACGTCTCCAAGCAGCGCAATTGGATCCTTAATAAGATCGGGAACATTTCGTTTGCTCGAACTCAAATGGCTCAGCCACCTCGCAATCGCTTTCAATCCATTGATCTCGACTCTCGTTAAATGAACATGATTGTTCATTACGTCCGATTCCACATCACATTCTGATTCGTTAAAAACCGGTTTCATTTGATCCACACTATGATTACTTTGAGGGTCTGTTGCACAACCAACAATCTTATCGGGCGTCCACCGATTCTCTTTTCCCTCAAAATCGTCGATGTTATCACGATTGTCATCGATTCGAAGATCGTTAAGTGACGGAGCTTCGTGAATACGTTCAGAATTACTGGCAATACCAGGACTAACAACACGAGACGAACAAGGGCTATGTAACGGTTCGGGACTCTCAGAAGGAGAAACAATTTCGTTCTCCTCGTTGTTACGTTTCATAAACTGCATCGGATCCTCGACGTAAGTTACATGAGTTCGACCCAAGAGACAGTGAACGTAACGATCCAAAACATACCAAAGCATCTCGGTATAAAATGGATAACGAAACTTTGAAGGAACGTGCGTAATGTCTTCCACCTGAGCAATACGAAGTTGCTTTTCGATGCCAAAACTATGCAGAAAGTTACCTCCAAAAACAAGAGAATCTTTTGGAGTATAAACGGCATGAATCCAACCTGATCGAGAAAAAAAGGGTAAGACGTAAATATTTGAAGTTAAAACAAAATAAGTCGAACTTGCCGGTTGGAATAAAGAACGTCCATCCTTCTTCAAGTTCAATTCGTCCACATTCGTCAACAGTGTCACCGAAAAAGACGTCACTTTGTTTACCGGAAAGAACCCATTGTTCGTAAAGTTGAACGTTCGTTTCAGTCGGTGGAATCAACCAGAAAACCTAAAAAAACATTCAAAAGCAAAATGTTTAGAACTTAAAATAACGAACTGGAAATAAGATTTCGGAAACTGAAACGCATAACAATTAAAAGAGATAAAACAAGTTAAACTGATCATACTACTTCAAATCACCTTTCGACCATGTAAAATGTGATACCAAACAGAAGTTCCACCAAAATCGATGTGAAAATCAGTGTAACAACCTTTAACGCTCATAAGACAGTATCTGAGAAAATTAAAAATAGAAAAATCAAAGTTCAATAGAATGATTTATCAAGAGAAAATTTTATTTAAAAAGATCTTACTTCTGTACTTTAGGATATTTCATTTCATCGATGCTATTCGTCGATTCCGTTTGACTCTGCTTCAAGTGTTGAGGCCAGACTTTATCCACCCAATCGATTTCACGAACCAATTTCGGCGATTCGATGTAATTCTCGAGTTTTGTGTGACTGAATTCTAAACTTATGACGTTCAGAAGTTTATCTCTTTCGGGATTCTCGTAGTATTTCACCCATTCCTTCATCGACATCTCGATGTCCTTCTGTGTCGTAACGTCCATCACGTCCAGAACACGACGACTCCCTGAAGAAGAAAAAAACAGAAAACCCGAGACAACATTAGAAATTCCAAAATCGTCTCTTAAACGAGTTTGAACTAACCGACACACTGTCGAACGTCGTTTACGGTGAAGTTCTTGCTTGGAAGTCGCATTCCGAGCCCAGATTTCTCTTTTATGACAATCGGGTAATGAAATCCATGCTCTTGGAAGTAAGAAATGCTTACTTCTGTAACATAAAATGAGTTAGAAACAAGAAATTTTGTCGAGTCACTGCAGCAAATGAATTTAAGCTAACCATCTCCATTCATCTCTTGAACGAAATTTGCATTGAATCTGTCAGAAATAAGCTTCTCGTCGACCGAAAACATCCGTTTTCCTTCAATTTCTTCATCATTCATACAGTCTTCAGTATAATGTTTGCGTTCACGGTGTCTCTGCACAGAAATAATGACGTTTATTGACACTTTTCAACTGTAATGACGCTAATCTGTATGTCAGTAGAATTAATGTGGCTCTTTCCTTCATAACAATAAAAACGTAAACACATGGTAGTCTACGAAGGAGCCCCAGAAGACCTTCCTCTACAGATAAAGAGCAATTTATTCGCTAAAACTCAACCAAAATGGCCAAAATTACGTGCAATATTGACGCCAACAAACAGTAACATTCAAATTACATCATCAAACAGATTCAACCTACAGTTATACGAAGAAAAACAAATTTAACATGCAGACAACGTAACAAAAGCGCCAACAAAATTATTTTCATATTCGGCGCCAGAAAAAAAACGTACCGCCATCTAGCGTCAATAATACACAATACATAACATAATACACAATATAAGAACATAATAACCGGTTATAGCATTATCATTGGGCAAGTAAATTGATTACGTGCACCAAAACGACCACAATTACTAAGAGGGCAAAAAGAGAATGTCACACGTAAAATCGCACAAACTGCACAGAATCCCGAAATTAAACATTAACTGGTTACGTTATAACGAAATATATACTAAAGACCGTCCCTACTGTACAATAACACGATCACTTTTCTACTACGATTGTTGAGCACAAAGTTGCACACAACACACATAATAAAAACCTATTATCAAATGCAATGCAATAAAACAAGCTAAAATTCGTCGTTTTTTTTAGTTAAAAAAGCCTACAACCGTAACAAAAGCTAGATTCTGTTGCAAATATTAATTGCAAATGTCAAACTAAAAGCAACACGACAACAACAAACTAGAAATGCAAATGAAATATCTAAAAAGTAAGGTTAAAAATGAACTATTCACTTACGAGCTTTCTTTCCAGTCTTTTTTGGCTGCTACTATGCCCACTGCTGTTCCTAGAAAGTTTACTATCCATTGTGAATACGTTTAAGTCATGAACAGATTCTGTTTACTTGGAAATGATAGCAAACAATACAACCACTTCATAAAAACAGGCTTCAGCGACCGCCATTTCTTGCACTTATTTTTTTCATAGCTTATTTTGACAGCCATCAATAAGGTCAATCAGTGCGTTTCGGAAACAGGCAGTTCTGCCCAGCACTAACTTTTTGTTTGCCCGTCCTTTTATGAGCGTCATCAATTTTTAATTGGTTAGTTACTTGGTCTGACGTCATATTCCCCCCTTTTCAACTTCTAATTGGTTGATATTTGGTCTGACGCTCATAAAAGGGCGGGGTAAACGAAAAGTTAGTGCTGAGCAGAACTGTCTGTGTCGCGGAATGATACACGAAAGCCATTAGGCGGCGCCACCTTTCGGTGTATTATAAAGTTAAAAATCATGTACGAGATTCACTACAATTCACAAAGATTCACCGAAATTCACAGAACAGCGTATGCATAAATGCATTGAAAGCCAATTGATTTTTAACCGCGTTTCACTGGATACACAGAATGTAATTAATTGAATTCTAGAGAATGAAAATCCAGTAAAATACGGATAATAAGTAACATATATACGCTTTGCTGTGAATCTTTGTGAATCTCTTAAGCGCTTGAAGCCGAATGTGGCGACAGCTATTGTCACAATACAGTATGTGAATTATTATGCACAGCCAACGCGCCACATTCGAAAGACGATTGCAACTCCAATTATAAATTAATTATTTTTCATAAGAAAGTTTGAGGAGAAATCTTTAGTTAGAAACGAGACCATGTTTTAGAAACGCCATTGCCTCTGTGACGTTAATTCTAGAGTGTCTATACTGTTACCATGGCAACAGAGAAAAATTTTCCCAAATTCATTCTTAGGTGACATGAACTTTCCAAACGTTACCTGAATTTCCTTAAAATTCTCTGAGGTCCCCTTAATTTCACTAAAATACTTTGTGATCCCCTTAATTTCCCTAAAATTCTGAGATCCCTTTAATTTCCCTAAAATTCTTTGACATTCCCTTAATATCCTCAATTAAACTAGGGAATTATGCAACAATCGTGTTAAAAAATAATGATAATTAAAAAAGGTTGAGAAATGAAATAAAAAAAATGAAGCAAGTGTTAATATGGCAATAAAAATGATACACAAAACCTCTTTTGTAAAAATTTCTCTATACTGCAATATATAAAATTATATCGCTTCATAGGAACCATTTTGTGGTGAGAACTTAATTTACTTTGTGGTGCCACAAAGTGGTTGACGCGAATTGCTTCAGACAGACTTGGCTTGTTGCCAGTGCGAGCCACCAGTATGACATAAACACGACCACTTTATGTGGCGCCACAAAGTGGTTTACGTGAATACTGTCTTACACATAATGAAATAAGTGCTGTATTCATTCTATATAAAAAATATTTTCAGATTTTTAGAAAATAAACTTTGTATGACTTTCTAATTTCACTTGTTGAAATTTTAAAAAAGTTGAAATTTTCACCCCAATGAAAACAAGGATTTAATCTTTCAAAAATTGGATTACGATTTGTAAAAAAAAATATCCAGACCCGGGTGCTGCAGGCTGCACGGGCTCCAGGAATTGGTCCCCCGCCCCTCTCGTCGGCCCTGCATGTAAAATGCTCATTGTTCAAAATAATATTCTTGGAAAAAATAAATCATTTCACTTCTGCATTGACAAAGTGGAAATAGTCTTACTTCATGCTTATTGTACATAATATCTAAATTTTTTTTACTTTTACTTATACCTACACCTGATACTTTAAATGCATTTAAATAATAAACGTGTTCTACAGAGTCCTGTAAAGGGCAAACAAACAATATGTCGAATTCGATTTAATTCAGTTAATAATCCGAAAATATTGAGTTAATACTTAAATATAATTTATATAAACTATTGACAAAATATTGATTTAGTATTTCAATTTAAAATATTAATAATTAAAGTCACTTTTTATTTGGTTCATGTCCTTAACTGGATTCCGTATAATTCACCTAAACACATTTAATTTGAATTCATTTAACTCATGTGTGTACAAAATATTAGGGAAGTTAAGGATAAATTGTTTTAGTTCCTTAGTAAAAAAAAAAAACCCCCAGACTTCTCACTAAATTCTTCTCTAGGAAAAAAGCTAGAAAACCTAGAAACTAGATCAGAATTTTCGGTCACTAGAAAGCCCCCCCAAAAAAAACTGAGTGGGACACAGGCAGTTAGAAATAGGCAAAAACTTCAGTTGGCTCCGCCCTTGTTATGACGACTGGCAACTTCTAATTGGCTGGTTATGAAGTCTGACGTCACGTGCTCCGCCATTTTCAACGTCAGACTACATAACCAGCCAATTAGAAGTTGCCAGTCGTCATAACAAGGGCGGAGCCAACTGAAGTTTTCACCTATTTCTAACTGCCTGTGAGTGGGACTGAGTTGGCAACACTGGATATCCACGTGAAACTTACCCTTCTAGTTTCTAAAACACTTTCAAGTTTAATATTAATTTCGTTTCTGAAAAAACAGAATAATGAGAATTCGAGAGACGTTTACGCTTTAAAAATTACTTAATTTTTTTTTAATAACAATAATTTACTGGCACTATTTCTAGCAGCGGAAGTTCACACAAACAAATCACTCATTATCCGTCATTCATTCCTTATTTTCGCGTCAATTCCCTGTTCTTTCACGTGCTTGTCTCTTTACGTCATCTTTGAAAATCGTAAAACAAATAACGGCAACTCCCGCGAAAATATCTTTCGACCACGTGGTCTCTTGTTTTCTTAAGATTGAAGAAACACCCGTCCATTTCTTTCCTTATCTCCCCACCCAACCACCCACTTCTATTGTTATCTGAGCGTTCAATGAGCGTTAAGACGTCTTCTTCTCATTATCAGTATTACCCTCAACCACCGTTGCCAAGTGGAACTTCATCATTATCATACCCGTCAGCCGCCTTCTCTGTTATAAACCCACTTCCGGCTGTGCTTCATGCAAATCAGCCGGTGTCCTCTTCAGTTTCTTCATTACAGGGCTATGCACAGGTGCCTCCGAGTGTCCCCGGTTGGGTTTTTCAGTCAGTACTCAACAATATGTCCAGTTCGGCACAACAGAACCTTTACAGTCAGAATTTATCGTGGCGTAAACTACATTTGAGTAAGGCTAAGTTAAAGGCCTCAAGTAGGACTTCCGCTTTACTTTCTGGTTTCGCAATGGTTAGTTTTCTAGACTTGTGATCAACTTTGACCTCCATGAAAGAAAGAAAAAAGTTCTGATCGAAGATGATCGTAATCGAATGAATCGATTTTGATTTTCTTTAAATTTGATTGTACGGTAGAAATTGAATTGTTAATTAGTTTAATCAGCTGATCGGAAGTATAACCGGAAGTTGGGTAGAAAATGGCGCGAAGAAAAGTTTTCAAAACTTTTTCTTAAAAAAAAAAATTGTTGCCTTGTTTGTAGTTTGTTTAAAAATGCGTTCAAACTGTTTACTCTAACTTTTAACATCAAAATTAAGGGGAAGTTGGAAGTGTTTTAAAAACTAGAAAGGGTAGCGCAATCACTTAAAAGGTTTTTTCATAAAAATCGACATTAAAATGGTATCAAGTGATTCAGCTACCGTTCTAGTTTCAACACTTTTAATTTCATATATGATCAGAAAATGAGGTTTCTTCCTCTTGTAATAATTATAATAAAAAGAATTTTTATTAATTAAGATTGTATGAAATGTAATAAACTTTTAATTACTAGAAACTGTAGAATAGTATCCTTTTTTTTAAGTGAAAACAAAATTCTAAGATGTGTTTTTTTATGTTAAAAGGTGGCCATGGTTGAGGTTCAATTGACAAATAACATCCCTAACGGCCTCCTGGTTGCATTTGCAATTTGTACAACTTTACTAGTTGCTGTTCACATGCTAGCTCTGATGATCAGCACATGTATTTTGCCTAACATCGAAGCTGTGAGCAGCGTCCACAGTCTGAACGCAGTCTCCGAATCACCTCACGAGAAGATGCACTATTATATCGAAGCGGCTTGGGCTTTCTCGACCGTTTTCGGTATCTTCCTCTTTCTAGTCGAGATTGCAATTCTCTGTTGGGTTAAATTTCATGGTTACAGCGAGGAATCGGCGATCGCTTCCACGGTTATTCTCGTTCCAGTCATCATCGTCTTCATCGCCTTTGCGATTCACTTCTATAGGAAGCTGGCCGGACATCAATACGAGCGATCGAGAGACAACATCAAAGAACTGGAGGAGTTGGCTGATCGTTTGGTAACGGAACCTATGGACGGACGTATAGGACGAACTGCCATCGTTTGACTGATTAAATATAAATGTATTTTTAATGTGCAACTTTATGCCTCTTGTAAACAATTTTAATAAAAATTCAAAATAAAACAATTCTTTATAATAAATAAAAATAAATTATAGTCATAATTGTTTCTTGTTTAGAAATGTAATTATTCTTGCTGTTTTCTTCTTATTACTTTTAACTTATAAATCTTAAAATATATGAAAACTAACACAAAACGTTCTCGATTTTATAAGTTCAGTCATTCAATTTTGTTACGACTTTTAGTTTGTAAATAAATCAGAACTAACAATGCAAATAAAAATAATATTTTTCATGTATTTCTGATGTGTCGATATAAAACGAATAAATTAAGTATATAGAATATTATGTAAGTAATTTTCTTTCGTATTTGTGTCTTATTTTTCGTTTAATTTTTCTATAACTCCACGTTTTGATGAATTTTCGATCCATTCTGCATCGAGGACCAGTTGTTTCGATGCGAATACGTATTGTCCGACTCCGTGTTTCACATCATTTTTCCAGTTTCCTTCGTAATAGTCACCATTCTCTATCAAAAGATTATATATAAAAACGACGAATCGACGTTAAAAAGTTCGTCATCAAACTTTTTAAAAAGTAACTTTAAGATGTTTTATTAATAGCCGATTTTCGAGCTGTCGGTCATTCTGCGTTTCAGAACAGCAACACTAACGAGAAATTGAAAGTGTGTTAGAAAGTAGAATGGTAGCTGAATCCGTTAATAGTGTTTTCATATTTATATCTTTCAAAATAAATTTGTTAATATACACTTATTGCCTTTGCTTTGAGTTGATTGGGTAATTCTCAAACTGTTATAAAACGTTTATTTTGAAAGATATTAACATGAAATTTATGATGAAAATACCCTTAAGTAATTGAGCTGCTTTCTAGTTTTTAAAACACTGTCAAGTTTTTTTTAAAACAAATGTTGCTATTGAATATTCAAAGATCGAGGAACTAAACGTTTAAACTTTAAAACCAATCGAAAGAAGAAATTCAAAATGTAAATTACGCATGAGTAGTTTTCCGTAACCGCTTCTTGAATCATTCTCCCAACTTCCTTCATAAACGCCTCCATCTCCATATTTCATCTTACCAAATCCTTCTCTCTTATCTAGAAACCATTCACCTTCATAAATCTCCCCGGAAGTGTAAAGATTGGTTCCAAACCCCTAAATTGAAAGAACGAAACCTGTATTATGGCGGGAAGAAACACATGAAGCTCACCAACACTTATTCGTACATGTCGTTTGTCCTCTTTCCAATCACCGATATACTGTCTTACCAACCTTTTGTCGGACATTATATTCAGCACACCATGCCCATTACGCTGACCATCTGACCAGTCTCCTTCATACTTATTAGCAGTCTGTTTCCAGACATACGTCCCTTTACCTGAACAAATAAAAATTAACTTTTTGACCCTTCAATTAGCATTTCAGACAAAAAATCCTAAAACGCACCTGCAAATCTGCAATCTGAAATTTTCTCATTAAATTTCTGTCGATTTGTCAAAGTTTCATGACATTTATTTTTGCTTTTTTATGCAGATTTTAGGTTTTTTAAGTTTGTTTCCTGTAATTTCTGCACAAGTGTACTGCAATTTTTACTCTTTTATTCAGTATTCCAGTAAATTTTCTTTAGATTCTGTTAGGTCTTGCATTTTTATGTATGTTTTTAGAAAATTTCTAGAAGTTTACTAGAAATTTTGATCTCTCTCTCTTTCAGTTTTGATGCAAGATTCCTTTAGATATTGCAAGTTTATTGCAATTTCTGCTCTTTTTTGCAGTTTTCATGCAAGTTTCATTTAGATTTCTGCTATTTCTTCAAGTTTTATGTATGTTTCCAGCATATTTCTGTTCTTCAATACAGCTTTCTTGCAATTTTTGCGTTTTAGGAAGATTCTAACTAGCAAACAGACCATGCATTTTATTGTCCAACCATTCTCCAATGTATTTGTCACCGTTTAGAAAAAAAACTGTGTGATGAAGGCCACGTTTACCAGACAACTGCAACAGCTGTCTTGTGGTAGGAACAGCCGTTATATCATCAGTCATATTTAAACGTGCTGTTGTCAAGCATCAGTATACGTGTTTACTTAGGAAAACATCCGAAACACGGTAATTAACAATAGGTAGGACAAACGTGGTCATACGCTTGTTTTCAACGGCAACATCTTAGAAGCAACTCTGTATACTAGCACGGTAGAGCCACAATAGCCCTATATCTAAAAATAAACGGGTAAAAGCGTTAATAAAATACCTTAATACTCAATAAACATACTTCAAAAATGCAGTTTATTAAATATAATTATACGAAAACTCGTCATATTTTATCAATTAATTTGAATAAAAACAACTTATAATCATTATGCGCGATATGATCTTAACGTCGGCGGCCGCCGCTTAATTGTGTTGAATTTGAAGTAGTCGCTAATTACAGTTTTGATGTCCGCGGGATCAGACGCTCATCTTCAGTGCAAATACGTTTTTTTTTTTTTTTTTTTTTAGAAATTTCGCATTTATATCAATTGATTTTAGTTATTTGTAATCAATTTAGGTAAAAATTAGACTTTAAAATCGAATTCGGCCAATATTTAGCTATATTTTGAATGATTTCAGTCGTTTTTAGGTCAAAAACGCAATACGTGAATGTAGGCCACAAAAAAGTTGCCGCCTTTTTTGACAACTGTTGTCTTCTCGCCGTCATCGGCTGAAAGTTGCATCAAAATATGTCACGAAATCGTATTTTTATCTAATGATGTGCTATTTATTTTACAGTTCATTCGCGATTTAAGTCGGTTCATGCGTTTTAATTAGTGTTAATACAGTTTTATCAATTTTAAGCTAAAATGTAACGTCTAATTGGTCAAACACAAGTGAAATCATGGTAAGATAATTTTTTTAACTTTTATTTTAACAAATCTTACAAAAAAAAACAAGTTTTTATTGAAAAAACAAAAATATTTTATTGTCATTAGAAAGTTGTAAACGGCGGGAAATATCGATATGTAAAACAGCTCAGTTGAATATCGATATTGCAATACTCGATCGATAAGTTACAAAAGATACACTTGTTCGCCAATTGAATCATTTGGCCGCCATTTTGATTCCAATGACATACAACTTCTTATAGAAAAAGGTGTCTTATTCATATACGTAAATATTTGTATTTTTTTAATATATTTTTCGTTCTTTTTTAAACATTTTATGTTGTTGGGGGACTAATTTTACTGTTTGTTTACGAATCTGTTCATTCTAAACGGTTGAATATCATATTTTTGCTTTGCTCCAATAACTAGATCTCGTAATATGTTGCCTACGACAGGCGCCATTTTGAATCCGGTTCCTAATAACAAAATAAGTAATGAATTGGATGGCGAATAAACATATTTATAAAGAAATATTTACCCGAGAAACCAACTGCTATGACAATATTTGCATGTTTTGGATGTTTATCAAGGATGTAAATTTCATCTGGGGTCATCTATTGTTAAAATAAATACAATGATGTTTATTAAGAGGGCTCCATAGAAAAAAAATACTTGTGTAAATGCAAGGTAGATGGCGCCATGCTACCTCCATAGGTGGCCAACTACACTCGTCGCCAATTAGTGGAAATCGAATGCAGCCTTTAAGCTTTTAAAAGTGTCCAAAACAACCTTAATTATCAGCACGTGGACAAACTTACCCCCAGAACACATATTATAAGTGAGAAGGGAAAGAGCACGTGTAGAGAAATAGCGATGACGCAATTAAAAGTTTGCCACGTGAAACAAAAAGGAAGGAAGGTTGAGTCAAGAGTTGAAGAGTGTCTTCAGTACATTTCTATGGGAGGAGGGCTAGTGGCGCCATCTAACGCTATACAGGGACAAAATAAAGGGCGGGGCATGTGACATCAGACCAAGTGACTAACCAATTAGAAATTGATGACGCTCATAAAAGGGCGGAGCCAATAAATTTGAATGCTGGGCTCAATTGCCTGTGTTTCTTACCGTGTATTTGCATTTGTCTATTATACTGGGACTGGATTCCAATCCTGGAAAATGTTCTTTAACGTATTCAACAGCTTGTTTTAGGTGATAAGGAGGTTTATCCTCGTGAATGTCTGGATTTTGGATGTCATATTCATAGCCGCCGTGAATAGCACCCTGGAAATAACAATTAGGAACAGCTGATTTTAGAATTGATGCGTTTTAAAAGTAACATTAAATGATTGAAAAAATGCATTCTCGTCATTTTCTCTCGTAAGAGTCGTAAGAATCGACTAACTTTGACGTATCCTGGACGTTCCAACGATGGTAAACTGTAATATCCATCAGTATCAATGATACAGGGCATGCCGTTCTCTATCGAATAAGTTCCCGGAACTTTTTCCTTCCAATACATGAAGAAACATCGAACTAACTAATAACCAAAACACACTTAAATTAAACAAATTACACATTTCAAATGTGTTTTCAAAAACATATATTTGTTATACTGTCAGTGGAAGGTCCAGTCCAAGTTTCTTAGTTAGCTGACCAGCCCATGTTCCGGGACAAAGTACGAGAGACTTGGTCTTGAAGGTTCCTTGATTAGTTTTCAGTGTCACGGTGGATCCTGGTAGAATCTCCTCAACTTTGCATTTTTCACGGATTTCACCTCCAAACTTAAGAACAAGTTCCTTTAAGAAAAAACAAAACGTAGCTGTTAAATTGCTATAATGGTCAGTATGTTCATTGGACTTCTTTTTTTTTGGTTACTTGTAAGGCAGCCATTGCTTTGTCGGCCAATAAAACTCCTCCCATGTCATCGTAAACACCATAGTGGTCACTAGAATAGGTGACTTCTGGAAAGTTTTTCGTAAGTTCCTCATGGTTGAGACATCTGTGAGGTGCTCCGAAGTGTTCGAGGTTCTCGATCACGCCTTTCATTGTTGGACATCCATTCTTGCCAACTGTTATCAAACCGGACTTCCTGTAATTTAAAGGAAGGAGATAATTGGCAAAATTAAATGAGAGACTTTTGACAAGTTGACACTCAAAACAATGTTGGTTACCGAAGAATTTAGAAGAAATTTAAAAAAATTTTTTTCTTCAAAAACTAGAATAGTAAATGAGTTTGCAAAAGGGTTTTTTTTACGAAAATATCTTTCAAAATAAACGTTTTATGAAAGTTTGAAAATGTCGATTTTGATTTTTCATGTCAAGTTGGTCAAAGTACAGGCAGTTAGAAATAGGTCAGAACTTCAGTTGGCTCCGTCCTTGTTATGACGAACGCAACTTCTAATTGGCTGGTTATGTAGTCTGACGTCACATGCTCCGCCCTTTTCAACGTCGAACCACACAACAAACCAATTAGAAGTTGCTGGTCGCCATAACAAGGGCGGAGCCAACTGAAGTTCTGACCTATTTCTAACTGCCTGTTGTCAAAGTTTCATACATCCATAAAAAGTAAATTTTGAAAGACAACATCAAGAAAATATTTTTTACTATTCTAGTTTCTAACACACATTGAATTTATTCATGATTAACGGCTGATTTTAGATTTGTAGTTATTCTGCATTTGAGAAACAACATTAATGAGAAATTAAAAGTTTGTTAAAAACTAGAATGGTAGTTGAATCACTAATAATAATCATAAATAATCATTAATATTTTCATTTTGTTATCTTTCAATTGAGGAGGGACATTTACATTTATAGTTGCTTTTGGAAATGGAGTTTCTAAATCTATGATGTCAACGTTTTTTAATCGTGACTGACCCTTACACATAAATGGTTTTTCCAGTAAGTTCTTCAATGGTTTTCCACTCTCGAAAAGAATCGGCTGTTAAAGCTGCATAACATTTCTCGGCATACGAATTTCTAGTGATACGAGAACTTCCATGAGAACTGCCATTCGAATGAAGCAGCTCGTACTGATGTACATAAAAAAGAGACACATTGATAACAAGAAATATGGCGGAAAAGGTGTTAATAATTAACGTTGTTATACCTGCTCCAGTAAGAGTGTCTTTTTACCATTTTCAGCTAATTTAAAGGCAGTTGCCGAACCTTCAACACCAGCTCCAACAACGATACAATCGTACAAGTTGTCCATTTCACTTTTGGCTTTAAAAATGTAAAAGAATGATCAACTGTGTCCACAGTAATACGATTTATATATAGAAGTAATATTTTAATAAATGGATCATTTACGAAATAATGACATTTTGGAGTTTAGATTAGAGCTGAAGTGATTGCATAATTTATGATGTAATAAATAATACATCAGTCAAGGTTACTTTATAGAAGGTTAAAATGATGAATGGAACGTTTTCATTTATTTGAAGTTTTCCACACAAATTGGCGACAATTCTAAAACATTTCTGCAACTTTTGCGTTTTGTTTTGTCTACAATTTCACAAACTATTCCATGTCCCCGCTCAGGTCGGTAAACATCAAATGGTTTTTGTTTTGTCTCTGTATTACGCAACATTTTTTCAACTCTTGTCTGTGTAGTGTGTGGACAGTTAGTATTAAAACAACAACAAAACAGTTGCGTTGTTTACGTAGTACAGTTATAGAAACACAAAACTCAAATTTGTTAGTGTTGTGTCGCAAATGTGTTGTGGCTTTGTCTTGAGTGTACTGCTGACAGTTGTTTCAGTTGTTTATGGCGTTTTTTGTTGTGGTTTTGTCTCGAATGCATGTTGCACTTCTGTCAGCTTGATGTGGACCCGGCCTAACAGAGTATTTGTTGTGGCTGGTAGCTGTTAAAGTTGGCCATGTTCAACTTTACCAGCCTCACACTATGCTGCTAGCAGGCTACAACCAGCCAGCAGCTGGGAAACCAGCCTAGTGTGAATGCGTGATTGTGAATGAGTAGACGGAGGATGAGTCATAGGAGCTGCTAAAAGACGGTTGTTCCAAGATGACTCATCAGTCTATCACGTCACATTGGGCAAAACAAATGAGTGTTATTCTCTTATTAAAGTTTTTGATTTCTTTTTAAAGTTACTTGTAACTGTTATAAGTATTAAGTAGGGTTCGGATTTTTATGCTAATATCAAGCATATATTAGCAGCAACAGCAAGCAGCAGCTGCTTTGGGTTCACACTTGTCCAGTCACTGCTGGTATTAGCAGTGCAAGTCATCCAATCACCGTCTTGCAAAAACACTAACAACAACCAACCCAAGCAGTGGAGTTTCAACTACCACTAGTGCCACTACTAGCAACAAAAAGTTCACACTAGATGGCAGCAGCAGGAAGGGAGTCACATGACCAGCTGGTAGCTGCTAAAGTTGGACATGTCCAACTTCACCAGCCACTGTTAAAATCACTAGCCTGCTGGAGAAAGCAGTTGCTAGTAGCAGTTCAGACTATGCTGCTAGAGCGCTACAACCAGCCAGCAGCAACCAGCGGCTGGGAAACCAGCCTAGTGTGACTGCGGCATTACTAAATGTCTAGCCTCTAACCAGCCTTTTTGATTAGAAAAAAGCATAGTTGCTCTAATGTTGATTACTTCACAATTGGCACTTGGGCCACAAATTGAGAAACAACTGTTAGATATTGCATAAGAATCCGAGCCCTATTTATCAGAAAGCATAAAAACACTTATATGAACATATTCTTCAATGTGGTTAATTGACTTAATTTCTTTAATAGTTAAGATGAAGCAAATTTGAATAACAAATTAGAACATTTCTGAATGAATATAATATAAAGAAGAAAAACGTTACAAAACTATAATTTGGTTGCAATATTAGATTTAAGTTTAGTAGAAACAGGGTCAGGCCAACAATTTGGTGGAGTTCCCGGTAGGCAGAATTGCCACAGTTGTTTGGTGTCAGTAAGATTGCAGGGTTGGCTTACAACTGGCGCACTGATGGATTTGGTACCCACACTGATGCAGTTCTCATTGCCACGATTCTGAAGTAACATGTAGTTTCCTGTGTTTCGAATAACATACTGATGAGAAATATCGTCTATCCAGTTTCCAGTAAAAATAGGGGCTCCATCCATTGCACCGTTACCGATCCCTGGAATGTTTTCGGTTGTAAGTGTGATAAAGCCAGCAGACACTCGTTTTAACCAGAATGCCTGACCGAAAGATCTCGTTATGACGATCGGAATGTGGTCTCCAGTTTGGCCAGGTTTCACTTGAAGATAAACTTTACTTATTGGATTGTAAATGGCGACTTGTGTGCTGCTGTCGCTGTTATTATCCATAAACGGGAATCCGTTAGCGTCTATCATATCGTTGTAGTTGTCAAGTAGTTCTCCTGCTGTATTTTCGACATCATTTAGGGAAGTCCATTTGTAACAATTGACAGTTGCTAACCAAATGGTTAACGTGTAAATCGAAAAGAATTTAAACATTATTACGGTTTTTCCGTCTTCTCTCGAAATTATTAGAATTACTTGCTCGAACACTTCTTCTGATGTCCTTGTCAGTTTGGTAGTTCGACGATTTTAGAATGTTTTGGATTTGGACAAGTTGGTCGTCTTTTATTCTGTTTTCGAACTACGTACTTACTACTCTAAGCGTGCGGCATCTTATGTCGGCTAACGGTTTCAAAGGCGAATCCTTTGAAGATGAAGTTATTCGATTGTATTAAAAGATAGGCTATATGATTAAAAAAATACGGTGTAAAAAATGATAAATAAAAACAGTTGCAAAATTGAATTTTTTTCTCGGAATATTGGTCATATCACGAGCAAATTCAATTTAAATTAAATCATTTTGATATGAAAACTGCTTTGTTGCAATTTTTCAAATGCATATATTACTGTAAACATGGAATATCAGTCATTCTACAGAAATTTCTGGGTATAATGAGGAAAATAATCAATTTTCTAGTAAAAACGCACAAATTCGATTCAACTTAAGATAATGTGCAAATGCAATGCAGAATGTTTAAACCAAACACTATACTACGAATTAAGTAACGCAGAAGCAATGCAAGGTTGCTTTCTACTTGGTTTTTATACTTGTCTCGATTTTGAGCTTTCTGCATTTTTAATGAATGTTTTTTGTGACTTCCGGTGTCGTTTGAGCCATCTTGATTGCATTTTCAAAGCCTTTTTGTGTATCTTTGTGTTTTGGATCGTTTTCTGAACAAATAAGGCAAGTCCTGTTTTTGTGTGTGCACTGCTGAGGCATTTTCAGTGCATTTAAAAACTTTTTGAATTTTTGACAAAATTCGTTTATCTGCATTTAAATCATAAAAAAGCATTTTCAAATAAGAAATTTATTTATGCATTAAAAATTGTTTTTCAGTTTACCTCGATATTAATCATGATTATATTTTACATTCTATTTGGTTATTATTTTCTTTTATCATTTTACCGTCATTTTGGTAAAGATTTCCTGTTTTTTGTCTGCAGTTTTTTACTCGGAAAGATTTTTATCGAAAGCAAATTTCCTGTTACATTTCGACCTTAAGAACAAAATAAGGTGATGGAAAATTCTATTTTTACACAAAAAACGACTACAAAACGGACTATAAAATGACTTTCAAACTGAAATTAAAATTCATTGGCTTATAATTGACACGGTGATAAAGAGTTAAAATGGACTCTAAACTTGTCATACGTTCCACTTTTTATGTAGCTGTCGGATTCATTCTCGTAGCATGTCTCTGCGGGCAATTTTCATCTGCCGAAACTATCATCGAACCCATTACTATCAACATAACTAAACCTGAAATAATTACATTCTTTATACCAACTAGTCAGGTAACTAAACAATTTGATTTTAAACCGAGAGATGGTTATCTCTGGGATGTGTTCAACAGCATCTGGCAAACGACCGGAGTTTTTCCAGACGAGAAAAACTCGGACTCTCAGTTAATCATATGGAATCCAACACTTAACACCACTTTTCACATCGATTGGACTGGAATCGGAAACGGTGTTGCTGTTGTTACGTATCACGGTGGTGGAAACAAGGGTAATTTGGATGCTTGGGGTGTTAGGTTTCATCTGAAACGTGTTCATGGCGAACGTGTGACGTTTTCAACAAAGTACAGTGCCGGCATCGGAAGTGGTCCTCGAAATGGTTCTTTGGTCTTCACCGGAGACTGGTTAGACAGTATGACGCACGCATTCCGAATTATTGTCCACAAAAAGGCTTTGTTTTTCGGTAATGAACTCAGTCATCTCTGTATCGTAGCTGGACCGGAAGATGGTGATCAACTTCGTACGGTGACTTGCAACGAAAACGACAACAATCAACGTTGGCAGATTTGTTGGGATTTTAATACGTGTTGGCCGAGGGATGCTGTAGAAAACATTGATTATTTATCTATCTAAATTTAACTGCAAATTATTTTTTCTCAATTTTGTACTTTTTATTTGTTTTGAACTTTGATTTTCGATCTAGTTTTTTTTATTATGATGATTCTCGTAACAATTTACTGTAATGTGATTTGTAATTTTCCTTTAAATGATCAGAAGTATCCCATTCCAAAACCTAAAAATTTTTTTTTTTACAAAAAGTGTTGTTTACGATTTGTACGAAATAAAATACATTGAAAATGACCAACCTTTCCCTGATGCATGACTAGTATTCTGTCGTAATTTGATACAGTTTGGACTCTGTGAGCTACTGTTAGAATGGTACAATCTCTGAAAGCTTCCTGAATAATTTCTTGAATGAGATGATCTGTTTGAGTGTCCACCGAAGCCGTGGCCTCATCCAGTATGATGATTTTACTATGCCGTAAAAGGGCTCGAGCTAAACACAGTAGTTGTCTTTCACCCACTGAAAAGTTTTCGCCATTTTCGGCAACTGGAGCCAACAGCTGTTGTTCAAAGGTTGAAATCTGCAGTGAAAAATACATCGGGTTTCATAGTAAACTTCTAGTTCTAATGGTTTTATCGAATGGACATTACCTTGTCTTTCAAATGGGTTCTTTCGAGGACATTCCAAACAGCCTCATCGGTGAAATGTTCCAACGGATCCAAGTTGTAACGAACTGTGCCTATGAAAAGTACTGGATCTTGTGGTATCATGGACAATCTGCTTCTTAAGTCTTTCAGTCGAAGACGAGCAATGTCCACTCCATCAATGACAATCTTTCCACCGCACAGTTCTACCAGACGAAAAAGAGCCACACCCAGAGATGATTTTCCAGATCCAGTTCGTCCGACGATGCCGATTTTTTCTCCAGCTTCCACACTGAATGAGACGTTTGAAAGAGCAAGAGGAAGACGTTCACGATACCGCATTTGAACATCCTCAAATATTATTTGCCCAGATGATGGCCATTTTAACGGTGTCTCAAGGATATCTGTAACTTCAGATCCTTCGTACTTGTGATTTTCACAGTAGCGATTTATGCGCTCTACATTAGTAAACCGAGCCTGAGTGTCGGATAAGTTTTTTACGAAGTAGTGGACCATGAGACATAACTATACATAGGAATAAAAGAATAAGTGTGTCACTCTGAACACTTTAAAGGAGCTAATTGTTGTATGTTACCTGACAGCTAAATGTGAGTGTCAGTCCCGCGAAAGCAGTCGGAATCTCTCCTCGAGTTAGAACAACAAACGTTGCCGTAATTGTCGTAATCAACACGCTAAGTATATCCAAACGGAGCGAAAGCCATCGAAAACACGACCACATAAGGATTTGTATTGAACTGTTCTCATCCTGTAGTTTCATGAAAGCTTTTTCAAAGTCTTTTTCTTTTTCGTAAACTTGAATTGTTGCTAGTCCGTGAATAATTGCACCGATGTGTCCAAAAAATGGAGAACGAGATCTGTTTTCAACCCGTTTTAATTCTCTTTGCGCTGCTTGAAATATGGCAGTGAAAATGAGGAAGATGATTATGATAACGGTTAATGGTATCAGGAACAACGGGAAGACGAGAACTATTATTATAAGTGTTATGGCATTCAACCAAGCACTGACCACGGCCTCTTCCATAATTAACGGCAACATTGTGTCAACTACAAAAGTAAATATGATTACAAAGGGTATGTTTTATTAGTCGTAGCCCGTCGTTACCTTCATCTTGGTCTTTGGAAAATACATTGATGATTTGACCTAATGGAACAGTCTCGAAGAGCCGCATCGGACTGAGGATAACATTTCTGACTGCAGTTTGTTGAAGTACCGTGGAAGCGTGCAGAGTTCCCTGAAAGATTTCTATGAGAATAGATCTCATAACAGCATTTCAGTAAAAAATGGTACCATTTAAATGGTTATATTACCATGACATATGCGAAGGATTTCAATGTAGCAGCAACAAAAATAGCTACCAAGAATAAACTATAAATTATGACGTTTGTTTTGTCGTAAAGACCAACATTATTTCTTTCTTCGGTCACCGTTACGTTACGATGATTAGAAGATTCACTGAGCATTCGACTTAGCCACCAATTACTAAAGGATGTGAACGATACGGTCAAGCCGATGAGTAGAAAAATGGTAATGGCAATACTGACACCTCCCATAGCACGGACGTAAACGCAGTATGTGCTCATTGAAATCTTTCCCGTTTCAAGCACTTCTTTAGTCGTTATACTTTTCCCGACATCGTTTTGTTGTCCATCTAACAACTTCTCGGATTCTGTTGAACATGCGCTGGACTTACTTTCATCTAAAATTATCGTGAAAAAATATGTTACTGTCAGTGAAAACACATAGTTTTCAAGTTTAACCTTACCGTCTTTTCGTTCTGACTTATTGGAATGAAATGACTTTGCAAGAGTTGAATACTCTCCGTCAGTTTGAGTCAATGTTTGCGGCTGTCCATGTTCGATAATCTGTCCATCTCTGACCATGATCACGTAATCGCATTGATCAAGATACTGAATTGAATAAGATTTGAAACAAGTTGTGGACAAGTAGCTGTGCCACTGTGGCGTTAACGGTCAGAAATGATTTTTAGGAAGAATTCGAAGTTTACTAGAAACTAGAAGAGTAAAAGAATTATTTATTTCATGATATTTTAGAAATATCGAGAGGAAATTATCGTTAATACGAGAGTTTTTTTACACTTCTTGTTTCTAAGTAACTTTGAATTTTTCGGGGGGGAAAAAAAACTTCTGACAAGCCTCGTATCAATTCTGATATAAGAACCTGTATCTGATGTGAAACAAAAATAATTGTTTTTGATGCAAGCAACCCTTTGATGCACTCTCGAAAGATATGTGAACCGACACAGTGATCAACTGCCGACAGAGGATCGTCCAATAGATAGTTATCACAATCACTGTATACAGCTCTTGCGATACTTATACGTTGTTTCTGTCCGCCACTCAAATTGACTCCACGTTCTCCGATCTCTGTTTGATCGCCACCAGCCATATCAGCAATCTCTTTGTCGAGAGCACAAGCCTTGATGCTCGTTTGAAACCGATCGGCATCGAAGTCACTTCCAAATAATATGTTCTCTCGGACCGTGGCGTTCATGACCCACGCTTGTTGCGGCACATACGAAAAAGAGCCTTTACTCGAGCAGCTGCCCTTTATAAGATGTATCTGTATAAAATTTACACGATACATAAAGTGTTCGACGTAAATAACTTTATTCAATCAAACCTTTCCAAGAATGGCCGATAACAGTGAACTTTTACCACTGCCAACGGTTCCACAAATTCCCACCAATTGTCCCTTCTTTACACTGAGGTCGATGGCTCGAAGAGTTAGTGTCGAGATGTGATCATCACATCTTGTCAAACTGTCCTTTTCATGTTCGTCAATACTTTTGCCATTCGGTGTTAGTCTGTTTACACTTGGTTTAACTTTTGCTACTCCATTTGTTTCTGCTGATGTTGTCTGAATACTGCAAGGCACAGTCCATGTGTAACTTGCATTTTCGAACTTGATGGCTATACTGGGATCATCAGGTTTCTTTGGAGATTGTGCTGGATATTCATTTAAAAGAATTGTCTGCAATAAAATTGCAACAATTTTTCAAGTCTTTAATAAAATATATAAAGTGGTGTAGTTCTCTTATAAATATACCTGTAGCCTGAGAACAGAACTCTGATAATCAGCTCTTTTTGATATACTGCTCAGAAGCAACATTAGACCAGTACGAGCCATCATGATGGCACCGAGAGAAGGATAAATCTGTGAAAAGTCGCACCAAAATGAAAAGTAAACCGAGTTAAATAAGTCAAAGGTCAATATGTGATTATTAAGGCAAAAAATACCCCTTTTTTCAATCAAAAAGGCCTGTTCAGAGGCTAGAGTTCTCATATTACTTAAATATTTCTTCTGAATTTTAGCCTCTAAACAGTTCTTATGACGAAAAACAAAACTATTTTTCCGCCTTAGTGATTATTTTATATATGCTGGAACCTTTGTGGGTTCTAGTTTGTATCCCATTGCAATGGCCGTCAGAAAAGTGGCAATCGCTGCTACGATCGGAATTGACGACGAGAAGGAACTCATGATACTTTGACAAAACATCTTCTTTTCCAAGAAACTCTTCTCGGTGTTTCGTAATTCTTCAGTATAAACAAGAACCGTAAAAGAGAAAAGTTTAATCACAATTCAAACAGAAAAAAAAAATGAAATATTTACCAGTAATTTTATTGGTAAATGGTTCCTCCCAGGCACACAACTTAATTACTTTTATGCTGGTTAAGATTTCGGTTATTTGTCGTACCTTAAGACAAGATTTATTTAAGCTAATTTATTCAGCTGCTTGGATCGAAATTTTTCATAGGTTAATTTCTAGATGCACAAACTGAACGGAAACATTTATTCTAAGTTTCAGAAGAACAACACTAAGATGAAATTGAACGTATTAGAAACTAGGAAGGGTAGCAGAATCACTTCATTAACAGTGTTTTTATATTAATATCTTTCAAAATAAACATTTTATTTTTAAAAAATATCTGTTTTAAAGTTTGTGCAATCTGAAACTGCATAAAAAGCTTATTTTAAAAGATATCGACATGAAAATCCTCTGAAATACCCTTCTAGTTAACGCTTTCAAGTTTCTCCTGCTTTTGCTCCTGAAAAAGGTAAGTAGCCAGAATTTGAGGAGTGTTTACACTTCCAAATCTACTTAAATGGAATATTTAACTGTCCAGCCACCTTATACACACACACATATGAGTTAAATGAATTCAAATTAAATGTGTTTAGGTGAATTATACGGAATCCAGTTAAGGACATGATCCAAATAAAAACTGACTTTTTTTATTAATATTTTAAATTGAAATACTAAATCAATATTTTAATGTCAATAGTTTATCTGATTATATTTAAGTATTAACTCAATATTTTCAGATTATTAACTGTAAATTGAATTCGATATACTGTTTGTCCTTCATATGGTTCTGTAGAACACGTTTGTAATTTAAATGCATTTAAGTTAACAGGTGTCTACTAGGTATTGGAGTTACTTTAATAAAGTTCACTCACTGCAGACACCATTAAGATTAAGAATATAAAATGTAGTTCATACTCGTTGGTCACTTGCCGTCACTGCCTTTCGTCTGAAGTACGCCATAAGTCTAGCGACAACATACTAAAAACAAAAAACCCTGAAAATTATCTTAGCCTACATTGAAGCTAAGAAAAGTCTAAAATTGACTTCATAAACAACCTGAATTCCGTAGAAAACTATGAAGACTGCCATACAGGCATACGACGGAGTACCAAAACTCCAGAATACGAAAACAGTTGCCAGTACAGTTGTTACTAATCCAGGTACCCATAAATATCCACAGGAGGCGTAGTCATAAAGTCTTGCTCCATCGTTAGCAAATAGGTTGATTATCTAACAACAAACACAGAATAAAATATCTAGCATTGCAAAGAAAGAGAGAGAGAGAGAGAGAGAGAGAGAGTAAAAAATGGATTCCAATATTGCTAAAACCTCTCCGACACTTTTTCCTTCAAGACCATGATGTTGAGAAAGGATATTTCGAATTAGTAGTCCAAGGACAGCTGATCGGAGTCGGACAGCTGTTCTTCCGTACATGCTCCAAACAAATGCATTAGCCACAACCTTTAGAATATCGACAAGAAATATTACAACGACAGTTGTAATTCCTGTACTTAGTGGCTCGTCGTGGTTTTTCAGATATTCCAACAGCTTGAAGATAAATATCGTCTAGAAGTAATAATAAAACAAGGTGGTTTTGTCTGTTTTGCCGAGCACTTGATTATAACGAACCGGAGTTAAGAATCCCAGGCATTGTACAATGGTGTGTGTTGTCACGGTAATCCACATTCTAGTCCACAAAAACCGCTCGATGACTCGAGCAAGAGAAGCATTCTTTAAACCGTAGTCCTTCTGTTCTTTTTTCCAGTAATGTTCTAATCTGAGATTTTATTGAAAGGCAATTTATTTCAAAAGAGTTAATCTCCATAAACATATTTAAATTTGTTAATTAACTATATGTTAATTTTTTTACAATCAGTTGCTAATTGAACTCTTTGATTATTCTACATTTTAGAAGGAACATTAAAAAGAAATTTAAGTGTTTTAGAAATTAAGAGGAGTAAATTAATCGCTTAAGGTGATTTTAAAGTGTAAACATCTCGCTCTCTCTCAAACCCTGATTATTCTGATGCAAAATTAAGAGAAAATGAAATGTTTTTAGAAACTAGAAAGTCAGCCCAATCATGGAAAGGTATTTAAATGATGACTTTCTAGTTTTTCTCTGAATATTTCATGTTGATATCTATCAAAATAAACTTTTTATGAACAAAAATTTAAGTAAATTTCAAACTGACATAAAAATGTTTAGGGTCTGTATTGAAAATACCCTTCTAGTTTCTGAAATACTTTTAAATTTCTTTTAATTTTGTACCTGAAAGACAGAATAATCAGAGTTCAAGAAACGTTTTTAACTTTAAAACCAGCTGAAGTTTGTTTATTCATATATGTTTGATATCTTTTAAAATAAACTTTTAATGTACGTTTAAAAATAACCAACTTTAAGCAGACAAATTAAAATATTTTTCTATAAAAAGTTTATTTTGAAATATATCAACTATTAAGTGAATCAGATACAATTCTAGTTTCCATCACAAAATGCCTTGATATCAACATCAATATCTTTCCTGAAGGATAGAATGACAAGAGTTCGAAAGGCGTTTACACTATTAAACCACTTTAAAGGTTTAAATTAGTTTAGATAAGATTACATTTTTTAAAAAAAAATGTAATAAAAAAATATTGATCTGAACAAAAAAACCTGTTTGTGTTCCATAAACAAGTTTCGATTAATGGACACTGATAGTTTTTAACAGCTGATGATCCATTACGATAAATACTCCAAAGAAGATTAGTTAACCAAGTACAGGTGACATACGAGAAAACACCCACATGATCAATAGGTAGAATCTCCGGATCACTGTTTTAAATATTATAAAGATATCAATTGATATTAAAAGAAATTTTTAAAAGAAATCTATGTCTTCGTACTTACGTAATTGGTATTTTCTTTCTTCGAAACGACTTCAGTGTCGGATAATAACGTTCGAAACCGAGGTTTGGTCTGTAGTGACAACCGATGTCACTTTGACTGCTGTACGGTTCTTCGTCAACTTCGTCTTGGTTGTTGTCCATTTTAGCTTTTTTTTTGTTGGTTAAGTTTCTTCCAAATGGACTTTTAACATTAAATCTTGCGGTCTGTGAACTTTCAAACAGTTAATAAATAAACAAGTAAGAAAAATTAAAATAATTCGTTACTAGCGTATTGTTACAATAATTGAAATTTGTTACTAACTTCGTACAAGTATCAATGTCGAATACGAAAGATCTCAACGTATAGAAATTAATCCTTCAAGTGATTTTGTTTTAAATACAAATAATCGAAACTATTACGTTATCACATTTCATGAACAACAAGTAATTGATTAAAGCATTTGTCATATCTGAACTTTGTAATCTCCAGACTGCAGTTTAATGTTCCAACCTTATGGGCAAAGTGAACAGAATGTTATTCTTCTAAATAACTAGTCAATGTGCATAACAACCAATTTAATAATAAATAACATTTTAGCTAATTTGTAGAATGAGTTAAAACAATAATCCAATCAAGATAAATAACATTATAATTGAATTAAAAAAATCAACGACATTGGATTAGTCATTCTGAACAATAATTAATCCCAGTATTTTAAAACAATGCTTAAAATAAAGGTAAACTTAAAAAATCGCATTGAGAAAACTCTTCCCATATGGAGAGGTGGTGGTTAGGTGGTTTTAATGTGTAAACGCACCTCATCCTTCATTTATTTTGTTTTTCCGGCGCAAATTTGCGAGAGGTTTGAAAATGAAGTATTTTAGAAACTAGAAGGGTAGTTCAATCACTTAAAAGGGTATTTTAATGTTGATATCTTTTAAAATAAGCTTTTTATGTCAGTTTGAAAATGATTCCAACTTTAAGCAGGCAATATTAAATTTTATTAAATTTCTGTCTATAAAAAGTTCATTTTGTAAAATAATCAACAGGAAAATACTATTAAAAGTGATTTGGCTACCGGTTCTAGTTTCGAACACACATTCAACTCCTCCTTATTGTTGCTTTTCTGAAATACAGAATAACCAGAGTTAGAAAATCAGCTGTTCATAAAAACATCTTATGTAACGTTTGAAAGTATGATCATAAGAAACTTCAATTTGCACATTGTCTAGTAATTGTGCGGAATAACTGACTTTTCCCCTATTTGCGGTTTTTAAATCATTTTTATGACTTATGAGAAGCATTTCACAGTTGAACTGTTATCATAGTTATCATATACAAACAAAAAGGTTAATATCAATCAATACAAATACTTTATATTTAGTATCTTTTATTACTGTCATTATGAAACTTCATTCACTGCAATTGATAGCAGTTAAGTACAAAAATAACACAGTGGTTCACATGAAAGCCTCGTAAAAATCGAGCTACCCATATTCCACACTTTTTAAAATTTGTGAAATTACGATAAAAACTAAAAAAAAAAAATATCGGATTGGCTTTATCCTTGGTCTCATAAACATGTGTCGTTTGAAGTTCACATTCAAAAACATGTTACGATTACTCAAACATATTACTTTGGTTCAATAGGAATTACAACAATTTAGATGTAAAAAGTGGTTTTAAAACTTTTTTTAGAGGCAACTTTAACATGTTTTATGAACAACTGATAGTTCGAACTGTGGTTATTCTACGTTTCAGAAGAGCACCACTTGAGGCGATATTAGAAATGTTAGAAACTAGAACGGGTAGACGATTCACTTAATCATTTTCATGTTGATATCTTTTAAAATAAACTTTTTGTAGACAAATTTAAAAATGTTGCTTGCTTGCTTACTTAAAGTGGAGTCATTTTTTAAGTTAACATGAAAGTACTCTTAAGGGGTCAAGTTACCATTTTAGTTTCTAAAATACATTCAATTTCTCCAGAAACGCAGAATAACCAGAGTTGAAAAATCAGCTGTTTATAAAATCTTAAAAAATTGCTCCTAAAGGAGTTTACGTCATATGTAATTTCTTTGTCCGTAGTATCTTAACAAATTTACTGAAGGAGCGACTTAAGTGTCCAGTGCTGAAGTGTTCACGGGATCATGGCACTTACCAAGAGCCACATATTCCCAAAAACAATTTTTAAAAACGGCGCAGGATACGTTTTCCCTTGTCAATTTACAATTTTTCCATTGTTGATCTGTTTCGAACTTACAACTAAGAATGCATAACCTAACATTGTTACAGTTAAAACAGAAATGACATATCATTCAGTGCTAAGACTGCTAATTACTGCTAAGATGGCGTTCTCACGTCCACATTTTAAAACTGGTAAAAAAAATGTTATGACACGCTCATAACACAAAATAAAACCTTCATAACAGTTCACTGCCACACAAAAGTTGTTTCTAACTTTCTTATCATTTCCTTATGATAATTAAGATTGCGTCTTGAATCTGAATTGAGTTATTCTTGAACGAGCAACATGCACATTTTTTTTCAACTTAATTGTCAAGTAACTTCCTGAACAAAGATTCTTTGTTGCTTCGTAACTGTTGCGGACTTCCAAATTCTTGTACCTTTTTTACATAAATAAAAGCAAAAGAGAAACAATTAATGGAAGCAATATGACTTACTCAAGGGTTCTACGTATAAGGACCTTTCCCTGATGCATAACGAGTATTTTGTCGTAATTTAGTACAGTTTGGACCCTGTGTGCCACCGTTAAAATGGTGCAGTCTTTGAAAGCTTCCTGAAGAATGTCCTGAATGAGATTATCCGTGTGAGTGTCCACCGAAGCCGTGGCCTCGTCTAGCATGATGATTTTACTATGCCGTAAAAGAGCTCGAGCTAAACACAGTAATTGTCTTTCACCCACTGAAAAGTTCTCTCCATTTTCGGCAACTGGAGCCAGCAGTTGTTGTTCAAATGCTGAAATCTGCAGTTAGAAAACACATCCACTTTTGTGATAATCCTCTAATGTCAATGGTTGTATGAAATGGACATTACCTTGTCTTTCAAATGGGTTCTTTCGAGGACTTTCCAAACGTCCTCATCAGTGAAATGTTCGAACGGATCCAAGTTATAACGAACCGTGCCAACGAACAAGACTGGATCCTGTGGTATCATGGACAATCTGCTTCGTAAGTCTTTGAGTCTAAGACGAGCAATGTCCACTCCATCAATAACGATCTTCCCATCGCACAATTCAACCAGACGAAAAAGGACGACACCCAGAGATGATTTCCCAGATCCAGTTCGTCCGACGATACCTATTTTCTCTCCTTCTTCGACGCAGAAAGAGACGCTCGAAAGGGCGAGAGGAAGACTTTCACGATACCGCATTTGAACATCCTCGAATGTTATTTTCCCAGAAGATGGCCAGGTTAACGGTGTATCAACAAGATTATCAACATCAGATCCTTCACATTTGAGCATTTCGCAGTAGCGCACAATACGTTCTACATTTGTAAAACGTGCCTCTGTTTCGGCCATGTTACGTACCAAATAATGTACGACACCAGCAAGCTGCAAAAATATCAAAACAAAAATCAGTAATTTTTGCATCAACGTGTGTGCTGCAATTTCATGCCTGAAAGCAACTCGTGAGAGCAAGTCCAGCAAATGCCGGTGAAACAAGTCCACGAGAGAACACGACGAAGGTTGCCGTTGCTGTCAAAGTGGACACCGTAAGAAGATCCAAGCGTAACGACAGCCACCGAGGTGCCATCAATAGTAGAAGTTGAATGGTACTGTTTTCATCTTGAAGTTGAACGAAACGTCGTTCAAAATCGCGTTCCTTTTCGTATGCATGGATCGTACTAAGTCCTTGAATCATAGCACCAATGTGGCTAAACAGAGGTGATCGCGAAGCATTTTCCGTCCTTTTCATTTCGGTCTGAGCTGCTTTAAAAATTTTAGCGGCAAAGCAATAAAAAGTAACTATGACCGTCAATGGTAGTATAAACCACGGGAAGACGAGAACAATGAGCAGGACAGTGATTATGTTTAACCACATGAGACTCAGGGTTAATTCCAAGACAACAGGAAGGACAGTATCCACTGTAATACAATTTGAAAAGGTTACTGGTCAGGTTGTTTATCGGTAGAATAAAAACAGGGTGTCTACCTTCGTCTTGATCCTTCGAAAAAGCGTTTATTGTCCGTCCTGTTGGAACGGTCTCAAAAAACGACATTGGACTGTGAATGACTTTGTGAAGCATTTCTTGATGAAGGACCGTAGCTGCACGAAGTGTTCCCTATTAAAATCACCGAATTTAAAACATTAGAAGATGGAAGATAACGTGACTCACAAGTCATTAAGAATTTTCAGAACTTCAGACGAAGATTTATATTTGAATAGATAGATACAAATATTTTTTTTTAGAAATACATAAAATTCAAGGTTGGTTAGAAACTAGAAGATTTGTTAAAAAAATATTTTATCAACACATATTTAAAAATAAATATTAAGGTAAAATTTTACAATTTTTTTGTATTTCAACCCATGATAAATGAAAAAAATGTAAAAAGCAATTTTTTTTAAACCATTTTTAAGTTAATTACCGATAGATAACAATTTTAAAAGATAATCCGAGATCAATTTAATGTTGATTAATTTAAAAAAAAATTGAAGTACATGTAAATAAAATACAGTATCTCAATAAAAAAAAAATGCTTCGAGTACAAGAAATTACTTTTCTAGTTTTTAAGTTATTTTTTATTTTTTTTCTTAAGATGGATACTCTTAAGTGGTTGTGCTATACCTTCTAGTTTCTAAATCACGTTCAAGTTTTTAAAAATAAACGTCCTTAAAGGAGAACAGTTGTATTACCTTTACGTAAGTGATTGCCTTGATGCAAGTAGATCCGAAGACGGCCAAAAGGAAACAACCATAAATGATTCCATCTCTATGTAAAGCATGACTTTCATAGTCACGATTTATAGCTGACACAGTAGTGTCGTTTGTCACTGGTTGTTCTACTTCTGGCATGTTTCTCGAACTAAGCATCACACTAAGCCACCAATTACTAAAGGCCATGATACAAATGCTGCCTCCAATGATTAGAAAGATGGCGAGGGCAGCAAAAGGGCCACCCATAGCTTTGATGTACTTTCTATAAGTATAGCTAGTAATTCCTCCGGAGCCAAGCTTTTCTTCGACAGTGATACATTTTCCTGCTTCACGTTCTTCCTCGTTGTGGTCGACCACATTTGCGTCCTGTTGACCGACCTCTTCAGTTTTTGATGCAACACTTTTCATCTGTTCGTCTTTTGGAGATTTTCCTGAATACATGTTATGAATTTATATCAAAGTGGTTTAGAAGTTTAAACGTCTCTCAAACTTTAGTGATTCTTTGTTTCAAGAGTAAAATTAAGAGAATCTTCAACGTGTTTTAAAAACTAGAATGGTAACTCAATTACTAAAGGGTATTTTATGTAATTAACATTTTTCAACATTAGCTTTTTTGCGTCATATCAGCATGAAAATATCAAATAATTTAGCCACCCGTTCTAGTTTATAACACATTTTCAATTTCTCTTGAAGTGTTGCTGTACTGAAACGCAGAACCAAAGTTTTTGAAACTTAGCTCTTTGTAAAACATCTCAAGTTGTTTACCGTTTTGCGTTTCTTCATTGTATGCTTGAATCAAGCAGGCATATTCTCCTTGAAGGTTAGTAAGGTCTATCGGGTTCCCTTGTTCGATTATCCGACCATCTTTCATAACGACAATGTAATCACAATGGGCAAGATACTATAAAGAAATGGAGAAATAAGTGTTACCACTTTTAATGAGAAATATATATTACCCAACTTACTTGCACTTGATGCGACACAAAGATGACGGTTTTGGAGGCAAGAGCTGTTTTTATGCAGCTCTGAAGAATTTGAGTTCCAACAGTGTAATCAACAGCCGAGAGCGGATCGTCGAGAAGATACAAATCACGGTCACTATAAACTGCTCTAGCAAGACTGATGCGCTGTTTCTGTCCACCGCTTAAATTAACACCTCGCTCTCCTATCTCAGTTTCGTCACCGGCAGCAAAACTTTTAATATCTTCCATCAAACAACAACACTGAAGGACATCGTCGTAACGCTTGCTGTCGAATTGTGTTCCGAAAAGGATGTTCTCCTTTACGGTCACATTCATTATCCAAGCTTGTTGAGCAACGTAAGCGTAGGTTCCATTTGTAGCGAGAGTACCTCGCAATAACTGCATCTGTGGGTTGATATTAAAAATTTACGTTTACGAAAACTTGACATAGTGTTGTTGTGAGATTTCAGAAGGCTAGTTTAAGGTGCTTATAAATGTACTTGTGTCAATTTCAAATTGACATACAAAGCTTATTTTAAACTATATCAATGATAGTACAGTTAAGTGATTGAGCTACTCTTCTGGATTTGTAAGTTTCAGAATGTGTCCAAATTACCTGTCCAAGAATAGCAGAAATCAAAGAGCTTTTGCCAGAACCGACAGTCCCACAAACACCAACAAGTCTTCCTCTTGGTACAACCAATTCTATATCAGAGAGCGTCGCAAATATCTTTTTTTTCGTACCACTTTGACTCTTGGCTAAGGCTTGTTTCTCTTTATCGTTGTTTCTTCCACTATTTCTATTTCGACGATCTGAAAAGAAACAAAAAAAAAAATGTTCATTATCGACACTTGATAAATTTCGAGTCGTAATATATGTGAATTATTAAAAAGTAAAGCGGTTCTTACCATGGTACCAACTTGACAATCTAGTTTCTCGGAATTTGATGTTATCATATATCTTGGTGTTTTTCTTCTGAGGTGGGGATGGTGTATTCCACGCGAAACTGGCATTGTGGAGACATATAGCATGGTTTGGATCTTTTGGCACTGAAGCATGTGTCACACTGTTCTTCATCAACAGTACACTCTTAAATTAATAGAAAGAATTTAAGAGTTTCTCAATGCGAAGCAGAGTTATGTGTTCTATTCTGTCTTGTGTGAACAAAATGAAGAAAAACTGGAAAAGTGTTTTAGAAACTAGAAAGGGAGCTTAACCACTTCAGGATATTTTCATACTGATATCTTTTAAAATAAGCTTTTTATGTGAGTGTGAATATAACTCAAGTTTAAGCAGACTGTATTTTATTTCAAATTTTTGTTAAATTGAAGTTCATTTTGAAAAATATCAATATAAAAATACTATTAAATAATTCAGGTAACGTTTTAGTTTCTAAAACGTTTTAAAAGTTATCGTTAGTTTTGTTCCAGAAAAGGCAGAATAACTTTTAAAAGAGTTCAAAAATCAGGCGTTTATGTGACATTAAATAGTCGAGAGAAATAATAAATACCTGCATTCTTCGAACAGTTGTTTGAAATTCTGTGATTTTGGCAACACCTCCTGACAGTATCATAAGGCCAGTACGGCTGATGATAAAAGCACCCAGCACTGGAAATGCCTGAATATATAAAATGAAATTAGAAAGTTACGATTTTTAATAAGGTTATGCCGTGTTACCTTCGATGGTGGTAGTTCGATTCCCATTGCAAAACAAGTTAGAAAAGTGACTATAGAAGCCACGATCGGAATGGAAGTGGCAAAAGAATTCATAACACTTTGAAGGAAAATAACTTTTTCCAAAAAGCTTCTTTCTTTATTTCGGATTGCTGTTAGAAAAGACACAAAATGTAATCAATTACGTCTAATTGACAGCTCGAGAAGATCTTTCCAGATTATTTACTCGTAATTGATTCGGTGAAAGGCTCCTCCCATGCATACAATTTTATTATTTTCATATTGCAAAGGATTTCAGTCATTTTGCGAACCTTGTAAGCATATTAAAAATAATATATGTTATCGATTAGCTGATTTTTTTAACTCTGGTTAGTGTGCATCACAAAAGAGCAACATAAAGGGAGAAATTGAAAGTGATTTAGAAACTAGAAGGGTAGCTGAATCAACATGAAAAGAAACCGTAAGGAATTGAGCTACTTCTTCCAGTTTCTGAAACACTTTCAAGTTTCTCTTTCATTTTTCTCATGAAAGACAGAATAATAAAGAGTTCGAGTGAGGTTTTACACTTTAAAACCAGTTTAAGCTCTGTATTACCCTTTGGTCACTTATGAAAACAGCTTTCTTTCGATAATAACCGTTCAGACGACCAGCTAAAAACTGCGTAAGAGAAAATAATTAAAACTACTCATCTCGTTTATTACGCTAAATATATATGCTGACCTGAAGAAGATAAAAGAATACAAAGACTGCGAGTCCGGAGAGCGCCGGAAGTCCGATAGCCCAAAATACATAAGCTAAACACATTATGCTAACTATTGTTCCAGCTACCCATAATTGACCGAGAATTGCATATTCCAAGATACGAGTTCCATCATTTGCAAATAAATTAATAACCTGAAATAAAATGATAAAAACAAAAACCATAGTTATCAGAAATTTCTTATAGTGCTTATTTTCTAACAATTTAAAACAAAAATTCACGACAAAACTTTTAAAGAAAAAATAGCTGTTAGAAACTAGAATAGCAAGTTAATTTACTAAAAGTATTTTCATGGTTGTATCTCCATAACTCAGCTAATTCAACTCTCATTCTATTTTGTATCTGTCTTCAACTATTTTAAAAAGTGGCTTCCAAGAATGTTACGTCAACATCTGTATGAGTTTTAGCAAATTCAGTGGTCACAAGAAACCGTAATTAATATTTGGGTACCTCTCCGACACTTTTGTCTCCGAGGCTCTGAAGTGCAACGATCTTTCGAAAGATAAGTCCAAGAAGAGCCGAACGTAGACGAACTGCAGTTCTCGAATTGATGTTCCACAGGAAACTGAATAGAAACATTCTAGATCCATCGGTTACCATTATGGCAAATACATATTTGAGTCCATCGTAAAAAGGAATATCGGGATTAGCAGAATATTCTAAAAGTTCATAAGTGAATATCACCTGAAAATGAGAACAAAAAATTACTTCAAATGCAATAATCAGCTTCAGTCATTTTCTGCAACTCACTGGAGTAAAAAAACCAATGCATTGAGCAATAGTAAATAGGGCTATCATAATTGACTGTCGTGTTCGAAGGAATTTCTTAACAACACGATATAAAGATGCATTTTCTGGTCCTTCTTTGTTTAATTCGTCTTGCCACAAATGCTCCAGTCTAATAAAAATAGAAACAAACATGAAATCACTTCAGAAATTTATAAAACGGTTGCAACAGAAACATCTGTTTCGAAATTTGTTTACAGTGTTTTTTAGAAGCAATTTGAACTGGTTTAAAAGTATAAAACACCCATCGAACTCTGGTTATTTTGTCTTTAAAAAGCAACATTAAAAGAAATTTGAAAAGTGTTTTAGAAACTAGAAAGGTTGCTTTTTCACTTTAGGGTATTTACATGTTTGATATCTTTCCAAATAACCTTTTCATGTCGGTTTGAAAATGACCGAACATTAAACAGACGATATTTTTTTGATTTTATTAAATTAAGTTTATTTTAAAACATTTCAACATAAAAATACAATAAAGTGACTCGACTACCTGTTCTAGTTTTTAACACTAAATTTACCCATATTGTAGCTCTTCTGAAACGTAGAATAACCAAAGTTTGAAAATCAAGCTGTCAAGTTGGCCATCAAAGTTGGCCATTTTTTTCTTTTTACAAATTTTCATAAGAAGTTTTATTTTAAAAGATATCTTCGAGTGAAAGCAGCTTGTAAAGTAGACAACAATTTGAAATATATATTATAAATTTATAACATATTTCACCTTCTGACATTGAACTGGCAAGAGTCTATCGTGGGACATTGATATTTGACAACGGCAGAAGAACCTTTTCGAAAGATATTCCACAAGAGGCTGGTCATCCAAGAACCCGTCGAAATGGAACACAGTCCAACGTGGTCAATTGGCAGTGTCTCTCTTTCACTGAAAAATAAGAAAAACAAAATGTATCATTACATATATATATATAAGCCTATAGTTTACGTTTTATAAATAGCCATTTGCAAAATATGCAAATGAAGCAAAACTAAAGAGTTACAAAATTAGCTGTTCGTAAAAAAAAAATCTGAAGCTCACTCTTTTGGAACTGTGGTCCGTAGAAAAGACTTCAATGTCGGCTTGTAACGCTTGAAGCCAAGGTTCGGAGAATATTCCATGTTGCTGGCAGTACTGGTTTCCATTTTTATATATTTATGGAGCCACTTTGAGCTATATAATAATAGGAGGCCTCTTATTTAATTGGAGATTCACTCATCCGGTAACTTGTTTAGATGAAACAATTAGGTCAAATACCATAATGAAAAATATCGATTTGTAATCAATTGTAAGCTATAGGCCCTATATGTATATGTGCTTTAAAATGCTTACAATGTGGCGACTTCACTTTCGAAGAGACCAACACTGAGGTGCGGCCCAGCCAAGCCTAAGCTTATCAGCAGCACCAGTCACACAAATCTCGTGGTCTAGGCCACGGTCAAAACCGGTTTTAATGGCCCACAAAGACCTGTAGGATTCTTTAAAAAAAAATGACAGCTCAGGGCCAACTCAGCATGCACACAAGCTGGGCTTTTGCAAACATCCAAAGGCTCATATGGACTATTTAGTTTTCTACTTCAGTTGGTGTCATTAGTTTTAAAAAGCTTCAAATGATGAAATTTTTGGCAACTTTTTGTAGGCCTCTTAACTTTAAAAAATCAAATCCTAGTATTTTTCCATGTTTGTAATTGCGAATTTTTAGTGGATCTTCAGCTTGTTTTAGGTATTTTTGGTGAATTTTCAATTCTTTTTGACGTTTTTTTCCTTCTCATTTTTTAAAAAAAAATATGATAGAAATTTTTGCCAACGCTTTTTGTTTGATTTAATTTTATATATTAAGTATTTTGCAACAAAAAAGCCAATTTTTTTAAGATTGTGATAAAAATGTTGTTAACATTTATAATATACAGCTTTAAAAATATAATTGTAGTAATTTTCTATTATATCCAGTTTTATCAGATTTTATTTAATGGCCCATTTATTGTCTCTCTCTCTCTCTCTCTCTCTCTCTCTCTATTGGCTAATTTCACTTTTTTTAAAGTAATTTTTGCAACAATCATTGGTAGATCGAAATAATACATAAATGCTAATTATTTTTTCATGTGTTGTCCTTGATAATTTTCTAGGTTTTTTTCCCAAACCTTTTTGTCTTGATTTGATTTTTGAAAAAAAAATATGTACTTTTAAATCTAGTTTTAAAATATAAAACACCCTTTGACCTCTTTGATTATTTTGGCTTTCCGAAGAGCAAAATTAAGAGAAACTTTGGAAAGTGTTTTAAAAACTAGAAGGGTAGCTCTGTTATCTTTCAAATTAAGCTTTTTATTTTTTTATTATCTAAAAAATAGTTTACTTTGAAAGATAAAATTGAAAATACTATGAAACGATTACGGTTACCCGTTCTAGTTTCTAACACAGTTTTAAATTTTTTTTCCTTAGTGTTAGGTCTTCTGAAATTATACACAATCAAAAGTTCGAAAACCCAGCTGTTCATAAAAACACATCTGTAAGTTTTATTATTACTATAGAAAATTATATACAATTCTAGTATTTAATATTACAGTGTATGTGTTGCATTTGGTTCATTTTGAAATCTCCTTTTTGTCTTCGTTAATTTCATAGCATAATTAATTTTAAATGAATATTATTACAAACCTTTATATTATTAAAAAATAAGGAAGTTAAGAATAGAAATGTTGCAGTGAAGTTGACATCAAGGACAATTTTGAAGACTTATTTCGTTCTCAGCTGTTGTAAAAAAATAAATGTAAAAAAGATCAAATATTGATTTCTTTTCCTTCTGAAGGTGAATCATAAAAGGTCCCCCCCCCCCCCCCCTCCCCTCCCCTCCCATTTTTTTTTACTTACTTCAAAATTAAAGATCAATGTCAATGGATGCTGCTATGCTAGCTTACTATTTGTTCCAGCCAACAAAAAACCAGTATCTTTCCTTGGTTCTATTCGAAGCATCCTTTGAAGATTTGACAGCAGCTTTCTTTTAAAGCCATCCTTTTAAGAAGACTGTGGTTGATGGTGGCTACCACCTCTTTTTTCTATTTGACACATTCCAGACACACAGTCTCTCTATACTCTAAAGAGTTGCCCTTAGTAAATTGTAAAAATCGACTTGTCCCTTGTTACACGTAAGCAAAAATGACGAAATCTCACATTTTTTTCATTTCTTCAGCTACTGGGCGCAATCGGAAACTAAGGGAAGAATCACACACGCTGAAAAAACATACTACAGAATTTCAATTTTTAAGGCATTTAGCAGAAGCGCCATATTATAACTTTGAATGCAAAAGAACGCAGAATTTTTTTAAATTTCTATTTCTATTTCTGGTTCTTTTTCAGCTTGTGTGAAGAAGGAAATGAAAGAAAAAAGGGGACTGGGCGTTCTTAAATAAAAAACATATCTGGGAAGTTCCAAGTCAGTAAGAAGAGTTTGCAAGGCCCTGGTGCAAACTATTTGGGCTCTCAGTGCCTTCTTTTTCTGCTCCTTTTGGGATGCTATTAAAGAATCACACATGCTGAAAAACCAGCAGAAATTTTGTAAGGCATTTACCAGAAGCGCTATATATCTTTCAGTGTAAAAGGAACACTGAATTTTTTTATTTTTCTTTCTCTTTTCTGGTAGTTTTTCAGCGTGTGTGATTCTTCCCTAATGAAGGGAAATGGAAGAAAAAGGGGGCTAGGCGTTCATAAAGAAAACTTATCTGGGATGTTCCAGTTTGCAAGGCCTTGGTGCAAACTATTTGGCATTGCACCTCAGTACATTCTTTTTCTGCTCTTTGTTAGGGAAGAATCACACATTCTGAAAAACCAGCAGAAATTAGAAATAAATAAAAAATAAAAATATTTCTATGGTGTTTTGCATTGAAAGATAAATATGGTGCTTCTGCTAATTGCCTTATGCTCTTGTTACGATTATGCAGCTAATGCACTGCTTACAGCATTACAGAAAAATGACGTCAAAATGACCTCACAGACAGCGCCTTGAACCACAATGCAATGTCGCACGTCATGGTGTTGACGTCATTTTTCTGTAATGTTGTATGCGGTGCATAATTAGCTGCTGCGTGATCGTACCGAGAGCATTACAAAGTGAAATTATGTGGAATTTTTTACGCATGTGTGATTCTTCCCTCACTTAATTTCAATTAAAAATTTGAAACGTGTAATAATGGAAATGGTTTAGAAAATTAATCTTGAATGTTACCATAAATTTTACAAATAATTTGTAAATTATGAAATGTTCAAAGAATTATATAAATTTTTATTGTAATTTTTTTATGCATTAGTGTGTTATCATTTGGGCCTCCTTAAGGACCAGTAAAACCCATTATAGTTATGGGCCTTACGGCCTACACTTCTTAAGAAAACAAGCATTAAATCCGCCATACTTGCTTTCTAGAGAAGATTACATTTAATATAGTGGATGACCTTCAGTTTTGAAGGTCAGAATGTAAAGAATGTGTTTATGTAGACGTCAAGTTAGCACCAATGGCCTCCTCCTATGAGGCTATCTATGGCCTCAAATTTGAGAAGAAAATGGCAAAATGAAGCACATCTGGAAATTCTTTTCTTTTAAAGAATTTTCGGGAGTTGGAGCAAAATCACCCTTTTGGATTTTTTTTAGAACACAAAGAAATTGTGTTTAGTTTCCGATTACGCCCTATATTAAGAGAAAAGAGAGGAAGATGAAGGGGGGAAAAGGATAAAAAATAATTGATTTTGTGGCAGCCGCTACCATAGCTTCATTAGGAACAAAGGAGTTACTTTAATTAATTGTGAAATGAAAATTTCACAATTTTATAGCTTTTAATATTGTTTAATATAGCTTTAGCCTTTAACTATACCTTATAAATATAATATATTGTTATATATAATTATATATCAGTAATTTCAAATTTCAACTCCTAATATTAAGTGGTCATCATTCAGTACAATTAGAAGAATTTTGTCCCTGTAGCGTTAGATGGCGCCACTAGCCCTCCCATAGAAATGTACTGACACTCTTCAACTCTTGACTGACGTTCCTTTTTTTCACGTGGCAAACTTTGAATTGCGGGTCGCTATTTCTACACGTGCTCTCCTTCACTTATAAGTTACGAGTGTAGTTTGCCACCTATGGACGTTGGCGCTATCTACCTTGCATTTACGCAAGTATTTTTCTATGGAGTCCTCTTATCTAGAAAACACCAACACATTTTGGAAGGACAGGCATTTAGAAATCGGGACGAACTTCAGTTGGCTCCGCCCTTTTTATGACGACCGGCAACTTCTAATTGGTTGGTTATGTAGTCTGACGTCACATGCTCCGCACCTTTTCAACGTCGAACCACACAACAAACCAATTAGAAGTTGCCGGTCGTCATAAAAAGGGCGGAGCCAACTGAAGTTCATCCCGATTTCTAAATGCCTGTTTTGAAAGGATTGAATTGAGAGAATTCCAGTAATTTTTTTTTTCTTTAGCTCCTTGAGACAAGAGCTATACACTAAAAGTGAAGAGTATTTTTATACTGAACAGAATAAAAGCTAAACTTAATAGCTAAATAAAACAATACCTAAACAAAACTAAATCTGAACTTAAAAGGAAAACTAAATAATAGTTAACATTGGACAAGAATTAAACTGGACAATATATAAGCTAAACTTCATAAAAATCAAACTAAACAATAACTAAATAGAAGAAAAGATAAATTTAACAGCTAAAGAAGACAGTATACCTAAACAGAACTAAAGCTAAAACGCATAAAAGCTAATTTGTACAAAAACTGCAGAATAAACAACATGGACAACTAAAGTTACTAAGTAAGTTTAAATTAACAACAAATAAACTATACAAAAACTAAACTATAAAGATCTAAACTGATTTATTTGTTAAAAAGTTAAGCTACCTATTCGCAATCAGATCGAAACTGATGGATCTGGACAGACAGATAAAATCCATCCATAAATGAGCTGTCCCGATCGGTCAATTCCGAGCTGATTGTTAATGCGTAACTTAAGTAGTTCATACCTAACAATGACTTACCATGTAATCACCTATTATAATCACTAAAAGCCTTTCATAATAAAAAAATAACCAGAGTTCGGATGAACTTTGTACAAATTTTTAAACCCAAATCAACAAAGTTCAAACTCTTTAAGTAGATGTTTGATATTCCTTGCATTTAGCTCAAATGACTATGTATGATTATGACAATGGACTATTCAAATTTCAGTTAATAAGATCAATAAGCACAGCTCCCAACAACAAAGGTAAAATCTTACGATGCAAATCCAGACAAATTTGAAAATTATAATATAATAATAATAATAATAATAATGTCTTGAATAATATACTTCCATTCTCGATATTTGTCAAGTTATTATTTAATCTTTTCTCAATAAATGTTAAATCAGAACCTTGATAAGCAAATTTTGCTCCCGAGGCAAGTATAAAACTGGCGCCCATTTAGTATTATCAGTCTTAGTTATTTTGACAGGCAATTAGAAATCGGGACGAACTTCAGTTGGCTCCGCCCTTTTTTATGATGAACGCAACTTCCAATTGGTTGGTTATGTAGTCTGACGTCACATGCTCCGCCCTTTTCAACGTCGAACCACACAACAAACCAATTAGAAGTTGCCGGTCGTCATAAAAAGGGCGGAGCCAACTGAAGTTCGTCCCACTTTCTAATTGCCTGTGTTATTTTGTGCCCCCTATTTCTTCTGCACCTGAGGCAGGTGCCTAATTCGCCTAATTGCCTTATATAAATGGCTCTGATTAAAATAAAAATATTATGGTAAAAAGTTTTAGAAAACAAATCACGTGTACAGTTTCTTGCTGTTATCGATAAAATGAATTAATTATGCCAATTAACATGCTGGGCCCAAAAACGAAACATGCAAAGATTTTTTAAACTGCCATAAAAACTCATTTAAAATACATGCATTGTATTATGATTGATAAGGTCGTTTTAATGTGCGTTTAGACTACTTGTGCTCGTACACATGCTAGTGCCCTTATTGACTTGTTGGGCTCCGACTCTTGCCAACTGAGGGTTGAGAGTTCAGTTACCCGAGAGGCTTTTGACTCGTGTGGATCCCATGAGCAACGACGAAGTTTTGATTACCAGTGCAAGTTTAATTATAATGCACTCATTGTTCGGGGAATAAACGCCACGAGTACTACGAGTCAACTAAACTGTGCTCATCTCACAGGCAGTTAGAAATAGGTGAGAACTTCAGTTGGCTCCGCCCTTGTTATGACGACTGGCAACTTCTAATTGGCTGGTTATGTAGTCTGACGTCACAGGCTCCGCCCTTTTCAACGTCAGACTACATAACCAGCCAATTAGAAGTCGTCATAATAAGGGCGGAGCCAACTGAAGTTCTCACCTATCGCTAACTGCCTGTGCTCGTCTCAATCCAATGGCTTGCAAGGCTTGAAGAGCATCTCTTTTATGTACCGACATCAAGCACAGGCATTTAGCAATCGGAACGAACACAAGTTGGCTCCGCCCTTGTTATGACGACAACAACTTCTAATTGGTTTGTTGTGTGGTTCGACGTTGAAAAGGGCGGGGCATGTGACGTCAGACTACATAACCAACCAATTAGAAATTGCGTTCGTCATAAAAAGGGCGGAGCCAACTTGTGTTCGTCCCGATTTCTAAATGCCTGTCATCAAGCAGAGCCAGACGAACCCCTGAATTGCGTTACTTGTGCTTCTTGTATCGCTGCTCGTGAATCCGTCCACATTACCCGGGCTTGTCGACGATCTACCTCACCGAGCACGAGTAGTCTGACTGCACCCATAGAGTAATTAGAAAGCGAGGAATGTCTTAATTTAATAAAGACAAAGAAAACACAAGAGAAATAAAGAGACAATGACTTTTCTGTTTTAATAAGCTTTTTTTTTTTAAATGTTTTTGAATTCACACTACTTCACAAAAGGATGGGAAAGAAGGGATTTTGAAAAGATGAAGGAGGAGGACTGAAGATTATGATATAATAAATTAAGGCAAAAACAATTATGCTTTTTGTAATCAAAAAGACTGGTTAGAGGCTAGAGTTCTCCAAGATAACCATCCAACAAACCTAGGGTTATAGATTAACTGTAGTGTCTAACCAGTTTTTGTTTTAATTCCAAAAAGCATAATTCTTTTTACGATAATTATAATAATGGACGAAGAAGGAGTTGGGGAAGGAAAGGGTTGAACTATTTCAAAATGACTACAGTTGTCAAGAAAAAAATAACTGAAAATTGTCACAAAATGCAAGATTATACTGAGTGAAATGCGAGCAACAACAATGTATTTGTACTCGGTGGGGGTTATTCTTATTTTCACAAAAATCAAGAAATATTAAGTGTAAATTAAGGTTAGGAGAAATTAACAACACAATGAAATCAAAAATTTACAGCAAAATCAATTTTTTTGTTCTAAAAAAAACACATTTAAGGAACTGAAAAAAGAAATAAACCGAAAAATGGTTTTGACACAATAAAACCTCATAAAAATGATTTTTATAAAATATCCTCACAACGATATACATATACAGACAGGTAGCTCAACTCCATGTTAGATAAAAGCGTTGTGGGTGAGTGAGATTTCATTTTATAGCCTCTCTTCAAGGTTCTTTCAATATTTCTTTCTATTCCTATTTTATAAAGAGAACATTTAAATATGATTTTTACAATTAAAAAGACTGTTTAGAGGCTAGAGTTCTCTCAGATCGTTTAATAACAAATGATTTTTGAAATCTTATTTATTCTGTCATTCAGGTGCAAAATTAAGAAAAACTTGAAAATGTTTTAAAAATTAGAAGGGTACTTTCAATCAATAAAGGGTACTTTAATGTTGACATCTTTTAAAATAAACTTTTTATAGACAAAAAGTTGAGTCATTTTTCAAACACAAAAAGTTTATTTTGAAATATATTAACATGAAAAATACCCTTAAGTGGTTGAGCTACTCTTCTAGTTTCTAAAACACATTCAGATTCGCTCTTCATTTTGCACCTGAAAGACAGAATAATCAAAATTTGAAAGGCTTTTACAATTTAAAACCATCTTAATCCTCACTTAACCAATATTTCTTAAATTTAGCCTCTAAAACACTCGTTTGAATTAAAAAAAATTGCATAATTCATTTCGCATAATCATGATAAGGAATTAAAGTAACAGGCATTTAGAAATCGGGAAGAACTTCAGTTGGCTCCGCCCTTTTTATGACGAACGCAACTTCTAATTGGTTGGTTATGTAGTCTGACGTCACATGCTCCGCCCTATTCAACGTCGAACCACACAACAAACCAATTAGAAGTTGCCGGTCGTCATAAAAAAGGGCGGAGACAACTTCTGTTCGTCCCGATTTTTAAATGCCTGTATTAAAGTAGAGGTGTCGCCATCTATTATGTTACACTCAGCTTTGACACAAAATGCTTCTTTGGCATAACTCATAGTTGAGCTACCTCGATGTATATATATTATATATTGATCGTTACAAAAAGATGGCGGGGGTCAGAGGTCAATTAGAAATAGGGAGATTTGGAGGAGGATAAAGGGGGGGGGGGTACAAATAAAAAGTCCTTATTAATATACAATTGCAAAAAAGTAGATTTTACACAACACAGATCTAAAGCCAACAAATTGCTATAGTATATGCTACATCCTAAAAAAAAAAGAACAAAAACAAAACGTTTTTTGTATAAATTAAAAAATAAGAAAGAAAAATCAAAAGAAATTAAAATCGGAAAAAAAAAATTGCCACAAAAGCCCAAATATATATATATATATATATATATATATATATATATATATATATATATATATATATATATATATATATATATATATATATATATATATATATATATATATATATATATATATATATATATATATATATATATATATATATATATATATATATATATATATATATATATATATATATATATATATATATATATATATATATATATATATATATATATATATATATATATATATATATATATATATAGTAAACCTGAGAGGAGGATTCTTCATTATTTTTTATAAATATCAATCGTGTGGTTTTTTTCAGTGGTTAAAGTGAATTATTTTTTTTGGCCTTTTTTAAATTTTTACAATAAAAGAAAATTTCACTTTAATCCTTCTAGAACATAAAAAATATATACACAAAAATGATTTTTAAAAAAACTAGAAAAATTATCAGAAAATTTGTTCATTTGATTGATATTTTTCGACATATTTTTTCTTTTTGCATTTGTAAAATCAAGAAGAAAGTTTTAAGAAACATATTTTTGATCTTACTTCATTATTCCAATATGAATATATGTGAGAATGAAGATAAAATATGTTTCTTCTGTTGCTGATATTATTACTAAAGGTATAATCACACACACAAATAACATTGTGTAAATTCAAAGTTCAAATTCAAAAAAGGAAACTTAACACTTGAACCCTCTGAACAGGGTTCCGAAATAGTAATGCATTTCTTATGCTGCTGTTTTTCAACTAAGTTGTCCCTGTGCCATAGGTCATCTGGGCTGCATGAAAGAATATATTCAATTTTCAAAATAGAAATTTGGTTATTCTTACGATTAACAGACTCTATAGCCTCTCTGTAGAAGATTGTGTAGCTTTTTTGTCTTATTTCGCGCCTTCGACACCTTCACAGCTTTCGATTAGAGGCTATACGTGGTTGCTAATCGAAAGAATACCTAAAACTTTTGATGAATACTCCTTAACAGGGTTTTTCTATGTTGGAATCCTGTTCTGAATGGTTGAAGTGCCAAGAGGTTGAAAAAATTACGATAATGTCGTAAACTGAAAGAAAATTATAACAGAACCTTGTTTCAGGTTTTTCTTGAAACTGAAAGAAATTTAAATTGAAAGAATTAGAATAACCAAAACTAGTTTCATGATAATAATCCGCACATTCTGTTATTAATCGATTTATCCACGGATAAATGAATTAATAACAGAAAGACTAAAATACATACTTTTTTTGTAGAAAATTGTAAAATGTCAATTTTCATAATTCTCAAAAGCTTCTTCTAAAAAGCTGAAACAAAGGTTCCATGTTATGTTTCCATCGTTCAATCAATCTTGATTACAAAATGTTGCTGGTGTGCTTAGACCTTTTAAAAAATCAAAGACATTGATGAATATATCATCAATTGGCACAAATGTTGAAAAAAGCAACATTAAGAAGTTGAAATTTAGAAAATTTCACTTTAAAACTATCTCTTACAAGATGAATAACGAAAATAAAAGTTCAGTTGATGATTTTTTTTTAGTTTACGATCGAAATAATAAATAAAATGATTTAATGATTTTGTTAAAAAAACGCCTCAATTTCAAAATTGAAAGAAAAAAATGACTTATTTGATTTTTTTTTTAAAAAAAGTAGAATGAAAATTGACGATTTTGTTCTTTGGGTTTTTTTTTTTGATAAATTAAAAACGACTTAAAAAAAGAAGAAACAAACAAAAAAAGTGAAATAACTGTTCACTTTAACCACTTTATGGCACCGACAAATCAACCTCGAAGTCGATATTATATATATCAGGAAAAAGAAAAAGAAAAATAAGTCGAAACTTCAAAAAAGAAAAATGAGAAAATCTTTTTCAGTTGTAAAAAAAAAACGAAAAGTATAAAGTTGGCACAATTTTAAAGAATTACGTCCAAGTTGCAGGCCAAAAAAAATTTGTTCTGCTGCAAAGACCGAATATCAAATTTAAAGAAACTTAAAAATAAAACTACGACCAAAAAAAAAATCAGCAAAAAAAAAAAAAACTAAAATTAAATATTTAAAAAAAAAAACCTGTAAAAACACTGGCCACTTTTTTGTTATGAACAAAAAGCTAAATTTGTGATTATATCATCATCCGAGTTTATATTTGATGAGAAGAAGAATCTTTTTTTTGTTTGCTTTTTATAATATATAAGATTCCGATATATCCTCCGTCGTTTACGAGTCCGAAAAGGGGTTTTTTATTTCCCTCCATCATTTTTTTTTCCATTAAAAAACAACAAATGCAGGACGATCTGGTAATGGGGTTTATCATCATCATCATCATCATCATTTTCTTCGTGTATTCACAAATCTAATCGAGAAGAGACAAATAAGAGATTAAGTTACTTTTTTTAAGTAGATATTACACGAGTTCCGAGAGAGTTGAGACGAGAGAGCTGATACGAGAGTAACGAGACTCGACACAGAAAAAGTACGAGAAAGAGAGAAAAATTACACCTGAAACACACACACACAAACCACACTCACAATACAGAACACAAAATACACAACCTACAAATGGCTAATTTGTATATATATATATATGACAAATTCACTTCTTCATTTTCAAAAAAAAAAAAAAAAAGAAGAAATTATGGCAAAAAAAAATGATAACCAAAAAAAAAAAAAGATGGCTGCTTAGTTTTCAAGTTTTGTTTTTCGAAGAGTTTTTTTTTGTCGCACCATTGTTCAGATTTTCATATATATATTTATAAAATTCAAAGTCAGGGAGCGTTTGGAACATTTCCGGTAACATCCGGAGACATGTGTTGTTGCTGTTGTTGTACGGATGTTTCGCTCGCAGATGATGGATCGCGACGAGCCGCGCATTTATGTTTTGCCAATTCGCTTCGATGAACAGACTGTCTTCCGCAGTCTGGACATCGATGCGGTTTGATTCCCGTGTGAGTTGTTTTATGACACCATAAAGCCGTACTCTGACGAAAACGCTTGCCACAAACATTGCACTGATACGGCTTTTCACCCGTGTGAATCAAAAGGTGACTCTTGAGGTACTTTATATCTGCGAACGCTCTTCCGCAGTCGGGACATTTGAAGGGACGTTCGCCGGTGTGTACTACGTAACGGTGCGTCGTCAGACTCCGTTCGAGAAGGAAAATTCGGCCACAATCTATGCAAGGAAATTTTTTCCTCGTGTCTGAATGCATATTGTGCATGTGACACTTGAGAGATACCCTAAGAAATAACGAAAACAAAACAAAAAAAGGATTAGGTCAATTTTGTATCTGTTCTTATAAAGTCCTTAGTTGGTTTTAAAGTGAAAACGTCACTCGTACACTGATTATTCTGTCTTTTCAGGAGCAAAATTAAGAGAAACTTGAGTTTTAGAAACTAGACGGGATTATCAATCATTTAAGTTTATATTCATGAAAATGAACCATCTTTAAGCAGATATTAACATGAAAATACTATTAAACGGTTCAGCAACCGTTCTAATTTCTAACACACTTTCAGTTTCTCCATTGTTTTGCTTGTCCGAAACGCCGAATAATCAATTTAAAATTCGTAAAAATCTTCATAAAACCGTTAATTGATTAATTTACTCTTCTAGTTTTTAAAACACTTTCAATTTTTCTAAATGTCTGTTTTAGAAAATGTGAAAAAAAATCCAGCGTTCTATTCCATTGTTTTCTTGCATTTGCATATTTTGCAATGTTAAAAATATTTTTTTAAAAATACCAGTAATGAAAATCAAGTATTTTAAACCAAACAATGATTTCAGAAACGAAAATTCGAAAAAAACCTTCATTTCGTATTATCTCGTCAAGCTGAAATCTGCAAAAAAAAAAAAAACAAACAAACAAAGAACCCACCTTCCCTTGAGTAGTTTCCCACAGATATCACACTGTTTAAGCTGTGCGCCTTCGTGTAATTTCTCGTGGTTGTTCAGTTTGATCCTCCTGGAGAAACTTCTCGGACAAACCCTGCACTTGTAAGGTTTCTCGACGTGCGTCTTCAGATGTTCCTTCAGGAGTGACTTCTGATGGAACCTATGTCCGCAAACATAACATTGATGTTTCTTCTCTTCATCGTGATATGCACTCTGATGTTCCGCTAAAAGCGGTGCCGAATAGAAAACTTTGTTGCAAGTGGAACATACGTACGGCTTCATTTCGGCATGTTGCCTTATGTGTTTCTTCATGTATGATTTCGAGAACTCCTTTCCGCATTGCTTGCATGGTATCGGAGGTCCCTTCTTCTCCTTTTTCTTCTTCGGGATGTGATCGCTAGAAGACGTTCCGAGTCCGCCATTTCCATCCATGTGGTTGCCGACAGTTTCCGCTTTTATCTTGGCCTGATCCGCAGCTGACATTATCGCAACGGCTGGACCGGGAGCAGCAGCATTCAATGCGTTTGCCATTTGAACCATGTTCTTAGCAGCAGCCGCTCCAACCATTCCGTGGTTTATACCGATGTTGGATCCAGAGTACGGCGACAGCCCGAGTGGCAGCGTAGAAGGTCCCAAATCCTTCTTGGAACAACTTCCACGATTCACGTCCTGCGAGAAACCGACTCCATAATGAGGTGTTCCAGTCAGAGGATTACTCGAAACTTCGGTCACTTGATGGTGCCAGTTCGAGTTTTCCGCCGACGAAAGATTCGTCGGAAACGCCGGAATACTTTTTGCAGTGTCCCAAGGATTGTTCTCGACGTCTATCGGCTCGCTCTTGATCGTGACACGTCCCGGAGCTTGAAGCCAAGCCGGTCCTCCATGAGCTCCGACGTTTGAATGAAATCCTCTTCCCTTCGATTCCCAGTGGACTTCGATTATATCACTGGCTTCGCTCTTCACCGAAACCAGCGAGTGGAGGCTATCCATATCTCCATGATGACCACCGGTGTCATGCGACGAAATAAGCGATGAATTCATTCCAGACTTACGATGTACTATGGGCATCGGTCCTTGAGAATATGCCGAATGTAATGGGCGGCCGAATTGAACTCCTGGAACCATTCCCTTCTTGAACTGTTGCGTACCGGCAAAACCGTTAGAGTATCCGACCGACTGTGACGCAAGTGTGACATTGGGATGATGTTGCTGAAAAGCAAGGGTGCTTGCATGGGTTGTTGATGTCCAACTACCGGATGGAGTTGGTGTCGTGTATGCGGCCTGTTGCATTGTGGGAATGGCCTGAGGCATGAAGCCTGGGATAGAACGCCAATCCATTTTAGCTTGTCAAAGAATGGTGGCTCTTGTTTTTGTTGTTGTTATCCTTCACTTCTTACCAGGTGACACATACACCTGAAAAGATCAACAATCTTGTTACGAGAGAGTGTGTTAAAGCACTACTTCATAATAACTGTCAACGTTTAGAGTTGTTCTCGAGAAAGTTAAAAGTCTCGAATGATGGTTTTACATAGAGGTGACCTGTTATGGCAGCTTACTGCAAGAGGAATATGTATGTTACACGTACAAAAGATCACTTCTACGTGTAACATACTTTACTCTCGCAATAAATTGTCATAACAGTAGTACAGGCGGTGTAAACTGTCAAAAGTCAGACAAATTTGTAAAAATCGTACAAAACGTCAAGAATCAGACACAAAGGCCACATGACTTCAGGAGTCAGGCATCGAGGCAATATATAGCACCTGAAGAATCATGCATAGAGGAAACAGAGCCTCAGGACTCAGGCATAGAGGAAACAGTCTCAGGAATTAAGACACAAAAACAATAAATCCTCCATGAATCATGCAGACAAAAAATGCAAGAGCCTGAGGAATCAGGCATAAAAGGCAATATAACCTCAGGAATCAAACACAAAAGGCAACAAAGAACCGTCAGGCAGCTACTAACTAACTCCCTTGCCTAGCATTATTCCCCCCCCCCTTTCTAAATGTGACTTAAACAAGAATATGGAAGACCATTTTCGTTCCACCCTTTCCTCAGAGTTCATAAGTGGTCATCTTTTAGTCATTGGATCAAAAATCAATATCCCAAGTACATACATGGGTATAGTAGTTCTGTCAGATTCTTCTATTCAAAAAGGTGTTTGACAGTTAATTATATTACAGGTTTCATATGTCCAAAAATAACATAGAAAAACCTTTCCATTTATTGTTTTTCAATCTTTTTTAAAAGTTGTGGCTGATTTGAGATTAACGATACTGCAAACGTTACTATTCGTATCGTTAAGCTCCGTAACATGCTGCAAATACAAACTGTTTTGTGTGAATTTGAAAATTTCACACATCTTTAAGCTGAAGATATTTTTTTTTTCTTCTAATTTTTGGTCTATAAAACATTTATTTTGATATAAATTAACATAAAAAATATTAAAAAAATACTATTAATTCAGCTACCCTTCTAGTTTCTAATAAACTTTTTCAATTTCTCTTTAGTGTTGTCTCTTCTGAAACTGCAAAATGACCAGAGTTTCAAACTCAAGCTGATCATAAAGCATCTTTAAAAACTAGAATATGTTAGCAACTAAAGGTAAAATATTATATTTTTGCATCTTTAATTTTATTAAAAAAATTCTGAATATTTTTATTAATTATCATTGTTTTTAATATTTTATATTATTCGTTTTTTTATTATCTTATTATTAAATTAGCACATTTTCATTATTGTAAATCAGAAGCCTCATGAGTCATTACAGAAATAGAATAAGACTGTCATAAATTATGACAGTAAATTATCATATCTGGCTCATAACATTGTAATAGTCACAAAAGCAAATTACAAAATATTACGACAAATATTGTCAAATGACTGCCATTGATTGGGTATACAAAATTATGAGGATAAAGTAGGGATCGGATTTTTATGCCAATATAATGTGTTTCTCAATCTGTGGCCCAAGAGCCTTTTGTGAATTAACATTTTTTTTTAGATCAACCAACAATAATGATTTTTTTTCAATCAAAACCACTAGTTAGAGGCTAGAAGTCTTAAGTTAACAACTGATAGTAACCAGACATCTAGCCTCTAACCAGTATTTTTGATTAGAAAAAAACAAAACATAATTGCAGCTGCTGTCTAATGATGATGATGATGATTACTTCACAATTTGCATTTGGGTCACAAATTAAGAAATATTTTGCTTGATAAGTTCATAAAAATCCGTGCTCCTAATGATGTCATTAAAAATAATAACTCACAAGCAGTAACATCATACGATATGACTGTTACAATATTACATGAGGGCTTCAGACTTATTAGTGTAAATTCCTGATTGACATAATTAATCAGCCAATCAGGTTCACGTTTATATTTATCAGTGTTTTTTTTATTTGACCAATCAATCATCTCGTTATATATAAACGTACATTATGTACATATATATTATATAAAGAAATCTGACATGTCAATAATAATAGTCAACAATAACAACAACAAACCCCCCCTCCCCCTTCAACCAATCACAAATGTCAATCTGTGACGTCACTATTTAATTGTTCAATGACACGCACATCGCGTGTTAGATTACCAATATTGAAGAACACAAAAAATGACGTCACAAGCTGAGCAATATAAAATTATTTTACATTTCCAATATATATTATACACACAGCATCCAAAAAACATCATTCTGTCAATTGAATCACAATGAAAACGGGGCTTATAGAAGACAAGAGGAATAAGTGACATTTTTATAATAATAATAATTAATAAAAAATGGCGATAAGTAACCACATTTTATCAATGAAATTCTAAAGAATTTTTTTTAGACAAGAAGATAGAAATAAATGAAAAAAAATGGTCTTTAATTTTTTGGTGCTTTTATAGTATCAAAACGTCAAAATTATAACATTAATGTCCCATCATGTCTACGGAGAGACACCCTACTTTGAACTCAAATTTACTAAGAAACATTTCTTTCGTCACTTATCCCTCTTGGCTTCTAAGCTCTGTTCCTATATACAAAGTGCATACAAAATATTTAATCATAAAGAAAAGAGAATAACAATAGCGGAGCTTTTTTTTTTAAAGGGGAAGCATGCCCTCAAGGGATACACACATACACACAAGAGGAAAAAAAAGGGAGGGTTAACCGATAAAGCACCCATTAAAAACAACAGAATCATGAAAGAGAGGAGAAAAAAAAACCGGATTTCATGATCACCATCAAGACATAACTAACCGAGAAAAGCAAAATAACGGGAAATTAAGAAATAAAATCACACACAAAAAACATACACAGTTCGATTGTTTCTATGAAGAGAAGAATGTAAAAAAAAATGAGAAACAACAAAAAAAAAAAGCAAAATCGACATTTGGGAGAAAGGCGGTATATGAGAGGGTGGTGGTAGGAGGAGGAGGAGGGGGGAGAATAGAAGAAGGTGGTGGGTACTAAGAAGCCTATATATAAAAAATAACATGGCCGTCAATTTAGGGCTTGGGCGCGGGAAGAGAAAAAGGTGCTGCTGAGAGACAATAACAAAAAAAATCCCCATTTTTTTTTTCTCCTCTTTCTACTAAAGACAACTTTAGTTATAATTAATATAAGAAGCCTGTCGTTTTTATATATAGTTGCATATCAAAGTCAAACCCATGAAAAAAAAATAGATGCATTAAATTAAAAGATGCATGTTATCATTATATTATAAAAATAGGCAAAACGGTAACACTCAAAACACCCCCTGTTTTTATATTTAACCATGCGTTAATTCTCCCGTTATATATATATAGACCTAAAAACCAAGACCCAGCAGAGAACCGTTCTATCATTATTGAACAGGATAAAATAGAAAGATAGGATAAGAACCACTAAAGAAAAAAAACCCTCAAAAAGACAGGTTAAATAAAAGAGAAAAAGAAACAAGAGAATTTTTTTTCTTCTGTTGTTATTATTATTTCAATGTTAAAAGATAGAATGAGAGAGAGATGGAGTCCCTGTTTTTCAGAGGGATCTCTTGTTATGTTGGGTTTTGATAAAAGGCATTGTTCAAACAACGTCATATTATTATAAAACGGTTCTCCTAGTTCTTTTTTCTCTCCCTACCTGTTACGGTGTTTGTGGTGCCGCTTGTCAACGATATACTATACAATAGTTGAACATACATACATATATGGGTACACACATATATATCTATATATATATAGATATATATGTGTATATATATATAGATATATATATATATTACAAGCACGCATACAATGAGAATGTAGATGCATATATTGTTGTATTATTATTAGCAAAAAAAAGGTCGCTCTTGCACTCTCTCTCTCTATTGCAAAGGCTATTGCTATTGGCAAAAGGGAAAAAGGAGGGGGGTTCGAAAGGAGGAGAAATAAGTAAGGCTCTAAGGATAGAGGGGAGAAGGGGTGGGGGTGGGAGGAAATGAGAGATCACATTGCATTCACATTGCAGAGATAAGGCGGAGCTTACAGGTTGACAGATTTAGGTTTTATATCTGTGAAGATGGTGGCGCACTACAGTGGTAACTTTTGAAAACTTACAAAGTTTAAATTATTTTTGAAGCACCTTGTATAGCTTCTATGCATTATGTATGGCGAATACATTTATGCAAATAAAAATTTCAAAAATATGCAAATTGCGAATTATGTGTTTTGAGTAAACCTCCCCCCACCCCAACCAAAAAAAAATGCAAAAATATGAAGTAAAAAATTTATCATTTTATTATGCATATTAAAAAGTATAGGCTTATATATGTATATGGAAACTATAAATTTTATTTAGACAATTTAAAAAAAAATGTCTGCTATGCATCATTTGTTAAAGTTGGCTCATTTTCAAACTTGCATAAAAAGCTTATTTTGAAAGACATTTACATAAAAATACAATTAAGTGATTGAGTTACCCTTCTATTTTTTTAAAACGCTTTCAAGTTTCCCTTTATTGTTCATCTGAAAGACATAAATAATTATTTCTAGAGGTGTTTACACTTTAAAACCACCCTAATTGCATTTCTGGCAGTCTGCAGAATTAATAGCTACAACTTTATTTTAAAAATACAAAACTTTTTTCAACAATAAATTCATTTTTTTTTTACTCATATTTTACTTATAATTTGTAAGTATTGTCTTTTCAGATGGATTAATTTATAAATAAAGATTTTAGCCTCGTTTTGTAAACAATTATGTTTCACCCTGTATATATATAAAAAAAAAGCTGGATGACACGAGTAAGTCTCTGATTAAATGGTTTTCGAAGCACAAAGTTTGCTATTGTAAACGCGAGAGGTGATTACCAATATGGCATCCATTACATTACAGTTAAACGAAAACTACGCCATATTGGTACATCCATATGTTTTCAAAATACTAATGTCATGTCATATTAAAAAGGTTTATTTTTAACTTTAACTAGCCTCAAACGAAACTAGCCTCAAACTAAACTAGCCGCTAAACTAAATGTGACGCTAATACTGAAAAGAATTCACTTGATTGTTAGACAAGTGAAAAATACCGTTTAACAATAACAAATACAGTATGTCATTTGTATAATAACTAAGGTTGTTACTTATTTGATGCACAGTATTCCGAAATCAATTGTTTGAACACACCTTGTATAACGTATGACGTAATATCTGTTAACGTCATCGCGATTGACATCATCGCATATGTGCAGTCACAAGACTCTGAATTTTCAACCAATGAGAGAGTGACAAATCGGCATAAATTAAGGAAAGAGGGCGTATACCAATGATTGCACCATAAGGTGCGTTTATTTCTATTTTGATTGCGTGTCACTTTCTTATTGCTCTCATTCTAATCTACCGTATATTTCAATACAATCGTTTACGATTGTTTTAATTAAGTTTCTAACATGGATATAAGTTGGAAGATGGTCACATTTATCCATCAGTAGCAATAATTTTATGTTATTGTTGCTTGTGCATAAAGAAGAGGAAAAGACCAATGAATTTTAAGGCAAAACAGAGCAATAAGTTGCTCATCAAGGAAACATCATCATCACCTTTGCAACATTTCAACAACAACGTCGACAGCAGAGTTCCAATGATTGATATCAAGGAGGAAATGATAACGTTTGAAGAAGAAATGCAAACAGCAACAATGCAATCGCCGCAACCTCCTCGTAAGAGGCAGCGGCTTGATCATCTTTCTAATGAAGAGAAAATGATGCGAAGGTAAAATCATTCAGTAGGACGCAACCCCTGGAGAAAGCGAAGCGAGAACCTTGTGTGACGTATGAGCGTTGTCATGGCAACAGGGCGCGTGCGCACGTGCACTCGTTGTCGACGACGGAATCAGAGGTGCGCGTGAAGCTCCTATAAAAAAAACGATTGTTGAGGAATGGGAGGGGTCAAATATAGGAATTTTTACAGGAAGCATGCAGAAATATATAAGCTGGAAGTTGCTGAATTCTGTCGTAAAATGATAGAAATACGAATAAGTCTGCAAAAGTCTTGGAAAAAATCTGTAGAAAATGGTTAATCCTACAGGATAATTGCAGAAATCTGCAAGAAAATGTATAAATAGGAAGAAAATCTTGTAAAATTTGCAGGAAAAACAATGAAAATGTTCGAAATACTGTATAAATCCGCAATTGTGTGGCAAACTTCTTTTGTAAATGCTAAAAATTTGCTGAAAACTATAAAGCGACGAGTCTTGCGAAAATCGGTAGTATAAATCTGCTGAAAACTGGGTAATTCTGAAAATTTTGCGGAAATTTGTAGGATAACAGCATAAATGGGGAGAAGAAAATTATATAAACACGCAAAATTCTGCAGAAAAATCATAAAAAATTTCAGAATACGAAGATAAATTCACAATTGTCTTGAAAAAATCTGCTGAAATTTTTTTTTTGTGCCAGCGGCTTGCAAACATCTTCAAGAACATCTTAGAAACATGCAGGAAAATTAAAAGATTCTGTAGAAAAATTGGAAACAGAAAAATTCTGCAAGAAAACTATAAAACTTTTAAAAAAAATTATAGCAAACTTGCAGAAATTTGTAGGAAATTAGGAATCTTTTCAAAACTGCAAAGAAAAACTTAATCTTTAATAATTATAAATGACATGTTATGACGTAGACACAGAATAAGGAGACATATGTCTCTTTATTCTGTGACGTAGGCGTTGCCATGACCACGGATGCACACTGCACAGCTCGTTTCTTTCAGCTTTCCGATTTGATTGCTACGATAACCTCTGATATCACACGTGGTAACTTAGAATTTCTGTTTGTATCATTAAGGAAACTTAAGAACAGAGTTGCAGCTCAGACAGCGAGAGATCGAAAGAAAATCCAAATGGATACTTTAGAAGAACAGGTTCGAGATCTACAGATGAAGGTTCTGAAGCTGGAAGACGAAAACATTTACCTTCGATCGAGAAACATGCAGCTGGAAACGGCTAACCGTGATCTCGAGAAGAAGTTACGCGAGACAGATAAAAGGAAAGAGGAAGAGGATCGTCAACGTGTGGACGCCATCCGTCAGTCGATTGAGTATGCATCGCTCATTTGTGCTTCTCGGCAGAAGAGGCAAGACTCGATGGTGGCGTTCAGTCGTTGGATGATGCTCTTCGTTGGCTTTCTGATGTTGAGCCGGAGGAAATGCTCGACATCCTTCAAGAGTTCGGAAAGGAACTTCTCGATAACAGCAGCTGCGACGATGACAAAAATGGAGAAGAAGATCGTGCTTCTGATCTCGAATCTAAGATTGCGCAGGTCTCTTGTCTTTTTCTTTCATTTAAAAGTATAAAAGGCCCTTCTTTGAACTCTGGTTATTTTGTCTTTCAGGAGTGAAACTTGAAAGTGTTTTAGAAACTAGAAGGCTTCCTTTTGGTAATTTCATGTTGCTGTTTTTCAAATTAAACTTTTTACATAAATTTGAAAATGGCTCAACATGAAAGTTGTATAAACTGATTTAGCTGCCGTTCTAGTCTCGAACGCACTTTCAATTTATCCATAGTTTTGCTTCTGAAACGCTGAATAACTTGAAACTAGAAAAGTAAAAAGTTAATTTCACTGCAATTTCGATTACTCTTCTAGTTTCAAAGAAACCTTAAAATTGTTTCGGTAAGGCTCATGTTCAAGAAGAAAACTTTGTGCTTAAATTTCAACTTGAACCCTCTAAGCAAGGTTCCAACATGAAAAAATTGTGTTCTATGTTTGAGAACTTTGTGCTCAGAAGATTCAAGTTGAAGTGCCAAGTGTCCTCCTTGAATTTGGGCCTTATCACAGTAAACTTCAACCCTCTGAACAGGGTTCCTACAAAAAAACCTCCGTGTTCAAGCGTACTCGATACAACAGAAGGTTTTCTTTGTTGAAATCCTGTTAAGACGGTTCAAGTTGAAGTTGAAGTACCAAGTTTTCTTCTTGAAGTTCGGCCTTAAATTGCTTTGATTTTTACTGCAAAACGTTCCATTTTCCATTAATTTATGTCTTTCTTTTCTTTTTCAGGCAATTTCAACAGAAACAGTTGACCCAAGTGAAATGGTGGGGACCAACTCAGAACAGTTGGAATCCATCAAAGAACTGATTCATTTTGATCACGTGTATCACAAGAATGAACCCGTTGAAGAGGGTCAAGTTTTAAATGAAGAGTTATTTGACACGTTTATTTCTCAAAGTAAAAAGGACGATTGTGTTGTTGATCGCGAGGAAGAAGAACCGGTTATAATCGTAAACGGAGATTCGATGGACGTAACAGAAGAAAGTGTAAGTTCCACCAAAGAAGAAGAAGAAAAAGAAGAAGAAGAAGAAATCATAGAAATCATCGAAATCGACAAAAATGAAGGATGTGACAACAATTTTAATGTTCTTTCCATCGAATCTCGATTCGCAAACCATCCATTTCCAGTTACGACAGATTCGAAACGAGAAGAGAATCAAGAAACTTGTAGCGATTCGGATTACGAGTCTTCTGGTTCACTTTTCTCACCATCCGGCGAAGAAGATCGGTTCTCTCCAGAAATGATGGATTTTACGTTTGATCGTTCGCTCGTCGAACTTTTTCCCTCTTTAATGTGAAACCGAAACCAAAATCCGTTTTTTTTTTTGTCATTACAAAATTGAAAACTTATTGTTTTCTCATTTATCTAAATTATTTTTTTACCTGTAAATACATATAAACATGATTAAATATATTATTTGAAATATTTGTATAATTTATGCAAGTTTAATGTGTTGAAATGCCTTTTATTGTAGGAAAGGTCGAAAAAAACGTAAAAGATTGTAAATAATTTACTTATTGGAAATAAACGTGTTAAAAAATAAACTTGTGTTTTTATGTTGTAGATTTATGGTGTAAACAGCGTCTCTCAAACTCCGATTATATTGTTTTTCAGGCCCAAGATGAAGAGAAACTTTAAATGTGTTTTAGAAACTAGAAATGTAGCTCAGTCAATTTATTGCAATTTGAAATAAAAGATGGTCAAATTTCACGTAGTTTTCTTTTTATGCAGCATTAACTTGAAAATATGTAAAAAGATTATACAAGATACCATCAAAACACTCAAAAATTCATCTATTCTAGTTTTAAACGAGCTTAATTTTTCTTAATGGCACTCTTTTAGATAAAATAAACTTTATACAGAAATATTTTTAACTTTTCACTAAATGCTGGTAGAAAAGAGAAAAATATGAAATTTGATTAATTTTTTATTATTTCAAGTTAGGATTAAAAATGTTTATCTCGAAATGCACAATCATAATACCTTCAGACACTTTGCCTATTATAAGTAACTACTTTAATATATATTTTTGTGTTTTACAGAACGTTGATTTAAAAGAAAACATGAAATTTGATCATTTTCACGCTACAACAAAAAGTTTATTATGAGACATATGCTCACGACAAGGGTCATTTACTATTCTAGTCTCTAATCAACTTAAAAATTACTCGTTTGAGAATGTTTGCAATCACTTTAAGAATCTAAAAAAATATTTTTTAGCCACAACAAACGAATTTTTATTCATTTTTACTTTAATCATAATTTAAAACAATTCAAAGGTTTCACAAAATTACATCAAAATGAAACAAAACGAAAAAAAAACTCAATCTTCTTCGCTTGAACTTGTTTCGTCTTCAAGTTCTGGCATCGGAAAACGTAGAATAGCTGCAACTCCGGTCAACTGGTCGAGTTCTGTAACGAAAGACAACGACGTTTTAAAAGAATATTTTTTTTTTTTAATAGTTTCGCAATAAACTTACGTTCTCCAGAAATATGCAAACTAGAAAATATCTTAACTTCTCCTCCGCTTTCCTTGACGCTGTCGACAAGATCGACATAACGACGTCTTGCACTGAAATCCTTCGACCTATGACATAATAAAACATCAGGAACGGAACCTCAATTATAAAACAGGAGAACTAAACCTGAAGAGATTGTCGGAAATGAGGAGTATTTCGATTGCTTGAGCTTCGTTCGCCTTTTCTATGTGTTTAATACTGTTCAAGAATACAAAAACAAAAGTTAAGGTGGTTTTAAAGTGTAAACTGTCACTCGAACTTTGGTTATCATGTCTTTCAGGAAGCAAAATTAAGAGAAACATGAAAATATCTTGAAAACTAGAAGGGTAGCTAAAGCACTTAAGGGTATTTTCATGTTGATATCTTTTAAATAAACTTTTTTGTGAACAAGTTTGAATATGATCAAACTTTTAAGCAGACGCTAATTTTTAATTTTTGTACATGAAAAATTCATTTTGAAAGATATCAATTTGAAATTACTCATGTACCATGCTAGCGTTAAAAAATTTTAATAATTTTTCACTAAAAATTGCCATAAAATGATTTATTTTTAAACGTACAAATTGTCTGAAGAGAAACTTGAACGTGTTTTAGATACTAGAAGGGTAGTTCAGTCACTTAAAAGTATTTTCGTGGAAGATAACAACATGAAAACACTTAAGTGAATCAGCAACCCGTTCTAGTTTCTAACACTTTCCTGAAATGTATAACCGTGATAATCGTAGTTTATAATATTACGATGAAGTTCTAACCCATAAAAAGCTTTGCTCGGTTCGTTTTGTAGCATACTATAGAAAACATCCAATGCTTTTACTTCACCGGCCGCTTTAGTGTCCGATAACTTAGACGTTACAATCGGATCGGTCAAAATCTCTGTCCGAAAATGGGAGAAGAAAAAAAACATATGAAACAATTTTATCTCGAAAAACGGAACAGGTTGAAAAACCTTTCAGAGCATGTTTGAACCCATTCGAAGAATGAACTAAAACAAATTTCGTTTTATTCTCAATCAAAACTTTGTGATCCAATTTAACCGCTTCTTGCATCATGTAATCGAAGAACTGATTTTTGACGAAACCGGGACTTCCCAAAAGAACACACTTAACGACTAAAAATGAAAGAATACAATCAAGGTTAAGGTTGATTTTAAAGTGTAAAAGCGCTTCGAACTCTGGTTAGTTTGTCTTTCGGAAGCCAAAATAAAGAGAAACTTGAAAGTGTTTTAGAAACTAGAAGCCTAGAAGGGAAGCTCAATCACTTAAGAGCCTAGGTACACCGCCATCTTGTTGTTTTGAGCAGACGACAACGAGACAAATGAGTGTTATTATATGGTGTTACTAAAACTGCAAGAAATCGCTTCACAATCGCTCAATTAAAATACAGTAAAGCGCAAAATGCAATAAAAAGTATTGTTCTTCACGTGCTCGATTTATATAACTTTTGAAAAGGTCCTTCTATTTTTAAACAAGGTTCAAAGTCGTTCGTTTTTTAACCCCATATTAAATCCCATTGGCCCCAAAACCGTCCCACAAACATTTGAAAAACTCTCGTTAAAAACGATTTAGAACAATAACAAAATAATTAGCACATACTTTCATCTATTGGCTTCACGATGTTTCCTTTTTATAAATTTTAAAAAGGTCCTTCTATTTTTTAATAACGTTTAAAATAGTACGTTTTTTAACTCCATGTTAAGTCCCATAGGAGCAAAACACCGTCCCACAAACGTTAGAAGAACTCCCATTAAAATGATTTAGAACAACCAAAAAAAATTAGCACGTACTTACACGTGTTTATTGCCTTCAGGATTATTCCTTTTTCTAAATTTTAAAAGGGCTTTCTATTTTTAAATAACGTTTAAAATAGTACGTTTTTTTAACTCCATGTTAAGTCCCATAGGGCCAAAAAACCGTCACCCAAACATTTGAAGAACTCCCATTAAAACGACTTAGAACAATCACACAAAAATTAGCACGTGCATTAATCTACTGGCTTCACGATGTTTCCTTTTTATAAGATTAGCACGTGAAATTATTTATCTATTAATTATTATGTGACTTCGAACCGGGAGAAAAAACGTTAAAAAACCGTTTTTCAATCAACAACGATCGCAGCGCCTACATTCGGAGAAATTTCGAATTAAACGATGTATCTAGCCTCTTAAGGGTTTTTCAATCTCTCCTTAGTGTTCCTCTTCTTAAACACAGAATAACCAATAGTTCGAAAATCAGCTGTTCACAAAACAACTTAAAACGGATCAACCGACTTTCAAAGTTGATGTGCCTCAATATTGCTTGCAAGACATTTTCGAAAAACCTCTGTAGGCCCTTTTATGAAACAAACAATGAGAATATGAAATGAATGATAATTTAAATATCAATTTGGTTGCTTTTCTTTTCTTTTTTTTTTAAAAAAAGAGACCTTCTCGTGGTTTCCACAAAACCCTTTACGTTTCCTAGGAATGTTTGTATCGATCTTGGCTCTCACCATCGTCATACAACTCGTAACTAAACAGACGTTAGCTAGTCCTTCGTGCATCACAATCGCCGCAACGTCGGCATGCTGAGTTGGATCGCAAGCCAGTTCTATTAACGGGATTAGTATTTAGTTTTTAAGTCAAAGCATTACTAAAACAAGTTTAGAAACAACTCAGAAACTAGAACAGTAATCTTCAAAAATAAAGAAAAGCTAAAAACGGCTCCAAAAGCTGCCGAACTCGAAAAAATATTGATTACCGATCCGTTCCAATGCAACGCTGTCCCAATGATGCTTGCTGAGCGTAAATTTCCGATTCGATTCCAGATCCAATGTATGATAAGCTCCCATCTGTAATTTGGAAGGTCACCCGGTTAAGTGAAAGAAAGTCGACAGTTAAAACGACTTCCATGAATTCTAAACCTTGACATATTGGTTCTCGACTATGTTTCGTCCCTTCACTCGTAAAACACATGCTTGATGGTCGAAGTCAATTCCTTCGACTTGAATCGTAAGAACTGTTCTCACTCGGTTACTTCCGACACTTCCTGTTGCAGATTCAGTTTGTACTTTTCTGAAAAATTAGAAAATCCTTCTAGTCATTCTTGAAAAAGAAAAAAAATCCGCTTTCCAACACTTTCAAAGCACGTTTTAAAACTCAACGGTCAAATAATCGGTGACGTCCACGTAAAATATCACTACCAATGTGAAGAAATGAATTAGTCATTTTAAAAATTTATTAGTCAATTTGCTGAATGACCAGTTATTTTAGGCAATGTGCTAAATGTCTAAAACCGAGGCTTGTTGTATTTCCTGAATGTTACCGATTACTCAACAATTGGATAATCCGTTGAGTTTTAGAAACGTGAACTTTTTTGTGGAGTCACCTTATCGTAGATGCTTTCAGTCCGTCTCCTTCAGCCACGAGGTTGAACGCATGCCACATGTCCTCGGGGTCTTCAGGGGTCAAGGTTATGCTCCTAATCAGTGTATAATTATCATTTATGTTAATGAACGAAGATACGAATGACGTCACCCATACGACACTATGGCAGTGACGTCATCCTCACGTAAATAGTCAATTTTATTGAACAAAAGATCGATTTCAATAAGTTATTCACCCTCCTCCATCCTTGTCAAGGTTTCTGTATCCTAACTTCATAATTTGTCAATCAAAAAGTAAAATAAAACAAACAATTTCATTGAAATGACACGAGAAATCTGAAATCATGACGATTTTAACGTTGTAAGAGGCGGCCGGCAACGTTTTAGTCGCCGCCGATAAATTCTAATAGTCGTTAATATTTTAGATTGTTGTTGATAATCGTCAATGTAAATTTGATATCGATAACAATCGTATCGTATCGCTTACTAATTTAGTTTTCCCGCCGTTTTTTCAGAATTTTTCGCGCGTCGTCTGAAGTTTTATCAAGAACAGTCGCGTTTTATGATTTTATCGTGCATTTTTCAGTCGAAACTAGTTCATCTTCAGGTAAGAAAACATTCAAATATTCTATTATTTAAACATGAAATGATAAATTATGTTGTTTAGAACCACGAATGAAAGCAAAGGTCGTATTTTCGCTCCTTCCCGCAACCGATACGCATGCAATGCTCCCTTTTTATCTATAAAAGCCGGCTTCTGACGTTTAGAATAGTATTTTAGGCATTATATACTTATGCGTTTTTAGACTTAAAGCGCTGAATTAACTGAAATCATCAGTATGAGTAACGTCGTACTGTAAAAAGTGCGCTCTAGAGGGGATCGAAAGGGTCTTGGGTCGTATAGTCCCCAGCTTTATCTATAATCAGACAATGACGTCATCATATTAAGGCCAATGTGCTTCAAAAGGTTACAGTCACAGCGTGGTCCATCATATGTCCCTAGAGAAAGGTACGTGCACGGGCCGTACAACTTCCATTGAACACCAATCTATAAATCATAATGATGTCATCGTATTAAGGTAAAAGTGCAAACTATGACATTACAGTAACATATGGTCCATCACAGCTTTCTATAAAGAAGGGAGCTTGGGTCGAATAACCCCTAATACCAAAGTTTGGTCCAACATAGCCCTCTACACAAAAGGGCTTGGGTCGTGTAACCCTTTTGTACCCATAACTTCCTTAAGGTTGGCCCTAACTAAACAGGCCCGAATCGTAAAGGAAAATTCCTGATGGAATCGGTTCGGCTTAAAGACAGCGTCCAGCTCTAATTCCGTTCTGTCTGGTCTAGTGTCGGTCAACATTTATAGAATCCACAATGACGTCATCAAATGCTTCAAGTGTCAGTTTATGACTATTGAGACATTTCTTTACTCATCAAACTTTCCAACAAAATGACGTCACGCCCACAAATAACACAGATCAGACGTATAATAACGTCAACTCCCAATAAATAAATAGCGGAATAAAGAAATATGCGGTATGATCATGAAATTTTTGTGTTATAACGTTGAAACAAATATTTATAGACAAATTACATCGATTTATTATTATAGGTGAGTTTGTAGGTAATATTTATATTTTATAATATTTTTAAAGAGGCAAATTGTATACACGTTTTTTTACTTCTGGAATGAATAATTAAATTGACTAAAAGGAGAGCTTTTTTTAAAGAGATATTCATGGAATCAAAGGAAACAAAATTAAAATGTTTTACACCAATTATTTACTTAGCTTTTTTCTTTCAAATGAGTAAGTTTAACTTAATTTTAATGATTTTACTTTAAACTGAAACAAAAAAATTTCCCAATTTTCCCCAAAGCTCCTCCCTCCCCCCTCCCTCTAAAGCACACAAAAACAACCATTGCCATTGAAAGAGCACACTTCAACATCGTCTCCATGGCAACGGTGCGCGGTGTAAATTTAAAAAAATGAAAACCTAGTCGTTACACGTGCAAATATGCAAATTAAGGAGGCTGTACATTAGTTTTTATCTAAAGACTTGAATTATTATAGATTTTTTTTATCAGTCAGAACAAAAATAAGATAAATATTACACAGTTAAACAACCAAAATATGCATTAAGAAAAAAAAAAGGACATTTATAGTCAGAAAAACAAAGCTAAAAAAAGCTTTTAAAACGTCAGCTTTTTTTCCCTATTTTTTTGTTCAAATTACAAACTTATACATATAATTATTAAATATATAATATTCCTTCCCAGATATTGTTTTTAAACTTCCCTCTCTTTCTCTCTTCTTTCTATTCAAAAGAAATATTTTATCTCTTCTAACAAACAACAAGAAATTGGTAAAAGAAAACTCGGGGAACTCGAAGTGAAGATGACGATGATTTTTTTTTTTTGCTCTTTTCGATGTTCTACAAATTCAGTAAAATTAATAATTTTTGTTCTCTCGAGAAAGAATGAGAGAGTGCAACAAACAAAAACAAAGTTACATTTACAAATGTGTAATTTTCAATCTCTTTTTTTTCGAGATAAATTCGTTTTGAAAGCTTTTTTTTTCCCTTCTCCGATTATTATTTTGACTCTTGAATCGAGAGACTCACATTCCGTATCCTTGATACGGAGGTATTCCTCCCGGTCCATACGCTCCGTATCCTTGGTAACCTGGTGGTAAGATACTACCCGGTGCTGCCGTTATCATCAATTGGGGCTCTCCAAAAACTAAAGGTTTCTGTTCGTGGACTGCGCTCTCTTCGATACGATTCGCTTCGGACTCTTCCAACTTATCAACCTTTTAGAAAAGAGATGTATTAAGTTTAACCACAGAAAAACACGCCACGTTTTTTAAACTCAACAGCCAATCCAACAGTCCCGACCAATTGTTGAGTTTAAAAACGTTAGAGTATAAACAACCCATAAACTCTGGGTTATTCCTGTCTTTCCGGAGCCAAACGAAGAAAAACTTGAAAGTTATTTAGAAACTAAAGGTATTTTCAAAGTTATTTTGAACTTAAAGGTATTTTCATGTTTGATATCTTTTCGAAATAAGCTTTTTATGCCAGTTTGAAAATGACCAATTTTCAAATTTTTGTCCATAAACGCTTATTTTTTGAAAGATATCAAACATGAAAATACTATTCAATGAGTCAGCTACCTGTTCCTAGTTACTAAACACACTTTCAATTTCTTCTTAATGTTGTTGTTCTTCTGAAAGTCAGAATAGCCTGAACTTGAAAGTCAGCTGTTCATAAAACATCAGCTGTTTTCAAGTTTCAAATTTCACAATTAAAACACCACACTTACCTTGCTGATGTATTCCCTCATAACCTGGATCATGTACGGCATTGCAAAATCCATTATGTTATGTCTCCACGCCAATTCAAGTATGACATCGGGATGCAAAAGATCGTAGCATTGAAAAAGACTGGCCGTGAAACACTCGTGGTTTTTCTCTTCCAAGAACCAAGCTAAAAGCTCCTCGGCAATATCAGCGGACTTAGATTCTGCGGCATATTCGATCGCATCCTACGAAACAAGAAATGGAGGAGTTTCAAAAGGCACATTCTTTATCGTAAAAAAAAAAAAAATGACCCAGAAAGACTCGCCTTGAACAATCTGTCCTTCTTGCATAGTTCGACCGACTGTTTCCACCGGTTGTTACCCTTGTAAAGGTACGCAGCGATGCGCCTGAATTCGATAAGTTCGTGTTTCTCGAGAGACTGAGCCAATGCAATGTTGTCGAAGTTATCGAAAGCGTCGATGGAAGTACGAAGTCCCTGATAATCTTCTTCATCGATCAGAAGATTGTTCAGCGCTTCGTTGATCGCTTTGTTGTTCAAACTTTGAACGGAACGCAAATAAGGCTTCACAAGTTGGAGGTGGTTCTTCTGCACGATAAAAAAACACGAGCACGAATGAGTCTTCAAAGCCTAGACCACATTATTATGTGGAATTTCCAAATATCGTTTATGTGGTGCAGTTTTTAGACTGAATCATTTCTTCTCTACCATCCCCTCTTACCTTCGTAAAGAAGTTGACTGCTCTCGTGTGGTCCATTCTCGGCGCGAGTACGAGCAAAAGATCGTTCAAAAGGAGCGGTTTGTAGTCCAGATAGAACTGAATAGCCTTGTAGTACAGTTCGATGTTGGCCACCTTAGTTACGACTTCCTTGAAGTGACCTTCGCGCCATGCTTCGGTCGGATGGTTCATCATCGTTACCGCTGCATTGTCGTACTCTTCGTATTTATCGTAAAGAAAAACTAATTCGGCCCAAAGATGAGCTTGTTCGGCAGCCCTCAGCACCTTCGGAATGTTGACTCTAGACCAGAAAAGTTCCAAATGTTCCTTCATCTTCTGCGGCTTGTATTTCGAATACAGAATAGCGAGTTCGGTGAACATTCCCATGTGAGCTCGTTCCAAACCTACACAATTTCGCATAAAAACAAACAAAACGGAAACGGTCGAACTTTAACCGCAGTTCGTATCGAAAGAGGAATTTATCGTAAACGTGCCGAGTGCAGCCTCGAGTAGATTGATCAATTCTTCGAAGTAGCCACGATCTTGATAATAAGTAATGAGATCGTCCAATTCGTCAGCGTGAACAACGATGTGGAGTCCACACATCTGAGCCAATCGGAATTCCTCACTATCCACGCAAGCAAAACAAACCTACAAATACGAAAACAAAACGTTGAATAGAAAGAATCGAATGTAATTTCCGGTTTCTGAAGCAGTACTGCACCTCTTTCCACGTTCTTGTACTGTTTGCTTTACGAGCTCCATCGACGGCTCCTTGAAATTCTTTCAGATGAACCAAGGTGATCGCTAATCTCGCGAAGTTAGACACATTGTTGTAGAGAAGTTTCGCCGCGTCGTACATTCCGTCATCGAAGCAACGATCTCCGATCTTAGAAGTTCAAATAAGAAGTTCAGTAGACTTACACGATAAATCGAACTCTGGTTATTCTGCGTTTCAGAAGAGTAACGCTAAGGAGTAATTCAGTGTGCTTTATAAACTAGAAGGGTAACCGAATCACACTTCCGGGCAATTTCACGTTGATATCTTTTAAAATAACTTTTTCATAAGCAAAATATGTTATCGGTTTAAAGTTGAGTCGTTTTCAAACCGACATAAAAAAGCTTATTTTAAAAGATATCAACTTGAAATTGCTCTTAAGTGTGATTCAGTTACCCTTCTAGTTTCTAAAACACTTTGAAGTTTCTCTTCAATTTCTTCAGGGGTGTTTACAATTTAAACCCATCTTAAAAGGCTTTCGACCAACCAATCAAATACCTTTTGAACATCTGCATGATTTGGTCCGGAGATAAACTCTTCGAGATCAGCGAGACGATTTGTCTTTGCATAAGCATAGATCAACTCCGATTCCACGTACGATTCTCTCGCCTTCTTACGAGCCATCTGTAGATAACGGACCAAATCTTCCCAACTTCCTACGATCGTTAAATAGAAACACTTGAGATGCTATTTTTGTTGTTTCATCTTATTCTGGACGATAAAAAAAACCTGTCTTGTGTGAAGTTTGAACGACGTCCATGTACGCTGTTGGATCGTCTGCCTTTATGAAGGAATCAATGGCTTCCTTGACCATTCCGTGGTTTAATTGAGCTGCGGCCAAAAGACTCCAGACAGCTGGTTGGTTACATCGTTCGGCAAACTCGTAAGCACGGTCAAGATTCTGAACGTGTTCGATGAGAACCTGAAACGAGAGAAAAGTCACAAAAAAATTAAGTTTTTTTGTAACGTCAAAGTTGTTGCAAGATGACCGAGCAATACCTGAATTGCCGAAGTGTTGACGTCGAACTTTTTGAAGATGGCAAAAGCTTCTTCATAGAGTTCACTGTTGATTGCAATGCTCGCGATGTCAGGAGCATCGTAATTGTCGAGACGATTGATGTATTCCATGACACGAGTTCGATCTGCTTTGATGGCCGTTAGAATCAATAAATTTTGCAAGTTTCTGTTTAAAAACGGAAGTAAAATTCATGATTCCGTTCACCTTAACATCTCTTAAGATGTTTCGGAACCCTGTTCTTTCTGCGTTTCAGGTGGCTTAGTATAAACGTTTCTTTTTTTATTTTACTGAGACGTACCTGTGGTCGCTGAACACAGAGTTGTCCAAGACGATCTTCTCAAGAAGTTCGATCAGTTCGTTCGGAAGGTCGGCAGTCATGAAAGCCTTTACCGTCACTGAAATGTCTTCTGGATCTTGAGTCTCAGAAAGTGCAGTCTGTACGACTTGATCGATAAGGGGACGACGGAAAGGATTGCTCTCGTTCAGAACTTCAATCCAAAGATCGGCATCTCGCCTTCTGACCAGATAACGAGCTTCACTCTTGAACAAAGAGTTCTCGTTGCATACGTTAATCAATTCGCGGTCGCATTGGCCTCGCTCGTAAGCGACGCAAGCCAAATGAGGATCTCGTTTCTCACAATACTTTCCAACCACACGGCTATCGTAAAATTGGTTTTCTCTAAGGAACCTTTCGGGATTATTATTGCTATCGATGTATATTTTTGCGAGAGCGTTGTGTGTTGCCGGTTCCGTACATCCTTCGTGGATTCTCATTTCGAGCCACGACAGAAGGAGTTTCAAGCTACAAACAACAAGAGAAATCTTAAGTGGTCGATATACTATTCTAAGGGTCAGAACCGAAAATATATCTCGCGTGGATAACATGAAATATATTTTAACCGTTTTCGTGTTTCAGACGAAAGTAAAATGCAAACAAACTAACCGATTTCTCTTCTCAACCTCTTCCACGAGTTCATCGGTCGAAAACTGGCCACGTACGACCATAATGAGGTTCTTAATGACGTCTTCTGAACAATCAACGTCCAAGAGACCACCGATAACAACCGGAAGTCGAGATGGATTAACCTGAAGAAAAACAACCAAAAACAAAACGTGAATTCAAAAATGTGTTTCGTAAATAAAAAGACAGAAAAGACGTACTTTCTGAACGTAAATCTCGATGTATTTCTGAAGACTGTTTCGAAACAGATACAGAACGAGATCGTGGACAAAGTCGAAACGGTCGCAGACAATGATCAAAGGCAATTGATCGGTCAGTTTTGCCTCCTTCAAGAAGTTCTTTACTCGTTCAGGATTGTAACAGTTGCTCTCTCGGCAGATACGTTCCACTTCTTTGATTTGACCAGTTTTACAAGCAGCCTAGAAATGCCACAAATTTACAGTTTGAAAATTTTCCCCAATCACTGAAGAATCTTCATCCCAGTGAAAAAAGGTTTACCTGAATGTATTTGAAATGGACTTCAGAGTCCTGACTGAAGTTAACAATCGAACCCAAGAAGTAGAAGAGACCTTCATAACTTTTAAACGACTCGAACAGATCGATCAACGCCTGAGTCGACAATTGCTCGTGGTATTTCGTGGCCACCTGAACGCAAATTTGCAGGTTTTGACGTATGTTAGCTTGAAGCATCGCTTTGATACATTCGACGGAATCCTCGACAGACAATGAGCCAAAGAAGTTCACCAGCCACTGAAGATCAACGCAAAAACACGTTAATACACATACCAAAACCTATACTTAAGCATGTACTCGTTACCTCGGCATTCAACAAGTGCGTATGAACCACGGCACGTTTGATGTCGTACAAATCGGTGTAATGCTCGAGAGCCTGTACGAGAAAGAATAAAATTGTAATAATCGAGATCGCTCGAGAAAAATATTATTTTAAGGTCAAACTGACCCTCTGAAGAAGACCAGCTTTTTCGCAAAGCTGAGCAATATGAGCACGGTCGTAATGCGTGAACATTTGGTTTCCTAGAATAGCATCCGCAACCTACAAAAAAAAAAACGACACAAACATAATTAAGGTGTGTTTTGAAGTGTAAACGCTACTCGAGCTCGAAAGATCTAACTGTACCTGAGGTGCAGACAAGAGGTTCATCTCGAGAAGTCTCGTCTGCAACGGTCCCTCGGATGGTCTGTTGTTCTTTAGAGCATCTAACAAGAACGCCGTACACTGTTGAACTAAGTTTTGTTCCATGAAAATATCGACGATCTATCGAAATACAGAAAAAAACACTTTAAGAATCAATTCTATAAAAGCACTACATCGAAGCGAAAGAAATTATTAACCTGATTTATATCAGAAAGAGGTTCTTCGTCCTGCACGAGCATCTGAGCGAACTGTAACCCTTGATCCGGATTAATCCTTGTCACGTTACGTAACAGAAACACGTAATCTGGTGTGTAGCCCACTTTCTTGGCATAGAGAACAATCTTGTGGAACTGTCCCGTCTCGGCAAAGCATTGGATCACTTTGTTCGGAACGTTAGCACGAAGATAAACGGACAGAGCCAACGTTGGATCGGCTTGCTTCACTAGATCACCAAGTTCTTCGCTACATTCCAACTAGATATCGACAACACGAAGTTATGAAACCCCATTAGAAAAACCGGTCTGAGTTCTGAATCGTAAAAACCTTGTCCTCTTTGAGCCACTTTTCCAAAAGTTGTTTTCGTCCTTGTTGTAAAACTGGACGACACAACTCGAGAGACTCGAACTTATTCAACTGCCCTTGGTCGAGCAGAATGCCAAAATACTGCAGGAGAGGCGAAGTGGTACCCGCCTGAGCTGGTACCGTTTGGAAGCGCTGGATCGTCTGAGGAGTCCTCAAAATACCCTATAAGAGAACAAAAAAAGCATCAGTAAAAGGCGCCGTCTTCGTCCGTATACGATAAATAACAGACCTTCGGAGCATTTGCGGCTACTTTTGCTGCTTCGGCATACTGCCCGTTAGTGAACAGCGTATTGAACTTTCGTACAAAAAGATCCTCAGCTCCGGCCAAGTTGTTACGAACGGCCATACGTAGAGCCAGATCCGGATTTTGTAGTACGTTGTTAATGTACGGAATAATGCTGTCCTCTTCGACACTCACCGAAAGAACTTGACCTTTACGATTGACACCGATGATTCCGCTCGTAGCCTCGTGTGCCGCAGTCACGAAGATCGTTTCACCGCTTATGCGGTTCATGTAGATACAGATTCCGGTTTCAATGTCATACAGATGAACGTATCCGTATTTCGTTATCAAGTAGATGACGTCATGTTTCGCACTAACCTGAAATCGGAACATCACAAAAAATGTTAAAACGGGAAATATGAAAAACGAGATTTGATCTTTCTTTCATGTTAGAAACAAGAAACAGAAACTGACTTGCATCGCTACTGGAAAATCATTCTGTGCTTCGGGTGGAAAGAAAACATCGACTGCTTTCTTAGTAAACGGTTGATTCCCGGTCGGAGGTTGACCGACTTCTATTATATGAAGCTAGAAAAAAAGAAAGCGACGAAATGTTTGCATAAAATGAATAATCAAGGTTAAAACAAAAAATGAAGAAGAAATTACGAGCAAAAGCATTTTCTCGTAACTTTACCTTTCCACCTTGTGCTGATCGAACGGCAAAACTAAAAAGCGTTGATAACTCTGGATTCCCCTCCATCTTGAAATGGGCAAAAGCGGCTGCGTGACCTTCGATCGGTTGACTCACTTTACGCTCGACGGAATACAATTGCATTGCGCCCAAAACTCTGTTCTGCTGCGGCTTGAAAAAAAGACACACACACAGAGAAAAAAAAATCACCATAAACAAATCTATTCTGATAAAAGTTCAAGTTAAGACCTCTACTTGTGCCGATATGCCAATCAGCAGAAGCCACTGTTGCTTAGGATCCGTTCTGTAGTTGATCACCTGACATCCATTCAGACTTACGTGTCGATCGAACATCTTCAGCGGCAACGATTCACCTTTAAAAAAAACAGAACCGAAATTACAATTAAAGGATCTACTGTCAGGATCATCGTTGTTTAAAGATCACAACCTTCCATGCCCCAATGATAAACCGCTCCTTCGGTGACCAAAGCTATCGTATTGACCGATATCCACTTCCAGAAAGTGACGTCTTCGGTCATCGTATGTGCCTTCATCTTACTCTTCATCTCTATGTTGAAGATCTGTAGGGTTTTGTTTGCTACAAAAAAAAAAGAATCGCACGTTCGAGAGTGTTTCTCTCTTTGAACGGAAAACCATTTACGGGATCTTCACCTTTGAGAGCTATGACTTTGCTCGTTGGATTCATGATGGCCGAATCGGCCGAAATGGGTCTTCGAATCGGATTCTGTGGATCGCTCATGTCGATGATGACCACTTGAGCTGATTCGCCGACTTTCTCTCGAACACAGATGAACTTGTCCGATTCCATGGTCAAAGTATTGAACCCAATGTTGGCCGCCACGATGCCAATATTGGTGAGCTGTTTTATTTAAACAAAATACTTGGTTTTATTTCATATTAACCAAAGTGTAACGTAAATTTTTTTGTTTCGAGTTGTTACGAGAAAAAAGAAAACCCAAATGAGGTGCTTATGTGGGCCAGGGTGGCCCAGTAAGGGCTGTTTACGAAGAACGGTATGTTGGTAAATGGTTTTAAGAAAACTAGCGACCTTTAAGGTTCTTTTTACCGTGTTTACAAGCTGGGGGTAAGTTACTGTTCAAACTGAAGAAGACAACTTGACGGGCAGTTAGAAATCGGGGAGAACTTCAGTTGGCTCCGCCCTTGTTATGACGACCGGCAACTTCTAATTTGTTGGTTATGTAGTCTGACGTCACATGCTCCCGCCCTTTTTAACGTCGAACCACACAACAAACCAATTAGAAGTTGCCGGTCGTCATAACAAGGGCGGAGCCAACTGAAGTTCTCCCCGATTTCTGACTGCCTTTGACAACTTGGCACTTGTACTCTCAGCGTAGGGTATCAGTGACTCAATTTCAGATAACAGTGAACTGCTAATGAGTTTTCATTGTTAAGAGAAGGTGGCGAAACCTAGACACACGCCCCCTTCTAGCAATGCAAACTCATAACAATCCACTGCCACATGAAATTCAATTCTGATGTAAACGTTGTCAGATAAATGTGACACATGATGTAAAACAACAACAACACTTCGGTTTTCTGTCTCTTTCTATAGAAAGAATGACGCAAAACTTGTGTTCTATCAAAAGCTAAACTAACCCCGATTCCAGTCGATATTATTGAAACATTTTATATATATCCAGGACAAATCAATATGAAAACAGAATCTTAAATAAATAGGCTTTTAATACCAGTGTGAAAAGGGACATCTCCATAATAATTACAGGGGGCCACCTTCATTTGACTTGGCTGTTTATAAATAAACAGCAAGAACATTGCACTCCCAAAAAAAAATCCGCCCAAAATAATTTCAACACAAGATATTGAGAAATATAGCCTGTTTCAAATTTTAACTTTCTAAATGACAGGTATTTAGAAATCGGGACGAACACATGTTGGCTCCGCCCTTTTTATGACGACTGGCAACTTCTAATTGGTTCGTTATGTAGTCTGACGTCACATGCTCTGCTCTTTTCAACGTCGAACCACACAACAAACCAATTAGAAGTTGCCGGTCGTCATTAAAAGGGCGGAGCCAACTTGTGTTCGTCCCGATTTCTAAATGCCTGTTTCTAATGAGCCCTCCTCCTCTCCAAAAGTGAGCGAAATTCAAGATGGAAACTTGGCAATTTCAATTTGAACTCTCTGAACAAGGGGTTTTCAACATAAGACACGTTTTATATGTTGAACCCTTGTTCAGAGGGTTCAAAAGTAATGATCTGGGGTTAACTTAACTATGTATGGACAAAGTTGCAAGCAAAACTTGAGGGACGTTACTAAGCTGTATGAAGCGAGAGTCGTCTGTGCTTACTTGACCAGAGCATTACAAATGGCGGGCCAAGAGGGGGGGAATGGGAGGATACCAATTTTGACGTTTGTTTCAATTTTGTTTCTGTTTCATTTCATTGTCAAAATAAGTAATATGGATTTATTTTCATTATTTACAGAACTATTCCTATTCTATGTACACCAAATTTGGTAAGTTATCATAAATTCTTTTATTAATTTTTATTATCTTGTCACTTTCATGACGTCACACACTCATTGATCATTATTCATTAGCAATCATAACCGTACAGGTTTTTATCAATGAATTTAACTCCTTTCCCTCCATATTGTCATTGCTCCGCCCCCTTTTGAGGGGGAGGAAGCTTATTCAACACGTGCCGACAATCCCAACCAATCTCAATCGTTCACACTTGTTCCAATAAAGCCAAGTACGCGACAGGCAATTAGAAAACTGGATGAACAGAAGTTGGCTCCGCCCTTTTTATGACTGGCAACTTCTAATTGGTTTGTTGTGTGGTTCGACGTTGAAAAGGGCGGAGCATGTGACGTCAAACCACATAACCAACCAATTAGAAGTTGCCAGTCGTCATAAAAAGGGCGGAGCCAACTTCTGTTCATCCAGTTTTCTAATTGTAAGTACGCGCGTTGCTGTTACGGAAGATGAAGAGGGGAAAGTTCCATTTCATTCGGTGAAACGCGAGTGACCTTTGAAGGTCACTCTTTCTGTACATTTCTCACTTTTCTTGTTTGATCTTAATTTTTCGGTTCTCTTATAATAATAATAATAATAATAATAATAATAATAATAATAATAATAATAATAATAATAATAATAATAATAATAATAATAATAATAATAAATGCGTAGGCGGATATGACATTGATGACGTAAAACAAAGCCCTACACATTTTTCTCACAACCTTTTTCCGGCTATTGATCTTTCTACTTTTATTAGGCTGGCTTCACACGGACCACTTTGTGGCGACACAGAAAGTGGTACGTGTGAAGCCATGTTTATTATTCATTATTCTAGTTTTCGAAATTCTTCTTCTTATTGCTTTCATATACACTTCCATACAAGTTCATAACCACGCCCCCTTTTAATGATATAGCTACAAGTTCATAACCACGCCCCCCTTTTTAATGATATAGCTACAAGTTCATTACCCCACCCCTTTTTATTGTTATGCATACAAGTTTTGAGAAATCCAGTTTCCATGTCTGTTTAAATAAAAGGCTACAAGCATATAACTCCGCCCCTTTTAATTATATGAATACAAGTTCAAAACTGCCATTTTTTTATTATTATGCCTTGTTTCCATTGTGGTGAAAATTTTAAACTTTTTGAAAATTTCAACCGGTGAAAAATAGAAAAAACGTGACCACGCTACGCCAATTACAGTGAATAGGCGGAAAGGACCACGTTTTTTTCTATTTTTCACCAGTTGAAATTTTCAAAAAGCTCAACTTTTCACCCCAATGGAAACAAGGTCTTCCGCATAATTATAAATTCATAACTCCGCCCCTTTTTAATAACATGCATAAAAGTTCATTCTACTTCTCCCCTTTTAATGATGGATACACATTTATAACCCCTCCCCTTTTCATGTTACGGTAATGTATATAAATGTATTACTCCGCCTCTTTTCATGTTATGGTAATGTACATAAATGTATTACTCCGCCCCCTTTTCATGTTACAGAATGACTCCTCCCTTTTTATATATAAATCACTCCGCCGATTAAAAAAGTGTACACAACGACCGTCGGCCAGGCAAAAGGGGCCCCACATATGATGAAAACAGGACATAAACACACACGAGACGCATTTCTTTCGCCTGGATCTTAAATAATTGTAATCCCCCCTCCCTCCTCCTCCTCCTCAAAAAAGGAGGATTATTGATTGATTTTTTATGTATTCTGGAGACAAAAATCGCTGAAAAACGTAAAAGAATGTTAAGCATGTAATTAGACGAGTTCATTGAATGTCAAACGATGAAACCCGACATAAAAGGGGTTGAAAAGGAGGGGGGGGGGGGGGGGGAGTTCTAATCCACAAAAAAAAAGGTTCAGAAAAATCATTAAAAAAAAAAAACGAACCTGCAAATGCTCCTGAAACTTTATGGGCAGAACCTGCGCCATGATTACGTTAAGATGTTATTGAATTCCTAATAATCCAACCTTCGGTACTTGTCCCCTTGTAGACCGTAATATATATGAATAAACCGGGTTTTAATTTTAAAACTGTAACACGAGACACTTATGAGAGGTTAAGTTCACATTCACCTGCAAGAGTGGCGGTGGTGGATTTCCTCTCTCTCTCACTCTCTCCTTCACTCGGGGGAAAAAATGGTGGTCACAACCGGTACAATTTCAATGGGAGGGAGGAGGAAAGAGGAGAAGTAAAAAATAAGGGGGTGGTAGTGGCTATACCAAAAAAAAAATAGTTCCTAAATAAATCTGTAATAAAAATTATAATATTATGTCTCAGTCAATGAATAATGATGCATAAATGATGTGTCCATTCAGCATTGTTAGTTTTACAAGATCAGATTCTTAGAAAATAGAAAGAAAAAACACGAAAGATTTCACAATTGTTTTTATCGCGGTTGTATTTTATTTATGAGAAAAAAAAATGGGCGGTGCTAAGGCAAACTATGCTGCTGCTATATGCCACATGAGCAATCTCTACGGAAGCCACGTCATTGAAACCAAGGCACGTAGAAGTGATTAACTTCTATTATGACGTCATAGCTGTTTTTTTTTATGAAATTTATATAGTAGGTGGTGCCACATAGTGAGTGATATTGGCACTGATTAGTGTTTTTATTGCATAAACTTTATGCAAAAGAAAGCAAACTCGGCAACACTGTTTGTCTATATACACGAATGCGACGCTATAGAAATTTATCATCGTTATTTACAGTGAATGTACAGTGTTGCCAGCTACTTAGAAATTTTAATACTGAGCTCCATAGGGGCATTCATGTGCGAGATTCACTAAAATTCACAAAGATTCACAGCAGAGCGTGTCAGTGTGTATGACATGCCGTTTTATTTTTTGTCGGCATTTTTCTGGATAACGACAATAGAATTCAATTATGGAAATCCAGTAAAAATGCGGACAAAAGTATTAAAAAGGCTTGCTATTTACTCCACGGGTCGTCTCCCTTGGGAAATACTATCATAATTGCTCAGCAACCTTATATACTTTACATTTTGCAAATTCTCCAGTCAATTTGCAAAACTTCAAATTTTATTGTATCTGCAAATTTAATAGAGTTTTATGCAAGTTGCCGAATAAATTAGCCTAAAATAGATAGTGATTATGACATTTTTGTAATTTTTAATATTGCCTGAAACGTCAATGTGCAATTACAATAAATTTGTAAGTTTTGCAAATTGACAGGTAATTTAAATATGAACTTATAATATAAAGCGAACTCGGCAACACTGTAATCACTGCACAGGTAAGATAAATTTACAGAAGTAAATCAACTTTCGTTATGGAGCATTTCGTGTCATAGCTGAGTGTTGCCAATAGATGGCGCAAACTGTACTTAGAGCTTCAGTTGCTTAAAAAAATTCAAGGGTGTACGAGTACTTTCCTGCTAGCTTCAAAAAGCAGACTCCCTTTTCTGGTTTTTTTTTGGTGACAAATTTATACGTAGTGATCAGTGTTGCCAGCTACCTTTTTTTGATAACCGGTTTCATTTATTTTAGTTTTTTTTTACATTGCCTGATATAACGCGTAACTATAGTCAATTAGGATTGACAGGCGTGTCGGTAGTGAAAATAAAATATTTATAAAATAAATTAAGTATTAATAATATCAATGCGAAATTTCTTTATTTTATTAAGAAATTTCAGAAAATTAAATTTTTTAAAAAGTGAAAATATAATAGCTTTATATGTATTTAAAATATTTAGGCATATTTCTAAAAAAAAAATGCCCACTTTATATATATATTTTACACAAGAATGAAAATTGTATGAATTTTTTGTTGTTGTTATATTCCACAATTTATTGTATTTCGAGAATTACCCTATCTCGTAATTTTTGCGTTGGCCTGAAATTATCCACAAGTTTCTTGCCACATTTAGGTGAACTATTATTTTTCATCATGTTTCGTAGATTTCGGAATGGTAACATCTATAGAATGCAAAAAAAAAAAAAGAAAAATTCTCAAATTTCATCCAAATTGAGACATATTTCCTTGATATTTTGCAATTAAATCCGAGCCTTTATGTAATTATTTTACCTGTGACTCTCCAATTTGCGCAAATGTTTCGAGAATGATCCAAATTACAGATTGAGCACACGGTGGATTTGTCAAAGATCCAAAATAAGTCACATAATCTGTGTGGTCCGATGGCAAAAGGGAACTCAAAGAAATTGTCTGTTTGATGGGTGTTTTCTCATTTTTACATGGAATTTTCGTTAAGGCTTTCACCAAACCACGATATTTCACATTTTCCACCCAAGACACCTGGTAAAAAAAAAACAACAACCAACAACAAAACATAAAAAGAGATAAAAATCAGAAATCACGATTTTTTCATTAGGAGAACGGGATAATTTCAGTTCCGATCATTTTAATCTTTACATTAAAATTATATAAACTTTTAGAAGAAATATTTTGAAAAAAAAATATTATTATTATGTTATAAGTAGGGCTCGGATTTTGATGCAATATCAACCGGAATGTTTCTCAATATGTGGCCCAAGTGCCAATTGTGAAGTAACAATCTCGCCTTTAGATAAAAAAACAATTGTTCTTTCTAATTTAAAAAAAAAAGTTAGAGGCTAGAACTCTAGTTGACAACTGATAGTAACCAGACATCTAGCCTCTCTAACCAGCCTTTTCTGATTAGAAAAAGCATAATTGCAGTTGCTCTAATGATGTTGATGATTACTTCACAATTGGCACTTGGGCCACAAATTGAGAAACATTCCGGTTGATAATTGCATCAAAATCCGAGCCTTATTTATTATATATTCAGAAAGAAATTAAGCTGTCATGAATAATCTTGACAGCTCTAAACAAAATACAATAGGCCTACCTAAGAAAATATTTAAAAACAAAAACAAGAATTATTAGAAACTAGAATAGTAGGTGAATGTGCTAAAAGTATTAATTTTTTTTACATTGTTATCTTTCGAGATAAATTGATTAATTTATGATAATTTGATAAACCCATTCTTCACAAAATGTTGAATGATTTGAAAACGGCCAAAGAGATGTCGTGAACGTAAGTTTCTCATATTTGCCGACCATTCTAGTTTACAACAAACTAAACTAAAATAAAACTTACTAAACAAACTCGAACAATGACTATTGTACGTTTTAGAAGATCAACACTAAGAAGAAATCGAAGGTGTTAGAAACTAGAACGATAGCTGGATCACTTAATAGTATTTTCATGTTGATTGATATCTTTCAAAATAAACTTTTTTTGAGACAAAAATTTAAAAAATATCGTTTGATATTTGAATAAAGTTAAGTCATTTTCAAACTTATCATAAAAAGTTTATTTTGAAAGATATCATCATGAAAATATAACCTTAAGTGATTGAGCTGTCCTTCTAGTTTCTAAAACAATTTCCTGTTTCTCTTCATTTTGCACCTGAAAGGCAGAATCTAATAAAACCAAAATTAAGACAAACCTCAAAAATGTTTTAGAAACTAGAAGAATAGCTAAATCTCTTATTATTTTTTATTTTTGGGACAAAAATTTAAAAAATATCATTTGAATAAAGTTGGGCCATTTTCAAACGTATAATAAAAAGTTTATTTTAAAAGATATCAACATGAAAATATTCCTTAAGTGATTGAGCTGTCGTTCTAGTTTCTAAACACTTTAAAGTATCTCATAATTTAGCTAATGAGAGATAGAATAAGCAGAGTTCGAGGGACGTTTAGACTTATAAAATCACCTTAAAAAGAACCGAAATGATGGCGAGTCCATCCACATGTTTGTAAGCTTCCTCTAAAGTTGAATACTTGATGTTCTTGTGGACAATGTGCATCTGAAACAAATCCCCACAAAAAAACCCGCAAGAGGTTAATATAAGTGGACATAGGTCATTCCACTGTGAATGCAGTGGTCAGTCCCATATTATGGTGTTACCTCCATTGGTAATGGATGACCATTGATGGTATGTTCCGATCCACGGTCAGATTTCAGTCCCCAATGAAAGTGGGCCTCTTCGAACACATACCAACATGTTAGGGGGCCGCCAGTCAACATAGGGGCGAAATGGGTCGTGCTGAGAGTAATCATAGCTGTGATTGTATAAAACAACAATATTGAAGAACTGGTAATTAATTATAAACATGGCTGGAGATGACCACTTGGAAGGGCTGATAATTTAGCAAGCTATTTTTTTTTTTTGTAAGTCAGCCATTTGCAAAAATATCTAAATCAAAGAGAACATGGAAACTAGAAGAAACCAGAGGAAACTAGAACTTAGAAACTAGAAGAGTAAATATGAGTCACTGAAAGGCGGTTTTTATGTTGATATTTTAAAAAATTAAACTTTTTATGAAAGTGTTTTTTTTAAACTAGAAGAGTAAGTGAATCACTTAAAAGCGGTTTTCTTATTTTTTTTTAAATTTACTTTTTATGGAAGTGTTTAGAAACTAGAAGAGTAAATGAATCACTGAAAGGCGAGTTTTATGTTGATATTTTAAAAAATTAAACTTTTTATGAAAGTGTTTTTTAAAAAACTAGAAGAGTAAGTGAATCACTGAAAGGCGATTTTGTTGTTATTTTTTTAAAATTTACTTTTTATGGAAGTGTTTTAGAAACTAGAAAAGTAACTGAATCACTGAAAGGCGATTTTTATGTTGATATTTTTTTAAAATAAACTTTATTATGGCAATTTTAGAATTCTTTATTTTCGTTTTTTACTTCAAGTTCGATCAAAAATGGACGACATTAAAAAATTTAAAATTTACTCATATTTCAACTTTAAAATAAACTTTTTAAAGGCAAATTTAAAGATACATTGTGTCATTTTCAACTGTCATATATACTGTAAAGTTTATTTTAAAAGATATCAACATAAAACCTTTCTACCTTTTCTAGTTTTTAAAACAATTTCAATTTTTTTAAACACAAAGTTGTTTTAAAACAAGTTCTAATAATAAGTTTTAATATAAATTCTGAATTTTTTTTTTCTTCCCGATCCGTCCTTGATGGTCAGTTTGACATAAATATGAAATGTTTTTACTTGCCAGTATGTCCATCGTTGGTCACTATAAAATCTTGAAGTACATCATAATTGATGTATGTCAATTTGTCAGGAAATCGAACTCGAAATGCAGATCGAATATCAATAGGTGATTGGAATAACCCACAACATTGAGTGTCCATTCCACACCATCTTTTTGGACCTTTTTGTAAATTGAAATAGGGATGGTGGCAATTATTATTAGAAACAAAAAACTCCATTAAATGTTAGGAGAGAGAGGCGTGAATAGCACAATTTCATTATTCATCATCAATGTCTTACTTTTGTCCTGTTTCTGTCAAAATCTGATTAGATCTTTTTTTTTCTCTCTCTCTCTCTCTCAGATCAAAACATATATAATTAATATCAATAGCTGTAATTACAACTAACAATGAACCTGTTTTTTAAGCATCTGAATAACATTGATATACAGTATGTCTCAGAACTAACTATACTAACCATATTAATTACTAAAGGTTCTAATACACGTCATCTACTACTTTACACCACTATTTTAGGCTAAATATATTTTAGGTGAATTTTTTTAGTTGAAATGGCTTACGGAAAATGTTTTCGTGAAAAATGTTTGGGGTGAAATATACTTTAGGTGAACAAATTGTGTTAAAATAGTATTTTAGGTTAAAATGTTTTTAGATGAAAATGTATTAGAAAAATTTCCTTTAGGTTAATGTTTATTAGGTGAAAAGGTTTATGTGTATCATCACTTAGGTGAAAATTCTTTAGATGAAATGTCTTTTAGGTGAAAAAATGTTTTGGGTGAAATACACTTTAGGTGAACAAATTGAAGTAAAATCGTATTTTAGGTTAAAATGTTTTTAGATGAAAATGTATTAATTAGGAGAAAAGGTTAAGATGAAGTGTCTTTTAGGCGAAGTGTCTTGATACTATTACCATTTAACTAACTACATTACCAAAGTAGAAAAGAGTGGCATAGATAAATCGTTTAAAATTTAAAACAACTCAGAAATTATAAATTCTACACATTTAAAATTTTAATTGATTATTAAGAACATATTATTAAAATAAAGTTTGTTCAAAAAAGTTGAAACATAAATTTCTTAATAATTAAAAAAAATTATTGAATTTTTTGTTAAAAATGAGGGTTTAAATTGGAACTATTTTTAGACGAAAATGATTTTTTCTAACCTTGGTTTATTTAAATTTCAATGACATTTTAAATTCTCTAAATTCATTAAAAAACTAGAAAAAGAATGGAATTTATTTTAATCAAAAACTTTTTTTTCAAATGACAATAATTATATATATAAAATCCCAGGTCTGTGTGTTTGTGTGTGGAGTAACAAAAACCATTGAAGTACGTCGGAATTTATATTAATTTGAATAAATGAACCGTTTTTTTTTTCTCAAGGTCAACTATATGTTGAACTCTTCCTTTGGAAAGTGTAGAAGGAGGGGAGAAAGAGAGAAAAGTGGGAGGGGGTGAGGGGAAAAGGTTGGAAAGTGTAGAAGTGGGAGAGAGAGAGAGAGAGAGAAGTGGAAGGGGGGTGACTGAAATTGAAATGAAAGGAGTAAAAAAAAGGAAAAAACGACGCGCATGCGCAAAATTGCCTGTGAATTTTGCTCCCGTCATTTATGACGGGTTACCCCACTAGTTTTAAAATATTAATTTTCACTTCAACGTTGACGAAATAAAATTAGTCGTTTATTTTTAATCAACTTTTAAGTAAATTCACCTACAATTCTAAATTATTGTAAACTTTTAATTTTTATTTTACATAAAAAAAAAAACTGAAATTTACAACAAATTTTCTACTCTATTTTATAAATTAAGTGGTTCTCAATATGCGGCCCATGTATACCAATTCCAAATCAACTTTTTGATTTAGTATGCGGGCCATATATTGAGAACCACTATTATTATTATAAAGTAGCCCTCTGAACTTATAATCACCTGTAATTATTGATTAAATTCTGATTCAAAAGGTGCTTTAACTAGGAACCAACCCTCTAAATATAAAAAAAATAACTTTGACACAAATATTTTTAAAATTGTTACATAAAATATTAAACATTTTTTTAGAAAATATTAATAAAAAAAACACACAATAATTTTATGAATTTACTTTCTTATTTCAACACTTCTTAACCTCAATGGTAGAAAATAAACTATTTTTTGTTATCTAATTACAAACAAATTTGTCATTTTAAATATACACTATGTATATAATTATATTTACAAAATATGAAGTTAATATAAAAATTAACCTTCGATTTCGATAATATAACTTCATATCTTAAATAGAAATCAACAAATAAACAAAGGGTTATAAAATCAGTGAGGTGTAATAAAGGGGCCCCTCAAAAGTAGATATCAATCTGGGGGCCCGTCTTTTAAAAATTAGTGAAAAGAGGTGATCTAGAAAATTATTTTATAAAGTGGAAATCGTTTAACACGAAATGGAAGGGATCTCAAGTATTTTTTTCGTGTTAATGTGGTTTTAAAGTTTAAACACCCTTCGAACACAGGCAGTTAGAAATCGGGAAGAACTTCAGTTGGCTCCGCCCTTTTTATGACGACCGGCAACTTCTAATTGGTTTGTTGTTTGGTTCGACGTTGAAAAGGGCGGAGCATGTGACGTCAGACTACATAACCAACCAATTAGAAGTTGCCTGTCATCATAACAAGGGCCGAGCCAACTGAAGTTCTCCCCGATTTCTAACTGCCTATCTTCGAACTTAAGAGGAGACTAGAAAGTGTTTTAGAAACTAGAACGGTAGCTAGCTCAATCGCTAAAGGGTATTCTTATGGTGTGATATCTTTCAAAATAAACTTTTTATAGACAAAATTTAAAAAAAAAAATAATTGTCTGGTTCTCGTTGTTCGCTTAAAGTTGGGTTATTTTCAGACTCACATAAAAAGCTTATTTTGAAATATATCAGCATGAAAATACCCAATTGAGCTAACCGTTCTAGTTTTTAAAACACTTTCAATTTCTCCATAATGTCAATACTACTCCTGAAATGCAGAATAATCAAAGTTAGTTTTTTTCTGTTATTTTCGATTTTTTTCTTTCGGTTTTTCGGTTTTTCTTGATTTTTTTTTATTTTTGATATAAAAATCGATTTTTCTTTTAAAAAAAATATTGGACCGATTTCGATTTTTTGAAAAATATCGCCAGCCGTAATAATTAATAATTAAAATTAAAATATTTACCGTCTTCTGTCAAATATCCCCATTGAAAAGTTTTGTAAATTGTAAATCCTGTTATAATACAAACATCAAATAATAATTATTAGAAACATATTTTTAGATATTTTTATCTAATTTTTACTGTCGAGGTTGAGGGTGTTTTTTTTTTCCAAATTAAAACAAGTTTAAAAATCAGGACACATTTTTAGAAAAAAAATTAGAGAAATCTATTTTATTAACTAGTTATTAATAGTAACTTGTTAATGGACATAATATAATAATTTATGAATATATACATGAATTTTAATAGGAAACAACTTTTTTGTCATTATCAATTAAAAAACAAAGGTACAAAACTTAACTATTTCAGTAATTCAAATTCATAATAAATCATTAAAAATCACTTTCATTTTCTGCTTCTGGTTTTTAATATGTATAAAGGCGCAGTCACACTAGGCTGGTTTCCCAGCCGCTGGTTGCTGCTGGCTGGTTGTAGCGCTCTAGCAGCATAGTCTGAACTGCTACCAGCAGCTGCTTTTCCTGCTGCTGCCATCTAGTGTGAACTTTTTGTTGCTAGTAGTGGCACTAGTGGTAGTTGAAACTCCACTGCTTGGGTTGGTTGTTGTTAGAGTTTGTGTTTTTGCAAGACGGTGATTGGATGACTTGCACTGCTAATACCAGCAGTAACTGGACAAGTGTGAACCCAAAGCAGCTGCTGCTTGCTGTTGCTGCTAATAGCCAGCAGCAACCAGCGGCGTGTAAACCAGCCTAGTGTGACTGCCGCTTAAAAGTTGTTTTAATGATATTGATAATTAATTAAGGTGATTAGATTATTATATAAAAGTTCATGGTAAATGTTATGCTAAACTGCTAATTAGAATTGGTAATTTGATTAATTTCAAACATATCAAACTAAAAGAATTAGAAGAACTAAAATGGCAAATTTTTCTTTTAAAATACAATGGAAACCGTTTAACACGAACTAAAAGGCTCAAGAGAGTCCGGAGTGAACATATTTTTTGTGTTATCCAAATTTTTGGTATTATCTGTTTTTATGTTAAGAGGGCTCCATACAGAAAAATACTTATTTAAATGCAAGTTAGATGGCGCCTGCAACCTCCATAGGTGGCCAACTACACTCGTCGCCAATTAGTTGAAATCGAATGCACCTTTTTAGCTCTAAAAAGCGTCCAAAACAACCTTAATTATCAGCACGTGGACAAACTTATACCCAAAACATAAAAGTGAAGAGAGAGCACGTGTAGAGAAATAGCGATGACGCAATTAAAAGTTTGCCACGTGATCAAAAAAAGGAAGGCAGGTGAGTCAAGAGTTGAAGAGTGTCTTCAGTACATTTCAATGGAAGGAGGGCTAGTGGCGCCATCTAATGCTATACAGGGACAAAATAAATGATCTACTTGCATTCTTAAACGGTTTCCACTGTACTTTTTTCAGGTAGTTGTCAAAATTCTAGGTTTGCTGTAGGCATCAGGTCGAATTATCTATAACATACATTTAGTTTAGCAATTGTTTAGATTAGAATCTATCGCAGCTACTTGTCAGCAGTAAAAAAAAGGCTAAGCTTATTTCATTTGACCTGCTAAATGTGCAACTTTGTTTTATTTTGTGTCTCATCAGAAAGAATATCCTGGTGCTTCTATAATCGCCACATTGTAACTGAAAGGTTGTGACGTCAGAGGAGTTGCCTAGAAATGGCTTATGTCATTTTTATTTTTCTGACAAAAAATTCTCAAATAATTTAAGGAGCAAACACTAAGAAATTGAAAGTATGTTATAGAAACTTTAGCTGAATCACTTAAACTAGTATTTAAATGTTATAATTATCTTTCAAAATAAACTTTTTATTGAGAAAAATTAAAAAAAAAACAGCAGTTGGGTCATTTTCCAACAGACACAGAAAAAAGCTTATTTTGAAAGATGAAAAAATGAAAATATTCACAAGTGATTCACTTACTCTTCTAGTTTCTAAAACACTTCCAAATGGAAATTATGTTAAAAACTAGAACGGGTAACGGAATCACTTAATAGTATTTTGATGTTATGATACCTGTTTAAAGTTGGATCATTTTCAAATTCAAATAAAAAGTCTTATTTTGAAAGATATCAACACGAAAATACCCTTAAATGATTGATTAACGTTCTAGTTTCTAAAACACTCAAGTTTCTCTTCAATTTTGCACCTGAAAGACTAGAATAATGAGAGTTTGAGAGGTGTTTACAATTCAAAACAACCTTAAAGGAACAAAATTAAGAGAAAATCTGAAAGTGTTGAAGATACTAGAAGGGTATTTCAATCACTTAAAGGTATTTTCATGTTGATATTTTTCAAAATAAACTTTTTATAGACAAAAATTAAAAAAAAAAACATCATCTGCTTAAAGTTGGGTCATTTTCCAACAGACAGAAAAAAAAGCTTTTTTTTTTGAAAGATATCAACATTAAAATACCGTTAAGTGATTGAGTTACCCTTCTAGTTTCTAAAACACTTTCAAGTTTCTTTTCATTTTGCACTTGAAAAACAGAATAATTAGAGTTCAAGGAACGTTTTGCATCTTAAAACCCACTCTTTTAAAAGAGGACCAACTTCCTTGTCCGAATATTAATAATAATTTCTGATAAGTAGATCAACAGCAGCACTCTTTTAATATTAATAATTAATAATTATATTAATAATAGTCTTTCTCTATATATATAATATCTACGTATTATTTGCTCCACTTCTTACTTTATTTGACAGTTACTTTTTTTTTTGTTGCTTAGAGATTAGAGATCAGTCTTTTTTTCTAACTTTAAAAAAAATGATTATCATATTCAAGTTAATGAATATTTATTCATTTATAATTTATTGACTGCTGTCCTAATTGACCCTCACGCTACGACACTCCTTAGAAATCTTTTATTTTATAAAATAAATGAAGCATAAATATTATTAAAAATTATAAATATGGATTTTTGTATTTTAAATATAATTTTGCCGCTTTTTTATACCTTTGTACAAACATGAGTTAAATGAATACAAATTAAATGTGTTTAGGTGAATTATACGGAATCCAGTTAAGGACATGAACACCAAATATAAATTGACTTTAATTATTAATATTTTAAATTGAAATAAATTGAAATCAATATTTTGTCAATAGTTTATATTATATTTAAGTATTAATCTCAATATTTTGAGATTATTAACTGAATAAATAGAATTCGACATGTTGTTTGTTTGTCCTTCACGGGTCTCTGTAGAACACGTTTAATATTTAAGTGCATTTAAATTATCAAGTGTGTACTAGGTATTAGACTGTAAAAAAGCCTAATTTTCTCTAAATTTTATTAATATATCTATAACTTGAACGAGAAATAGGAGATGACGTCATCTAGAAATGTCTAACTATAAACACAGCATAAGAGATTTATACAGGGTGTTTTAAAAATATAAAATCATAAAGAGAGATCACAATTTCACCATATTATGTAAATAAAATAACATAAAAAACATCTTTGTAATAAAAAGATAATTCTTACCTAAGAGGATGAATGAAATATAAAATAACCGTTGAATCCACTTTTCACTATAAGCCATATATAGTTAAAAGTACAAAATCGCAAATAAAAATAAACACTTTTCAACTTAAAATATTAACAATAACATCGAGAGAGAAAAAACGATAGAAATTTCTTGTATATTTTTTTTAAATTTTTATAAATAAAGCAAACATAAAAAATATATGAAAATTCACTTTTACAGATAAATAAGGATAAATGACAATTGTAAAAACAAACAGTTTTTGATTGATTGAACATTAAGATTGAAAAGATCATAAGATATGATTGGAACAAAATTTTTAGTAGAAAAAGAACATCATTGGTGTTTGAAAATTTGTTCAGATCTAGGTGAACACATGAGTTATGCTATGATTGGTTAGATTTTTTTTTTCTCTTCTTCTGGTATTTATGCAGTATTTTAGTGGGTGGAAAAGGGGGGGGGGGTTAATAAGGTGATAAGAATGACATTGTGAACACTAGTTTCTTAGAAGTGTGGGCCAATTATGGTGGCCCACATGTGACACGTACATAGTCACGTTCTGGTCACTGTTGTGACCAAGAATATGATTGATTTACAAGTAAAATTCGCAAACAATTTAGACAAAAGGTGAACCATAACAAAATTTGTTAGAAACTAGAAAAGTCGTTAAATTTGCCAAAAATAAAATAAACTTTTTATGACAATTTCAAAATTATTTTTATTTTTAATTTTTAATACAAAAAAAAATTTAGGTCATTTTCAACTGCTATTTAAAGTTTATTTTTGAAGATATTAACAGGAATATATTTTCAGTAAATTCTCCTCTACTGGGTTTCCTAACAAAATTTGAATTTTATTAAATATTTGCTTCTACACCCAAAAACATCTGGTATCAAGAAACTTCAATTGAAGTTGTTCACCTAAAAGACAAGTTTCACCTAAACAATTAAGTCTAAACCAAATACCCTAAATGCTTTTTCACCTAAATGTCGGATTAATACACTTACACATTTTCACCTAAACAATTAAGCTTAAACCAAACAGTAAAGGGTTTTTTTTTTCTCACACATACAATACACTTAAACATTCTCACTTAATGAACATTAACTTAAAGGAAGGTCTTCTAAATACATTTTTATGAGCATCTAAAAAACATTTACACTAAAATTTTCTCATCTGAGAGCAGTACATAGCTCTGAGATGTGGTCACTTAAAATGCTTTTTCACCTAAATGACAATATACCTAAACAATTACACCTAAATCAAGCACTGTAAAGGTTTTTTTCCCACCTAAATGACAATACATCTAAACCTTTTCACCTAATGAACATTAACCTAAAGGAAGTTCTTCTAATACATTTCCATCTAAAAATCATTTTAACCTAAAATACTATTTTACCTCAATTTGTTCACCTAAAGTATATTTCATCCCAAACATTTTTTCACCTAAACAATTACACCTAGATCAAGCATTGTAAAGGTTTTTTTACCCACCTAAATGACAATGCATCTAAACCTTTTCACCTAATGAACATTAACCTAAAGAAAATACTTCTAAATACATTTCCATCTAAAAAATATTTACACTACAAATTTTTTCTCACCTAACCTAACCAAAATTTTGCCAAAATCTAATACAGTAAAGGGGTTTTCTCTCTCACCTATATGACACTATATCTAAACCTTTTCACCTAATGAACATTAATCTAAAAGAAGTTCTTCTAATACATTTTCATCTTAACAAATTACATACATTTTGCAATATGATCACTTACAACTTTATGGTGGTCAGCTGTTGACCAATCTTATTTTCACCCTTTTTTTTCTTATTGGAGCAACAAAACAATAATATAAATTATTGTTTTAAGGCTCTGCACGACTCAAAGAATGGTCAACACTGGTCATTTTTTTTACAGTAGTGGTAAGTTGTAGGGAGAAAAAAAACAGCGATATCTATAGGGTGTCCATGTGTGTGTGTGTGTGTGTTTTTGGGTGGTCATGTTAGTGGTTATTGGTTAACCCAATGTTTTTCAACATATAGGAGTAGGGAGTGTTAAAATTAAAGCTAACAGGAAATAATATGATGAAAGAGAGTGAAAAAATCGGTCACTTTATGGTTCATAAAAAACCATGTCAAATATTAACATAGAACACATACACACACCTGTAAAAATGTAGTCATTTTTTTTGTAAATTAACGGGTGGAAAAATAATTTCAAAATTAAAAATACGATTTTTTTTGTTAAATTTAAATCAAGTATTTTTTTTTTGATTTATTCAAAACAAATTTAAATATTTTTAACAAAATTTCTAGTTTACAACAAAAAAAAAGTCGAAAATCAACAAACAACAAAATTAGCATAATTCAAATTGAATATTAATTTGATTTTCTGTCTCTTGATATATTTTAATAATGAACTTTAAAATAAATGAATAAAGTTCATAATTCATTTACATAAAAAATAAAAAGGCAAAAATTGATTTTACATTAAAGCCCCGTTTTCACGATGATAGTTGCTGTCACAATAGTTGCTGTCATGAGAGCAGTAACCATCGCGAGAACTATCATCGTGAAAACCACATGATAGTAACTATCACACTGTTGCGATAGTACTATCACAACTATCTCGTTTGACTAGATAGTTGATAGTACTGTCGCAATATAGTAATAGTTGTTGTGTGACCACTTGTAGGGACATATCCACTTTATAGGGAAATTTGGCTTCTGGAGGGAGAGTGGCAACACTGTTGTTTACTCGGTGATATCCTGTGAAGTAGACGTCACACTGTCATGTGACAGGGAACGATCACAGTTACTTCAACACATGTAGACAGTTATCGCAACTTTCATGCCAGCTACTCTCACGATAGAACTATCGCCGTGAAAACGAGGCTTAACTTGATTTTAGAATTCTGGGTAATTTGTGTTTTAGAAAAATAATAATTAAAGAGAAATTGAAATTGTGTTAGAAACTAGACAAATAGACAAAAATTTAAAAAATATCGTCTGATTAAAATTGAATCATTTTCAAAGTCACATAAAAAAGCTTATTTTAAAATATAACATAAAAATAAATGTAGGTGATTGAGCTACCCTTCTAGTTTCTAAAACACTTTCAATTTCTTCTAAAGGAAATGTATTTTCAGAAAAGTAACAATAATTAAAAAGAAACTGAAAGTGTGTTAGAAACTAGAACGGAAGCTGAATCACTACTAGTGTTTTCATTTTAATATATTTCAAAATCAACTTTTTATAGACAAAATTAAAAAGAAGACCTACTTAAAGTTGAATGTCATTTTCAAACTGAGATAAAAAGTTTATTTTAAAAGATATTAAAACATGAAAATACTCTGAAGTGATTGAGCTACTCTTCTAGTTTCTAAAACATTTTCAAGTTTCTCTTATTTTTTAATTCTTGAAAGACAGAAGAATAAGTAAAATTTAAAAAAAAATCAGCTTAAGAGGGCTCCATAGAAAAATATTTGTATAAATGCAAGGTAGATGGCGCCATGCAATCTACATAGGTGGCCAACTACACTTGTCGCCAATTAAGTTGAAATAGAATGCAGCCTTTTAGCGCTAAAAAGCGTCCAAAACAACCTTAATTATCAGCACGTGGACAAACTTACACCCAGAAACACAATATAAGTGAAGAGAGAGCACGTGTAGATCGAATAGCGATGACGCAATTAAAAGTTCGCCACGTGCAAAAAAAAGGAAGAAGGTGAGTCAAGAGTTGAAGAGTGTCTTCAGTACATTTCTATGGGAGGAGGGCTAGTGGCGCCATCTAACGCTACACGCACAAAATAAATGATCTACTTGCATTCTTAAATCAAGTAATTTTATGGGGTGTGAATTCTATAAAAATGGCAATACTTTTACATAATATTCAAGTATGTTTTTATAAATTTGTCATTTAAATTACTTAAACAGAAGATAAAATTGGTTTAAATGAAGCAATCTATTAGGAGTTCTTCTGCCACCAAGAGAAGTGCAACCTTTACTATCAGTTGGCACTTTGTTACAATCTCTAAAAACACCAGTAGCAATTCTATAAATGCAACGATCATTCAACTGTTGAGTCGGTCGAAAATTATCGGCCAGTTGATAATGACATCCAGCAGTTTCGTCATTATTCGTACGAAGGCTTCTTAACATTTCAAGCTGTAAATAAATTTATTTAAAAAAAACACTGTAAATTGACTAAATTTCTCATTGAAATTTAAAGACCTGTTGTATGAGTTACATAATTATTCTTACCTGTTTGACACTGATGTGCACTTTTTTGGTAAGTACGATCCAAGTTGCAGATTCCGAACACGGTGGTTTAGTGAGTGAACCTTGATAAGTGAAATATTCATCAAATATGACTGGAACAAGATCAGCCAATCGTATCGTGTGTCGCAAATGAGCACTCTGAGTGTCACATCGAGCTTTTGTCATTGCTCTTAACAATTCGTTCAGTTTTGCATTATCATCCTTACGAATCTAAACAAACACACATAAATACAATTAATTACATACATTTTTAAGTTATTGACATTTCAAATAATAAGGAATTATTAAGAAATATGCTTACAGTGAACATGACAGCTATGATGGCCAATCCTTCTTTTTGTTTTTTAGCCTCTTTGTAAGAGTGACTTTCATGTCGAAATTTTTCATGAGAGTGAACAACATGTATCTGTAATGACACACAAATTACACAAAATTAGGCAAAAATGTATTTTAGGTGAATTTATTTAGAAAAAAAAATCTTTAGATGAAAATATTTTAGGTGAACTGTATTTAGCTGAAAAGGTTTAGAAGAAAAATCTTTAGATGAAAATTACTTTAGGTAAAATATATTTTAGGTGAATTTTTTAGGTGAAATATTTTAGGGAAAACGTGAAAAGGTTTAGGTTTATTATAATTTACGTGAAAAGGTTTAGGTTTATTGTAATTTAAGTGAAAAGGTTTAGGTTTATTGTAATTTAGGTGAAAAGGTTTAGGTTTAATGTAATTTAGATGAAAAGGTTTAGGTTTATTGTAATTTAGATGAAAAGGTTTAGGTTTATTGTAATTTAGATGAAAAGGTTTAGGTTTATTGTAATTTAGGTGAAAAGATTTTTTTTTTTTAGGTTTATTGTAATTTAGGTGAAAAAAATTTAGAGTATTTGATTTAGCCGCAATTGTTTAGGTGAACTGTCTTTTAGGTGAACAACTTTAGGTGAAATGTCTGGAACCATTTGGTTAGTTTACTGACCACTAATATGTGGTCCTATATCTATCTGTCCCGTTCTAGGGCAGATATAGGACCACACATCAGTGGTCAGTAAACTAACCAAACAGTCTGAACATTAGTGGTCAGTAAGGCTGGACACAGCTGTTTAATATTACCTCCAATGGAAACCTTTGTTGATAAATAGTGTGTTCTGATCCTCTATCATCAGACTTTCCCCAATGAAAATGAAGATCTTCAAAGACATACTTTTTATTTCCAAGTGGTCCACCAGTGATTCCAGGTGGATTGTCGACACGTTTTGTCAAATTCGCCAAAGCTATTTATTTTTATATATATTTTTTTAAAAAAAAGTCAATCAATTTTGGAAGATTCAAAAATATAATTAATTAAATTTGTTTTCACCTGAATGGTGTACATTGTAGGCAGTCATAGAAAGGTCAAGATCGTAATTGATTAATGTCAATTTGTAAGGATATTGGCAACTGATGGCATTGTCAATGTTTATTGGAGATTGTTTCAAACCACAACAGTTTTGAGCTCCAGGAACATTTAGGTTGCACCAGTTTAGAGGTCCTACAAAGTTTGTTTCTCCTTTAGTTTCATTTGCTCAAAGAATTTTTCAGGATTTTTTGTGTGAAAAAAATACCGTTATATCCAGGTCCATAACCCCAATCTCCTCTGTGAGCACTTTTAACAATCTGAGTCAAGGTTACAACTGGAATTTCAGAATTAGGTCCATGAAAAATGAAATTTTCGATTTGGTTATGACTTTTTGGCATATGTTTTGTAAAAAAAAAAAAATTGAGGCCCAGCCTAGTCTACAAAACCTTATATTGAACCTAGCCTACTAAGTCAATAAGGCCCACAAAGACCATGGGGCCTACTAGGCTCATGTGACCCACAAAGCCCCATCGACTGGCAGACTAGGACCAGAAACTTTATGAATTGAGCTTATTTAAAAGCCCAAGAGGACATATATAAAGCCCACAAAATCCATGGGCTGGGCATATTCAATATCACACCAGACCCACAATGCCCATGGGCTTTTTTTCATAAAATTGTCAGCTCAGGCCCCACCGCTCTCAGGTGCTTTATGTAGGTATCTAGTCTAGAGAAGTTGAGAGTATTATATAAACTCTCAACAAAAACAAATTTTAACGCAGTTTGTGGAAATCTCAAACTTCCTGAAAAATATTTTGAAGATGAATTTCCTGTTTTTCAAATCTTTTTCTTTTTTGGGGGTGCTAAATTTCTCATGAATTAATATAAACAACAATAGATTGGCACATACAGTACAAAAAAATCTAAAAAAATGTTTAGAAACTAGAATAGTAAAAAAATACCTGAAGGTCTTTTTGTTACAATATCAACCGGAATGTTTCTCAATATGTGGCCCAAGTGCCAATTGTGAAGTGAATCGTGAATCGTTTAGATAATAAAAAAAAATAATTGTTCTTTCTAATTAAAACAATGGTTAGAGGCTAGAACTCTTAGTTGACAACCGATAGTAACCAGGCATCTAGTCTCTCTACCCAGTTTTTTTATTAGAAATAACATAATTGCAGTTGCCCTAATGATGACTACTTCACAGATAGCTTTTGGGCCACAAATTGAGAAACATTCCGGTTGATATTGCATCAAAATCCGAGCCCTAGTTATTATAAACTTTTTTAAACTTTCTCTGAAAAGTTTGTCAAACTCTGTTCTGTGTTTCAGGCGCAACAATAAGAAAGTGTGTAAGAAACTAGAATAGTAGCTGAATCACTACTATTTCCATATTGATATCTTTCGTAATAAACGTTTTATTTATAAGAAAATTAAAAAATAACGTTTCAATTTTCATACTGACATAAAACTACGGAGCCCTTCTGAGGACATTGTGAACGTTTTTTTTTACAATCCGTATATACAGATTATAAATCCATAAATATATGGATTGTAATCTTTACGTAGGGGTTGTAATCCGTATAAACGAATTTGTAATCTGTATACTGATACGTATTTATAATTTCTATATACGAAATGTAAAAAAAAACTTTGACAATGTCCTCAGCAGGGCTCCGTATTAAAAACGTATTTTAAAAGATATCAAACATGAAAATTACTTTTGAATGATTGATTTACCCTTCTAGTTTTTTAAGATACTTGAAAAGTTTCTTTTTAATTTTACTTCTAAAAGACAAAAAAATAACCAAGAGTTAGAGGTACGTTTACACTATAAAAACCACCTTAATTTACTAGTCTAGTTTTCTAACAAGTATATATGCAAACTTGTTCAGATAAATAAACTGCCAACAAAAAAACTTCACATAAATAAAATGAAATTCCATGACATGAAATTATTCTTTCCTATACCTAGTACACACACCTGATAATTTAAATGAATTTAAATAATAATCGTGTTCTACAGAGCCCTGTGAAGGACAAACAAACAATATGTCGAATTCAATTTATTCAGTTAATAATCTGAAAATATTGAGTTAATTAACTTAAATATAATCAGATAAACTATTAACATTAAAATATTGATTTAGTATTTCAATTTTAAAATATTAATAATTAAAGTCAATTTTTATTTGGTGTTCATGTCCTTAACTGGATTCCGTATAATTCACCTAAACACACATAATTTGAATTCATTTAACTCATGTGTGTGTGTTTACAAGGTATTTCAATTTAGTAAAAAAAATTGAGTTCACTTACCAACTAAAAGTTGAATGAATATTGAAGTAGACTTAAAAAACAACATGTTTGTCATGAAATTATATTAAAATATAAAATGAAAAATAGCAAAAGAGAGAGAGATTGAGAGAGATAGATAAAATAACTTTTGTCTGTTATGGTTCCTCCTTAATTTCTAAAATATCTCTTACAAATTCTAAACAAATAATTCCATTTCAAATTGTTGCAATTACTTATATACTACTTCATGAATGACTTTCTAAACAGAGAGAGATAGATAGAGAGAGAGAGAGAGAGAGAAAGAGATAGAGAGAAAGAGTGACAAAAAATTACCATGAGGAGAGTAAAAAGGGTCTTGACCAATAAAATTTTTATTTTTTTTACAAATATATTTATTGGAGGTTTTTTAAATCGACCCATATATATATATGGTTGGGGGTCACTACAGCTACCAAGGCGCACAAGCGCTACTAGGGGGAGAACAGCTACTTGGGTCACTACAGCTACCAAAAAAATATATAGACCTTTTGTTCATCAAAAGGGTCACTACAGCTACCAAAAAATAGGGGGACAAAATATAGGTTGGGGGTCACTACAGCTACCAAGGCTCACAAGCGCTACTAGGGGGCACTACAGCTACCAAAAAAATATATAGACCTTTTGTTCATCAAAAAGGTCACTACATAGCTACCAAAAAAATAGGGGACAAAATATAGACCTTTTTTTATCACTTTTCCGTCACTACAGCTAAAAAAAATAACCCTTAAACCTTACCTAACCGAGCCTTACCTAACCGGACCTTAACGATCCTAACCAAAAAGTACCGATACTAACGGAACCTAACCAATCCTAACCGATCCTAACCAAACCTAACCGATCCTAACCAAACCAAACCGAACCTTACCGATCCAAACCAAACCAAACCTTACCGAACATAATGAAAAGTAATCGAACATAATGAACCGAATGTAATGTAAACTAAACGTATTGATAAATAAAAAGGCCTATATTTTTTGGTAGCTGTAGTGACCCTTGGTAGCTGTAGTGACCCTTTTGATGAAATAAAGGTCTATATATTTTTTTTGGTAGCTGTAGTGACCCTGGTAGCTGTAGTGACCCAGTTAGCTATATCTAAAACTTGTAATTTCCTTTTTCAACGAAATCATATTAGTAAATTCTAACTTGAAGGTAATTTCAAGTTAAGCAAAACATTTTAATTAGGGCAACAAAAATTTTTTTTACGGTTATAAAAAAAAGCTTATAATTGTTAATTAGGTGACGAGAGTTGTAGGAAGTGTCCAAGTGAAACAGAAAAAAAAAATGACAATAAAAAAAAACAATGACAGACAAATTAATATTATATTTGTGGCTCGTTGTTTTATATGGTTCTTTTCACATGATATCAAACGCTTTCGAACGAGAAATTCGTGACTTAGCTTTAATTAAACTAATTATTATACTACAACTAATTATAAATAACTCTGAATGTTTGAAACATCAAAAGTCGTTTGAAGAAAAGAAATATTGGAAAGTTTGGTAGAAATAGTTCTGAATCACTTTCAATATTTTTTTTACATGTTGAAATCTTTCAAAATAAACTTTTTATAGACAGAAATTGTAAAAAATGTTGTCTGCTTAAAATTGAGTCATGTTCAAACTGACATAAAAAAAGTTTATTTTAAAATATGTCGACATTAAAATAAGCTGTAAAAAAACGGTCCATTTTGGCTTGTCAATTCTTTTCTTCATTTTTCTATGAAGAAAAGAATTGACAAGCCAAAATAGACCGTTTATTTAAAGCTTATTTTAATGTCGACATATTTTAAAATTACATACAGCAAACAAGACATACATACAAATTACATTAGCTTTAATTAAGCTAATTATTATATTACAACTAATTATAACTAAATTTAAAACATCAAAAGTCGTTTGAAGAAAAGAAATACTGAAGAGAAATTGGAAAGTTTGGTAGAAATTGTTCTGAATCACTTTTTAATATTTTTTTCATGTTGAAATCTTTCAAAATAAACTTTTTATAGACAGAAATTGTAAAAAATGTTGTCTGCTTAAAATTGAGTCATGTTCAAACTGACATAAAAAAAATTTATTTTAAAATATGTCAACATGAAAATAAGCTGAAATACACGGTCAATTTTGGCTCGTCAATTTTTTTTCTTCATAGAAAGCATTACATTTTGGGGGGAAAAATGTGTACCAATACGACGCCCACGAATTGACAAGCCAAGATTGATCGTTTATTTACAGCTAAAATAAGTTTTGTGATTGAGGTACCCTTTTAGTTTCTAAAATACTTTAAAGGTTTCTCTTTAATTTTATTCTGAAAGACAAAATACACCAGATTTCAAGGTGTGTTTACACTTTAAAACCACCTTAATTATACGAGTCTAATTTTCTAACAATAATTTTGACATATATTATTGCGTTTTTTTAAGAAAAAAAAAGCGGAATAACAAACCTAGTAAATTTGCAAACTTGCGCAGATAAATTGCTACGAAAAAAAACCCTACATAAATTCATAAAGCTACCCTTCTAGTTTCTGAAACACTTTTCATTTCTTCTTATAGCTTTTGTTTTCAATGGCTGAGAATCATAGTGGTGTATCTCAAAAAATAAAAACAGTTGAGTTACACCATGAATCCCCCATGACTTCACCTGTCAAAAACACTTTTAACACAGGCAGTTAGAAATAGGAGAGAACTTCAGTTGGCTCCGCCCTTGTGTATGACGACCGGCATCTTCTAATTGGTTTGTTGTGTAGTTCGACGTTGAAAAGGGCGGAGCATGTGACGTCAGACTACATAACCAACCAATTTTTTAGAAGTTGCCGGTCGTCATAAAAAGGGCGGAGCCAATTGAAGTTCTCTCCTATTTCTAACTGCCTGTCTTTTAACACTCTTTAATGAGTATCATAGTAGTAAAAGTTCTTTTTTATAGTATTTCTCACCAGGTGGCAGCATTTGTTTTATGTTATCAACAAATTCAACTTGAATTGAGAAGAGAAATCATATTGTAACTCAATTTTTTTATTTTTTGCTGACATACACCACTATGTTTCTCAGCTCCTCAATTAATGGTGATTAGAATTCTTTTTAAAAAAAATTAACCATACTAATTAAAAATGGCTAAAATAAATTAATCAGCAGATTTATACACTTACAAACTTTTAATATTTAACTGAATATCACATTAAAAAAGCTAAAAAATATTAAACAACCTTCGATTTGTGATGCTTTATTAGCAACTGAAAATAATCTCATTTATCTGTGTAAGGGAATAATCACACATGCAGAAAACACTGACTGAATAGAATTACAGAAAATGTAATTTAGCGAATTTAAATAACTCAATTCGATTAATTTTGCTTTTTTTTTTTCTTTCTTCTTCTTACTTTCAGTTAAATAAATAGAATAGAATTATTTAATTAAAAGAAATTCTATTTTCAGTCACATTTTTAGTCGACGTTTTCTGCATGTGATATTTTGACCTTAGGCCAAGTTTCCACATGCAGAAAACGCCGACTAAAATATCACTGAAAATAAAATTTAAATAATTAAGTTCTATTTATTTGGCTGAAATAAAGCTGAATTCCTTCCAACTTCCTTTTTAAATTAGATAAATTCTATTTTTGGTCAGGGTTTTCTGCATGTGGGAACTTGGCCTTAGGATAAAGTTCCACATGCTTTTTTTTTGAAAAAAACACGCCAAAAATTAATGAAAAAAAAAACGAAATATGCAAATAAATTTTTATTAGCAAATCTAATGAAAAAAATTCTCTATATTTATTAAAAATCTAAATAATGTAGTTACAAAATATTAATATAATCAAATACATGTTTGAATATAATAATTATATATATATATTTCACTGGGAAAAGATTAAAAATATATATAATATGTATAAAAATATCGCTGTTCAAACCCAAGTGATACAAAAATGAAACTCAATTCATAAAAAAAAACAATATGACCTAAACTAGACGTAATAAAAAATAACGTGTTTATTGTTCGAGATAATAAAGGCCTATAACTGAGAATTGAAATATTTACGAAGTTGAGAATTACACACGTTTTTGCTTATTAAAAATCAAAACTTCTAATCAGCAAACGAATGAATCGTTTAAATCTAACAGCAGATTCCATTATTTATCGATTTATTCATCGGTGTAACGCCTTGACTATAGAAATATATATATGAACGTGACGTCACATTTGCTGAATTAATCAATGAATAACGGGAATATGCTGTTATATGACAAGAGACCTCGTAAGTAAAGTCCTCAGACAAATAGAAGAAACGACTCTCGATATCAAACAATCAGCACTTTGCGTCTTTGATGGTCGGAGACTTGTAAAGTGTCGTACTTTCACCTATGTTTTGTGGACTTCGAGTAACGTTTGACCTGATCGGCAACGGAATGAAAGATTTCTCTCGAACTCTTAGTTTCGCTTCCAAAACCTCTTTCGCTCTCTCGGCTACGACCATCTTATCGTGAGCATCCTAAAAACAGAAAAGAGAAAAATTATTAACTGAAAATCCCAATTTCTATTAGAAATCTTGAAATTATTATCATTAGCGTGGTGCAATTCGGGAGGGGATTTTTATGTTCATGTTTCATGGATCTATTAGAACTCTTACCTCTCGATTCGGCGTCACGAACTAATCTTCGAGACCCTCGTAACTTACCCTTAATTTAATTTCTAATATTTGCTTCTTCTTCTCTGCGTTCACTAGTTGAATTCGTGTCTCCTATAAACACATCAAATATAAATATACTTTATCAAAAAATATATATATTGAAGGTTTGTGCAACAAAATTAACCGTTACAGTTACCAATTGCACCCGTTAGAAATAAAGTTACTATTGAGTTACATTGTTAACAGTACAGTTACTTTTAAGAGAAAAGAAAAACAACTTGATTATTATGATTAATTATACATTGTGTAGCGTTCTTATTTCAGTAATATGTAATTCAAAGGTTAGAAATTTACTTTTTCAATTAGATCCACTAACTAAAGTGCGATTAAATTAATTCAGTTGCAGTGTGAGTTAAAATTTAAACAAAGTCACTTGCAATTGTAAGAGTTAAGTTATTCAACAATTCACTTTGTAAAATTAATCATTCTCTGAATAAGTCATGGCTTTGTAGCAAATTTAACTTGTATTGCAACTAAATTAAGTTAGTTCTTCGAATTAAAAGTAACTTCTAAATTTATTATAAGAAGTTACTCGACAAGAAGTCATGCAAAATATGCTGAATTTAATATACGAAAAAGCGGAATTAAATCGAATTTCGTACTCAAAATATGAATTAAGCGGAATTTAAATCTAAAAGGCTGAATTGACCTGAAATAAGCTGAATTACATACTTAAAAGCTGGATTTTATTCCAGAAACCTGAATTAAGCTGAAATTCTCACTACAAAGCTGAATATAAGCTGAATTCCATACTTACAAGTTGGATTTCATACCAAAAACCTGAATTAAGCTGAAATTCTTACTACAAAGCTGAAGATAAGCTGAACTTTGTATTAAAATGATGAATTTTATGCTAAAAACCTGAATTAATCTGAAATTCTTGCAACAAAGCTAGGTGAAACATAAGCTGAAACAAGCTGAATTCCATACTTAAAAGCTGGATTTTATTTCAGAAACCTGATTAAGCTGAAATTCTCACTACAAAGCTGAATATAAGCTGACATAAGCTGAATTTTGTACTAAAAACCTGAATTAAACAATCAATTTAAGCGGGATTTCATACTAAATAACTGAAAATGAAAATGAATTCAAGCTCAATCCATACCAAACCAATATTAATTAAAAAGCTGAATTATGCTAAAAGCTGAATTAAACTGAATTTTACACCAAAAACCTGAATCAAATTGAGTGTGACTGAATTTCACACTAGAAAATTAAATTTTTATAGACAACAGTCACATGTGACTCAACGATTCGTGTGATTATATAAGTAAAATTGAAGATTGTATTATAAAACTTTGACAAATTCACTGTTTATTTACGATGCAATTTAGCCAAATTCACCTTTGCCTCTGGACAAGTTACGGAGATACTGATATAGAGTAACGACTGTAGTTAAGAATACTTTCAAACTATAACTCTACTGATTTTATCGGTAAAATATGAGTAAATAACAATAAGAACAATACAAAATGAGTACAAACACAACCAAAATAAAGGCAATACTGTACCTACTCCTCCTCCTCCTCCACCCTTTTCTTTCAATGTGCCTACCACCAGTTTATAAGGTCAACTGTTAAGCAACCAACACAACAAAAGCAAAAGAAAACAAATTGCATAACAAGTCATTAATGTTAAATACATATCAAAAGTTAATAATTATTCAAATATGGCTCAGTTTTTTGTTTTGTTATTGATCTAATACCCAAATTGCACCACACAAACAACACAGATGACGAGACTAAGGTACTTAGGACGAAATTCACGAAAGGAAACCTAGACACTTTGAACTTCAACTTGAACCTTTTCCGATCAAGATGTTTTATAAACGGCTGATTTTCAAACTCTGTGGTTATTTATTCTGCATTTTAAGAGCAAAAATAAGGTGAAATTGAAAGTGTCTTATAAACTAGAACTGGTAGCCCGAATCTCTCAATAGTAGGCCTATTTTCGTCTTGTTATCTTTCAAAATAAACTTTTTTTAAACAAAAATTAAAAGAATATTTTTTTACTTCAAGTTGTATCGTTTTACACACACAAAAAGCTTATTTTGAAAGATATATCAACATCTAATATTGAACTACTCTTCTAGATTCTAAAACAGTTTCCAGTTTTCATTAATTTTGCTCTCAAAAGACAAAATAACTCAAGAGTTCAAATCGCGTGGAACCTTTAAAACCACCTTAAGGTTATATTTTTCTAGTTATTAAAATTCAATTTCGGTTGAATTTCGGAATTAAGTTTTTAAAAGCAAGTTTTAAAAAAAGTACAAAGTTTATTCGAAACTGGAAGAGTAAAGAAATTCTGAATAATCGTATTTTCATGACGATTATTAATACTTAAACGTTAAATTTCGTTTAAAATTTGCTTCTAAGAACCTGAAATTCGTCTGATTAAATAATTATTCGGAAACGTCGTACGAGACTCTCAACAACAATGAAACTGACTTTGAAATGTCTGTCAAGTCGACCCTTTTCATCCTCCAACTGTTGCAGTTTTTTGCGAGCATCTTCCAACTGTTTTTCCTTCAGTTGTTGTTGCTGTTCCAATCCTTCTCTCTTGTTCCTTTCTTCGGTTAATAAAGTTCGCTGTTCTTCCTGAAGCCTTTCTAATTCCTCTCTCTTTTCCCATTCCTCTCGCAACAACCTTCGTAAAGATATTAAGATGTTTTATGAACAGTTGATTTTCGTATATATTCAGGTTATTCTGGGTTTCAGAAGTGATATACATAAAAGAGAAATTGAAAGTCTTTTCGAAACTAAAATGGGTAGCTGATTCACTTAATTGTATTTTTTTATGTTGATATCGTTCAGAATAAACTTTTTACAGACAACAAATTTAAAAAATATTGTCTGCTCAAAGGTGAGGTCATTTTTTAAACTGACAATAAAAAAGGTTATTTTAAAAGATATCAACATGAAAATACCCTTAAGTGATTGAGCTACCCTTCTAATATGTAAAACATTTCATTTTTTTCTAAATTTTGCTCTTTGAAAGACAGAATAACCAGGGTTCCAACTTCCAGGGACGTTTACACTTTTAACACCACAATGAAAGGTGAAAAGTCTAGAACCTTAAGAAAAAGTTTAAAGTGTTTTAGAAACTATTTGAGTATCAGATTCCGAGATAAAAAAAAAAGTTAAAAACCACAAAATCTGACATTTCTTTAAAAACTTTTTGATTGACAAATAATAATTAACATTTGCAAAACTGCCATCAAAAGTTTGTCTTCAACATGAAATGATGAAAATCCTCTCAAGTAATTCAGTTACTCTTCTAGCTTCTAAACTGGCAATTAGAAATCGGGACATGCAGAAGTTAGCTCTGCCCTTTTTATGACGACCGGCAACTTCTAATTGGTTTGTTGTGTTGTTCGACGTTGAAAAGGGCGGAGCATGTGATGTCGAACCACACAACAAACCAATTAGAAGTTGCGTTCGTCATAAAAAGGGCGGAGCCAACTGAAGTTCGTCCCAATTTCTAATTGCCTGTGTTTCTAAAGCACTTTCAATTTTATCTTAAAAGTTGCATATCTACGTGTAGTTTTAACAGGCAATTAAAAATCGGGACGAACTTCAGATGTCTCAGTTTTTTTTATGACGACCGGCAACTTCTAATTGGTTGGTTATGTAGTCAGACGTCACATGCTCCGCTCTTTTCAACGTCGAACCACACAACAAACCAATTAGAAGTTGCCGGTCATCATAAAAAGGGCGGATCCAACTGAAGTTCGTCCCGATTTATAATTGCCTGTGGCTACTTATGTTTTTACAAAATGTTAACATGATTACAAAGCATGTCATTTCGTCTTTGTTAGATATATCGTCAGTTAAGAAGTGATATCATGTAACTGACATTTTTGGAGCTTTTCAGGTTTGGGCATAAAAAAATTATAAAAAAGAATATTGGAAAATGTCGCAAAATAAACAATAATTTATTTTAAAAGATATTGACTGGTAGAGACATCTGGTAGACCGATGTTCAAATCCATTTAATTTGTGATTTTTACGAATATTTAGAAAAAAAAATTGTTTGTGATGTCGACAATGTACGTAACATAATTATATTAATTATGGCTAAAAAAACGTCCAAATAATTTCATTAGCAAAAAAAATTGTGTAAGAAAACCTTAAATTTGAAATTGTGACGTTTTTTGTTCCTCTTGTAAAATTAATATTTTGTTAGTTACGTGTTATCACTTCTTAAACGACGATATTATGTTGATGATTGCTAATGTCCATACCTCGCTTGCAAGTTGCGAACAATTTCCTCATCTCGTTTTGCTTGTTTCTCTTCTTCGAGAAGTCGTTCCAGTTCTTTTTTTGCTGCTTCTACTTCTTGTAGACGTTGTGTTTCTCGTTCTCGTAATGCTGCCTGTTCTCGAGCGTTCGTTTCTGCTGCGACCCTTGCCTACATATTTGAATTAAAACATGATTTGTAATCAATATACCTTTAAGGTGGTTCCAAATTTAAGTACAACCGCCACTCGAAACTCAGATTAGTCTGTCTTTCAGGTAACAAAATTAAGAAAAACTTGAAAGTGCTTTAGAAACTAGAATCACTTTAGGCGGACGATATTTTGTTTTTAATTTTTGTCTGTAAAAAGTTCATTTTGAAACTTATCAACATGAAATTACTATTAAGATAAGCAGCAGGCCCACAAGAAACCAACATAATGCGAACTGTTGGAGTTTATATAAAAATGGTGGCCTAATGATTTGGCCAACACTGTGTTTGACAGTTGGTCCCACTATTGGCTGTACATGGTGGACCAATGATAACTGAACCTGTTATCAACGACTGATATTATGATTTTTGGGCCAACATTGAATGAGCTATTGTTGGGCCATTATGTAATGTAATTTTGCAAGATTAAATGGTCCAAGTGCTGGGCTAACTGCCAACATTCCTACATTGGGCCAACATGCTATGCTACTTGGGCCAAAATGTTGTACTACTTGGGAAATGATCCAGCTACTGTTCTAGTTTCTAACATACTTTCAATTTCTCCTGAATCATAGAATAATCGGTTAGTTTGTAGAAACATCTTAAGAAATATCAAATGGAGACAACTCACGAGTCTTTCTGCTTCTAATTCCGAACGTTGTTTCTCGAGTAAATCTTGTTGTAACACCAGACTTTGTTCGTTTTCCTGTTTCTCGGATTTGACGTTTTCTCGATCGTTTCTTCTTCGAGTAGCCAACAGTTTTTGATACGACTCCTTATGTCCGTGGTGGTCAATGGCCGTCTGTATTGCTGTATTTTTAAAATATATCATAAAAGCTATCATATGAGTAATCTAATGACAAAAAATATAACACAGACTGTAAAATTATAAAATTACTCTCATAAAATACGTCCTTTTAGCGAACAAATTATAAATTGGCAATATGTTTTAGCAAAAATTTCAATAGCTTGCTATATGAATTAGGTTAATATTGATCATACATTCCTTTTTTTAAATAATAAATTTAACGAATAACCTTCTAGTTGTGGGTAATTATTAATTTATTACTTAATTAAACACCTCTTAAGGTTGCACAAATGAGTCACAATCATTAAATGGTTCGTCATCAGTAATTTGTTTTTTTTATGTATGAACATAAACTTTAATTTCAGAAGCAACTTAAGGTAGTTTTAAAGTGTAAACGCCTCTCTCTACCAACTCTGCTTCTAATCTTGTATTTTTCCGAATCAAACTTAATGTTGTTTTAAAAAAAATAAAGTTCACACCCATTTTGTGCACCTAATACCTTGTACACACGCATGAGTTAAATGAATTCAAATTAAATGTGTTTAGGTGAATTATACGGAATCCAGTTAAGGACACGAACACCAAATAAAAACTTTTAAAATTATTGTATGAAATGTGTTTTCTAGTTTTTTTAAAAAAATATTTCATTCGTGTTCTACAGAGCTATTTAGTTTTTAGAAAATCATGTTTGGATCTTCTAGTCTTCAGTGTATGAAAAAAATTTAGATGCTTGATTTTTAATATTTTATTTAAAAACTAGAAAGGTGCACTGAAATTTCCTTTAATACCTTTGTACACACATGAGTTAAATGAATTCAAATTAAATATGTTTAGGTGAATTATACGGAATCCAGTTAAGGACACATGAACACCGAATAAAAAATTGACTTTTATTATTAATATTTTAAATTAAAATACAAAATCAATATTTTAATGCCAATAGTTTATATAAATTATATTTAAGTTAATTAACTCAATATTTTCAGATTAATTAACTGAATAAATTGAATTCGACGAGATATTGTTTGTTTGTCCTTCACAGGGCTCTGTAGAACACATTTATTATTTAAATGCATTTAAATTATCAGGTGTGTGTACTAGGTATAAGAGCCAAAACCCCTTTAAGGAAAAAGGTGTGATCGATAATCCGATTAAATCCAACTTTAAATTGATGATATCACTTGAATGCAATCAAGAATTTATTACTCTATAATCTCAGGAAGGCTTTTGTTTTTAAGTATAACTTAAAATCAAGATACACGATACACTGTATTTAGCATAAAAATACAAGTAACACAAATTGTAATTTATGCTAAACACCATTTTTATTTATCAAATTTTACACAATATTATTCTGTCCTCACAATTTTTGAGTGGGCCACTTTATTGGCCACCTTTTAGGCAAAGGGCCATATTAAGAAAAGAGTCCTCCACTTGACGTCTATAATCTTTGAAACTACAAATACTTATTTGTTTTGACATTAGATTATAACGTGTACATTTGACCTAATTGCCGACTAAATACTTTTAAAACCTCCAAACAAACAACCTGACAAAAAACAAACAACCTTCAGAGTTTTTTTTTCAATGAAATTTCTTCCATAAACGGAAAAAAAAGTGCAGGGCCAAAATTTCCAACACTTTGTCACACTCTTTTGTACAAATTTACTTCTTATTTACTTCTCCACGGCACATGAAATTCTAATTAATATTTTTGTGCTCTTTCTAATAAAAAAAATTGATGTTTATGGAATAAAATTGTTTTTTATTTGCAAGAATAAGAAAAAAAAACCCTTGAAGGACATTAAACTAAAACGATTATGTTCAAAAACAAAACGCAAAAATTCCATAAAAGGAACCTTAAACCACAGATATGAGAATATTATTGAAGACAAAAAAAAAATCTTTCAAATTTTCAAATGGTGAAATGGATGAACAAATAACTGGTTTTATTGATGGATAAAACATGTTCATATATTCTGAGTAATTGTATGTTAAAGGGTGACTCCACGTCATTATATACTTATTATTATTATTGTTTGGAAAGTTCGGAAGAAAACAGCAACTCAACTTCGTTTTAAAATGCTGTATACATGGAATAATAAATTGCGGTGACCTTCGAGGTGCAAGTAGCATAACTAAATACAGCTCTTGTGATTTATCACACACAAACATAGCACATATGAAGACAGGCATTTAGAAATCGGGACGAACAGAAGTTGGGTCCTCCATTTTTATGACGAACGGCAACTTCTAATTGGTTTGTTGTGTGGTTCGACGTTGAAAAGGGCGGAGCATGTGACGTCAAACTACACAACCAACCAATTAGAAGTTGCCGGTTGTCATAACAAGGGCGGAGCCAACTGAAGTTCTACCCGATTTCTAACTGCCTGTCACAAAAGCAGACATAAACAGCTAGCACATCAACATATGCTAACTAAAACAGGCACGCACATAAAAGTGAGTAAAAATGGGACCAAAATAATTGAAAGAAAAACAAACTTTGAAGTATTCAAGAGGTGGTTAATGACATAAAATGATTGATTGATGAACAAAACAAACATTTCACACACATAAAAGTGGTTTTCAAAATATCTCACCTGTTATCCATTGAAGTTTCGTTTTATGATCTCCGGCCGACAGTTCGAAACACTTGTCTCCACAAATAAGAATGAATCTGTTACCACGAGAACCGGGTGAATCCGAAAGAGGCTTAACAAAAATATAAAAGCACACTCCAATTGTCACTTGTTAAGTTGAGAATGAAATTGTTTCGTATTGAATAATATTAGTCCTACCTCTACACTACATTTTCCATGAATCGGAATTTCTCCACGTTTTTCTTTTTCACTTCTGTCGTTAAAATAGATGAGACTCGTTGGTCTTAGAACGTACCAATTCAGTCTCCACGACGAGAAAAATTGTCCCTTCTTTGATAGGAAACTCTGTAAAAAATAAATTTGTTTTACTTAGAATGTTTCCTGAACAGCGCATATTTATCGAACTCTGGGTTATTCTACGATCCAGAAGAGCAACACTAAGGAGAAGTTGAAAGTGCTAAAAACTAGAACGATACAGCTGAATCAATTAATAGTATTATCATGTTGGTATCTTTGAAAATAAACTTTTTTTAGAAAGCTTTTTTAAAAAATATTGTCTGCTTAAAGTTCTGTCATTTTTCACACTAAAAAGCTTTTTTTTAAAGATATCAACATGAAAATACCATTAAGTGATTGAGCTACCTTTCTAGTTTCTAAAACACTTTTCAAGTTTCTAGACTTAGTTTTATTCCTGAAAGACAGAATAACCAGAGTTCGAGAGACCTCGTTTACACTTTAAAACCACCTTAAATATGGAACCGAAATTTGGGCTTGATTTGAATCGAAACATGCAACAACAACAAAAAAAACTAAAAAGATAGTTTGGAAATTCGGACGGACAGTAGGTCAATCTATCTTTTGTAGGATGTCCGGTGAAAATGGATAAAGAAATGATTTCCTTGCAAAAGAAAAAAAAATGATTCACCTTCTTGAGGACATCCTCGATAAACATATCAAAGATCTCTTGAGTAGCTTCCATCAGTCCCATGACTTCGATATTCTTGGCATAACTGTTTTCGAGTAGAGCCAAAAAAACGGAGAATTTGAAGGTGGGCACCACTTCGGCAATCTGTTTGAAGTCTTTTGGATCCCAGTCTTTGCCAAGAGCTAAAACGAAAAGTCTAACGACGTATTCGACTTCATCCGAAGATAAAATCGTGATCATTCCTTCTGAATTTGAGTTTGGAATCTGAAATTAATTTAAGTCAATAAATTTTGAAAAGACCTGAAAAGACCTCAAGAGGGCCCAACAAACCCAAGAAGCCCTAAAGACTACATTTTCAAAAAAAAGTTGAAAACTAGTAAAAATTAAAAATTGTTAAATGACCCGAAATGCACTTAAAATGCCTGGAAAGGCTCAAAAGAAACTCAGGAAGCCCAAAAAGCTCCACAAAAAAAATTCAAAAAAGTTAAAAACTCGAAGAAGAAAAATCATAAAATGGCGAAAAACTAGTGTTTTAATGCTTTTAAAGGACTTAAAAAGCCAGAAAAGACCTCAGTAGAGCTCAACAGGCCCCCGAAGTCCCTAATAACATTTTGTTAGTAAATTATTTACTGAAACACAAGAAAAATTAATAATTAGAAAAAATGCTTATTCTCGAGTACCTGTTCAGCTAACAAGCAAAAAACTCTGAAGAGTTTGAATACACATTGATCCGGTAACATGGGACCGTCCCGTTTGAGGTACTTGGAGTGACATACGAGCCAGCACACTTCTTCGATGTGTGCCAGGTATTTGTTGTGATCTCGAGAATCCATAACACACGAAGAAGTCACTGAGAAAAGTTCTTTACGAAGATAGTACATGTAATCGTCAAAAGAAAGGTGCGAGGTACTCTTATAGTCCTGAAGACCATTTTCAACATTGGGACAGTTGAGAACCGTTCCTAGGTTAGCTGTCAACACCTGAAAAGAAACAATCAAATCTCATTAAAACCTCGAACTCTCGAAAGGCGACTCCAACTCTTAGTTTCAAAGTGGTTTCAATGTGCAAACTTCCCTCGAACTCTCGTTATTAGGTGAAAACAAATTACTCTTCTAGTTTCTAAAACACTTTCAATGTCTCCTTAATGTTGCTTCTAAAATGGAGAATAACCTGATCTTTATTTCACTGTTTTTGTTTTCTTTTCATTTGCATATTTTGCAATTTGACCACTTAATACAAACTGTCTACTTTCAAGCAACTTTAATTAAAAATTCAAAGTTTGTTAGAAACCAGAATAGTAGGTGAATGTGCCTGAAAGTATTTTACAAAGTATTATTTTTATTATAGTTTGAAAATAATCGAATTTTACTTTTTTTTGCATCAACTTTTAAAAGTAAAAAATTGTTTTAAAAATAATTATACTTTTTACAATCAAAGAAGCTGGTTAGAGGCTATAGATCTTTTATTTCAGTTGTATGTTAATTCGAGAAGAACTCTAGCCTCTTACTATTCTCTTTAATTGCAAAAAAAAGCATAATTCTTTTTACCTTAGATAATATCATAAATGAAAATACTTTATTCTAGTCTCTAACAAATTTCGGCTTTTTTTTTGTTTTGTTTAAAAATATGTTTAAGTTAATTTTTGCAAATTTGCTTATGTTAGAAAAAGTAATCTTAACTTTTATTGCAAAAATTTTGGATGAAAGGCAACTTTAACTACATTGAGATTATATCTCAGTAAAATAGTAAATAAACCAAGATAAACTTCTAAAATTATATTATTTATGAGTTTAGAAGTTTATCTTGGTTTATTTATGATTAAATCTCATTAAAATCGTAAATATACCAAGATAAACTTCTAAAATTATATTATTCACAATTTTAGAAGTTTATCTTGGTTTATTTACTATTTTACTGAGATTTAATCGTAAATAACCCAAAATAAACTTATAAAATCATAAATAATATAATTTTAGAAGTTTATCTTGGTTTACGATTTTCCTGAGATAAAATCGTAAATCGTAAATAAACCAAGATAAACTTCTAAAATTGTATTAGTGGTCATCATAACTATTATTCTTGAACCTTGACCTCTTTTTTCTTCTTCTTCTCAAAAGGCAATGACTTTTTATAAAATGAAAAAAAAGGGAACACATTTGATGAGTGTGATGACTAATTGGTGAAAAATACAATCGTACATTTTAACAAATTGTCCCTCATCATGTCTATTTGACACTTAAAAAAAACAGGGATACTAAGAAATAACCTTGTCCCCAAAAAACTGTCCATTTTTGGATATGTTTACATGTTCTTATTAAATTAAAATATTCTTTTGATCAAAATGTGGTTAGATATCTCAAAAGAGACAAGGTTTTTCTCTTTGGGGGGGGACAACTCATGTCAAATCCCTAGTAGGGAAAAACCTCCTGTGCCCTATTGTTTTACAGCCTCTCACAGGCTCTTAGTACGGTGCTTACAGTTACTAATTAATTCATATATGTGCAACGTACGGGCCGCATCCGGCCATGCTCTGATTTTATCCGGCCCGTGAAGACTTCTCCAAATTTCACTTAATCTGCCCCACTTAACATATTTTCCATATTCTCAGACCTCATTGACATTTCATGAAAAACTATTTTCGCCTTTTTCAAACTGTCATAAAAAGTTTATTTTGAAAGATATCATCATGAAAAAACTTTTAACATTATCAACAACTATTCTAGTTTCTAAAACACTTTTGAATTTTTTTTTTCGTAATGTTTCTTCTAAAAAACCGTTCACTTTGAAAAATATAAATTTTCTCAAAACCTGCAAGTCGAAAGTGAAGAGAACCTCCCTTATAGAACAGGCATTTAGAAATCGGGACGAACTTCAGTTGGCTCCGCCCTTTTTATGATGACCGGCAACTTCTAATTGGTTGGTTATGTGAGTCTGACGTCACATGCTCCGCCCTTTTCAACGTCGAACCACACAACAAACCAATTAGAAGTTGACGGTCGGCATAAAAAGGGCGGAGCCAACTAAAGTTTGTCCCGATTTCTAATTGCCTGCCTTATAGAACATAATAGCCACTACAGTGGCGCCATCTGGAAGGACAAAAAACTAAATATCTACTCAGCCACCTTAATAAATGTACAAAAAAACAGTCTTTAAAAGAGATTTAACGTTCACTTCAGGAAGAAGCATAGGAAGATACGGGAAAATAAGCAGAACCCTTACAGAGAGGCTATACAAATGAATGCTCACTCACTCAACAACGTTCTTCTTTATAATGAAATTGAACTACCTCTATATATAAATTTATCTTGATAATTAGAAAAAATCAAATTTTCATAAGACCCCCTCCCCCCCCACCCCCCACTGAGAGAAAATTCTTGATTTTTGTTTTTTTGCAACCACAATGATGATATTGAAAGGGGGGGGGGGAATATTTTTCTTAAAACAATGGAATTTAATTGGGATATTTCGGTGGTTGAACATTGAGAACTAGAAACTTCAACACCTCCCCCACTTCTTTCATTGTGTTCAATTTATGGAGTCTAATTTGGGATTTTAATTTTGTTGAAGATGGAATAATTATTATTTTTTATTATCCATCTTGTGACAATATAATATTAACGGCTCAAAAACAAGAAATGTAATTGCAAATTAGAGAAATTAAATTTAACTAAATATACATGAAGACATACAAATTAGCACTAATTCAAACTATAAGCGACGCACAATAATAGAAGAGACAAAAAAGAAGTCGTAGACAAACAAAGGGACACCAAAGTAGAAGAGCCACAAGAGAGGCAGAAACACAAGAGTAGAAGGGCCACGCAAGTAAAACCGACCCAACAGTAGAAGAGTCCAAAAAAAGTTGAAAAGCAACAAAAGTAAAAAGAGACACAAGAGTAGAAGAGCCACTAAAGTAGTAGATTAGCAAAAGTAAAAGAGTAGAAAAAGCCACAAAAGTAGGAGAGACACAAAAGTAGTAGTAGACAAACAAAAGAGACACAAAAGTAGAAGAGTCACAAGAGTGGCAGAAACACAAGAGTAGATGGGTCACACAAGTAAAAGGGACACAACAGTAGAAAAGCAACAAAAGTAAACATAGGCACAAGAGTAGAAGAGCCACAAAAGTAGAAAAGACACAAAAATAGTAGTAAAACAAAAGTAGAAGAAGAACCACAAGAGTGGCAGAAACACAAGAGTAGAAGGGTCACACAAGTAAAAGGGACACAACAGTAGTAGAGCCAAAAAAATAGAAAAGCAACAAAAGTAAGAGACACAAGAGTAGAAGAGCCACAAAACTATTAGACACACAAAAGTAGTAGCTATATAAAAGTAATAAAGACATAAAAATAGAAAAGACACAAAACAGACAAAGTGAAAGACATTAAAAAGTAGAAGGTGCACACCCAAAAGTAAAGTAAAAACACACAACACTAGCAGGCAAGTTGCATCATTCAATTTACCTTTTTAATAAAGTTTAGTTTAGCTGTTTTTTTCCTATAACTTTAGCTCTTATTATGTTATTCAGTTCAGAACTTCAGAGTAAATTTTGAAATAAAATTTCTTCAAAAAAAGAAACAAAAAAGGTGGGCACAGAACAATTATTACAAACACACACAGTTATAAAATACAATTTGACACACATTTTATATACTTATATATTATATGTGTGTGTATTATAATATTATTAATATTATTATTATCTTTACAAGTTGTTTAAAAATTAAATTTGACCTGGGAAGTGATTTTCATGTAGTAAAAGTCGTTCTTACGCAATGAAAATTATGAAATTAAAAGAGATGACCTTAATAATCTATCAATGACCGAAACCCACACAAACAACATACAAGGAAAAAATGGACTTTCTAAATGGAAAAATAAACAATTGTTTATCCTTAAATATATATATTTAAAAAAAACACGTAGCCATTATGTGACTGGATGCAATTTTGCACAAATCCTTAAAGTATTAATTATTTCTTTTGGGTCGAAATTTATTTATTTTATTATAAAATAAAATGAGAGAAAAAAAAATGGTTTTCCTCTTGCTTTATTGAACTTATAAATGAGGAAATGGCTACAATAATTTACATGAAATGTGAACATTTCATATATTTTAATATTTTTTTTTGTGTGTTCTGCTCTAAATCGTTTATAAAGCAGCTGCAATTTTCTGCAGAAAAGAGAGAAACAGATCTATCATTTCCTTCAATTTTTTTTGATGAGTTTTGATTATTTCTTTAAAAAAAAACACACACACAGGTAGAAAACACAGGCATTTAGAAATCGGGACGAACACAAGTTGGCTCCGCCCTTTTTATGACGACCGGCAACGTCTAATTAGTTTGTTGTGTGGTTCGACGTTGAAAAGGGCAGAGCATATGACGTCAGACTACATAACCAACCAATTAGAAGTTGCCGGTCGTCATAAAAAAGGGGCGGAGCTAACTTGTGTTCGTCCCGATTTCTAAATGCGTGTGTAGAAAACATAGATACACACAAATACACGCACACACGGAAAGAAAAACATTTGCACAAACAAACAGGAAAGAGTACAAACGCGGAAACAAACTAAAAACGGATGCACATAACTAAACGCGGAAAACACACACACATACACACAAAGTGAGAACACACACACAGAAAAATAAAGTAAAACACGCACATAGAAGTGAGAAGAAACCCAGAAATTTAATGAAAACACATTGCAGAAACAAAGTGAGAAAACACAAAGTGGAAACACATGCAGAAACCAAGTGAAAACACACACAAACTGGGAACACACACGCAGAAACCAAATGAAAACAAACACAAAGTGGGAACACACACACAGAAATCAAGTGAAAACACACAAACTGGGCAGACACACACGCAGAAACCAAATGAAAACAAACACAAAGTGGGAACACACACACAGAAATCAAGTGAAAACACACAAACTGGGCAGACACACACGCAGAAACCAAATGAAAACAAACACAAAGTGGGAACACACACGCAGAAACCAAATGAAAACACACACACACAGAAACAAAGCAAAAACACACAAAAATAGAATAAAAATGGAAACAAAACACAAAATAATAACACATATTGGTTAATAAATTATTTAAGGTGATTTATAAACAGCTCATTTTCGAACTCTTGATTAATTCTGTCTTTCATGAGAGCAAAATAAAGATAAAATTGAAAGTGTTTTAGAAACTAGAAGGTTAGCTTAAGGGTATCTTCATGTTGCTATTATAATAAGCCCTACAAAATAAAGCATAATTCTCAGTGAGTGATATTGTAGGCCTACAATTTGCACAAACACACTGATAATTCCTGTGTTAGTGTGTGTATCCTACTGTGTGCATCCTTTATGTAATTACAAGTGTAAAACACGAACTAATAACAATAAATTAAAAGTTTTTGAAAATGTCTTAAGTTTATTTGAACGGGAAGTTGTAGGAGGAGAAGAAGAAGAAGAAGAAGAATGAATTAAACATTTATTTGATAAGAAAATTACATGTTGTCAAAAAAAAACCAAACAAACGGTGTTAACAACAACAACAAGAAACTCATTTAAAGAATATAAGACAGTTCCATTATTATTATTATTATTATTATTATTATTATTATTATTATTATTATTATTATTATTATTATTACTACACAAATATAAATGTATAGTCATTATAATATGTCTCTTTGTTATGGTAGTGATATGCAAGAACAACATATTTCAATTAGGAACAGGAAATTTGTTCAACAAAGTCCATATTTAGATTTAGATTAAGAGAGAGAAAGTAAAAAAAAACAAACAAACAAATTCTACCTTAAATTACTTTTAAAAGTAACTGTAAGTTATACATGAGTTAAATGAATTCAAATTAAAATGTGTTTAGGTGAATTATACGGAATCCAGTTAAGGACATTAACACCAAATAAAAATTGACTTTAATTATTAATATTTTAAATTGAAATACTAAATCAATATTTTAATGTCAATAGTTTATATTATTATATTTAAGTATTAACTCAATATTTTCAGATTAATTAACTGAATAAATTGAATTCGACATATTGTTTGTTTGTCCTTCACGGGGCTCTGTAGAACACGTTTATTATTTAAATGCATTTAAATTATCAGGTGTGTGTGCTACGTATTACTGTGTATAACTCAGTTACTTTCATGGTAGTTTATTAGACTTAAGGTGGTTTTAAATTTCAGAAAGAAACAACTTTGAAAGTATTTTTTAGAAACTAGAACGGTAACTCAATCACTTGAAGGCTATTTTCATGTTGATATCTAGGGTAACGAATTTTCATGCAAAATCAAGCAAAATGTTTTTCAATCTGTGGCCAAAGTGCCAATTGTGAAGTAATCATCATCAGTAGAACAATTGCAATTATACTTTTTTTCTAATCAAGGTTAGGTTAGAGGCTAGATGTCTGGTTTACTATCACTTGTCAACTAGAGTTCAGGTGATTTTTGATTGGAAAAAAAATCATAATTGTTATTTCACAATTGGCGGCTATTGGGCCACGGATTGAGAAACATTTTGCTTGATATTACATGAAAATCCGAACCCTATTGATATCTTTTAAAATAAGCTTTTTATATCAGTTTGAAAATCACCTAACTTTAAGAAGATTATATAAAAAGTTTATTTTGAAAGATATCAACATGAAAATAATTCAAATAATCAGACTTTGAAAAATCAGCTGTTTAGATACCATCATCTTAAGGTGGTTTTAAAGTTGAAACACCCCTTGAAGTATCGTTATTGTCTTTCAGAAGAGCAAACTGGAAATTGCTTTTAGAAACTAGAATGGTAGCTCAATCACATTTCATGTTCATATTGAATCATATTTTTCAAATTAATCGTTTTATGTCAGTTTGAAAATAACTCAACTTTAATTAAGTTTAAAAAAGTTTATTTTGAAAGATATCAACATGAAAATACTACTAAGTGATTCAGTTACCCGTTCTAGTTTCTAACACACTTTCAACTTATTGTTCTTCCTGAAACACAGAATAATTAGATTTTCATAATCAGCTCTTCATAAAAGAACATTACATGAACTCTTGGTTATTCTGTCTTTCAGAAGAGCAAAATTAAGAAAAAAAACTAGAAAAAGGGTTTTAGAAACTAGAAGAGTAGCCACTTAAGACTTAAAAGATAAATTTTATGTTGACATCTCTTTTAAAATAAGTTTTTTAATGATGATATCACCCGTTATCCGTTCTAGTTTCTTACATAATTTCCATTTTCTTCTGAAATGCAAAATAATTAAAAAGTTTGGAAATCAGCTGTTCGTAAAAAACACCTTAAAAGTTGCTTCTAAAAATTGTTTCCGTCCGCAAGAGTCCACTGGAACTCTCTCGTAACCCCTTTATAAGAATTCGTAATTCTATTGGGTTTATTTTTTACCTTTAACTTTGACTTGGGCACTTGTCCACTCTTGTGGTCATCTAAGAAATCGAATGCATGCCAAACAGCAGCTGTTGCATCCGTAACCAAAGCAACAGCCATATTATTGTTGTTTCCACTTAGATTTAACAATGGAAATGTAGTTTGAATATTGTTCAAGTGGGTCGAAGTTACAGGAAGAGTAGGCGAACTACAATTGCCGTCACCACCACCACCACCAGCACTGGCAGATACCGGCTTTTCCTTCCTCTTTCTCCGTGGTAAAGTAGACGATTCTACCGTTGCTACTCCTCCTCCTACTTCTTTAGTAGACGTTGTTCCTTTTCTCCTACTTAATGATAACCATCCACTCCATGAAGATAAACTTGATCCTCTTGTTCTCGTCGTCGTAGTTGTTGTAATTTTGGCTGATTTTTCTTCTTCTTCGTAATCTTTTTGACCAACTTTTTCGTCTTTTTCTTCTTCTTCTTCTTCGTGGTTGACTGGTGAACTTTTAGTAGGCACTGATGACTCACATTTCATTGTGGCCGTGTTGGTGGTAGTGGTGGCGGCGGCGGAACTCATCGTTGAAATTCACTGAAGCGCAAATATAAAAGAAACACATAACATAAAAAAAAGTTGTAATAATTGCAGATAAATAAAGGAAAATTACATGCGAAGAAAGAAAAAAAAAATCACTCTGGCATAACAATTCCTTATACTAGCTTTTTTTTATATTTCGAATGAACTTTTCTTTATAATTCAGAGAGTCAAAACTTTTGATCCTGTTAAACTTTTTTTCTTTCACGAATTTAAACGAAATTTCACGAAAGTTACGAACACACGCCTGCACTATACTGACACACTATACCTACTCCTACTTCTTCCTTTGTTGAATGAATGACCACACAGTGTCCAGTGTTGTCCACGCTTGTTCGCGTTAAATGCATGCAACTAAGCCACAAATTTTGGACACACTGATATTTGCACACGAATTTCACGAAAAGTAAATCAACACAACACAAACTAAACAACTGGCCCTTTCTTTTTTCGTCAATAATCTTCAATTATTCAAGTGTCCACTTAAAATAATACACATATATGAAACTGACCACTATGAACACACTTGCATAAAACTAAGCACACACACACACACAATGGACACAGTGATCGCACACGAAGTTCACGAAACACATACAAATTGACCCTTGTAATCTTCTTCTTCTTCTTCAATGTGTCCACTTATAAAATCTACACACATACATTATAAGACTTGACCACACCATGGACACACTAATCGCACATACTAATACAAAGGAATCAGAGCATGTTTTGATAAATATTTTTTTAAAAAAAAACCACCTCAGATATGAAAGATATATTTAGAAAAGATCACATTACTCTGAACCTTTTTTTTTTGGTTTTTTCAATTGGAGTTTAAAGTACCATTTTACAATTTATAACATATACAAAACGTGAATTTTTGTAACTTTTGTGTGGTGTTTATACAGTTGTGACTGTTAAGTCTGATAACAGTGATAAGTCACTTGAACTGATAAAAAATGTCTTTTAAAAGAGAGAGAAAGAGAGAAGGCCGTGGCCCAGTAAAGTATCTGATGTAAAACAAATGATAAACCAGTTGAGTCAGTTGTTGGTAGTCACAAGTCTTCTTTGGTGGTTGTGGTGGCCTCTTTTAACAATTAATTTTATTAGGCTAATACCTTCAGGGGAGTGTCAAGTAAAAAAAAGGGGGGAGAATGACGACAAGTAGAAAGAGGATTTTAAAAGAAGAAAAAACTTGTTCTTTGTCTTCTATATGAGTTTTAAAAGTTACTTTTTAACTTTCATTGTGGAGGCCCCCCTTTCTTAAAGGGCTGAAATTGAATGTGGAGCTCTCGAAGTGGAGCATGTGGCCCTCTTCTCATATTAAACATACATTTTATAAAAAAATAAATTCAGGTCCAGTCTAGAAAACTTCATAGTAAGCACTGAGCAAAGCAGTGCGACAGACCCACAACGCTCATGGGCTGAGTTTTTCAAAATCTCACTAGCCCATGACTCTCCATGAGGCCCCACAAAGCACAGGCATTTAGAAATCGGAAGAAAAAAACACACAAGTTGGCTCCGCCTTTTTTATGGACGAACGGCAACTTCTAATTGGTTGGTTATGTAGTCTGACATCACATGCTCCACCCTTTTCAACGTCGAACTACACAACAAACCAATTAGAAGTTCCCGGTCGTCATAAAAAAGGGTGGAGCCAACTTGTGTTTTTCCCGATTTCTAAATGCCTGTCTACAAAGCTGAGCTGATAAGTTTCTCTATCAACATAATACAATAACTATCCAAAGTAATACACAACTGCATTAACTATTTAACAGTTACTTTTATAACTAATCCAAATTTATACAATTTTACAATAATTGCAAGTAAGTTACTTTTGAAACTGTAAAATTTTTTACCATTTAATTTTGTAAAGTGTAATTTATGTTAAGTTAGAATTATTTTTGTAATTTAAAGTAACGGTAACTCATAATGGCACAAACTATCAGTTACTTTTTGTAACTAATCAAAATTTCTAAATTTTGCACTTTCAAGCAAAGTTACTTTTAAAACTGTCAAATTTTTATCATTTAATTATGTAAAATGTAATCATGCAGATAAAATGCACTACATTAAAGAAAAATGACGTCACTACCATGCCGTACTACATTGCATTGTGGTACCAGGTGCGGGCTGTGATGTCATTTTTCTGTAATGTTGTATACGGTGCATTAGCTGCCGGAACTTAAAAGAACAGCATAATTATTGTGAGTTACAATCATTATTTTAACTAATTAGCTATTATTAATATTGTAATTTTTTTATTAGTTACAAAACTAACTAATTAATTCTTCTTCCTATTTGAAAGCAGCCAATTCAAATTATGCAAATGAATTATTCTGGAGTTTCAGTAAAAAGCTTTATTTTGAAATATATCATGAATAAAAATAGCCTCAAGTGATTCATTTGTTATTCTAGCTTTTAAAACACTCTCTAGTCCAGTGTTCTAATTATGTTTTCCTCTTTAAAGTTACCTGTAATTTACCCTTCAAATTGTAAATATTAACAAACAACAATCAAAAGAAATGGGACACTGAAAACCGTTCAAACATGAAAAATCAGATAGCAAGAAATATATTTTCGTTTTCGGCTCCTTAAAATAGCAAAAAAATTATTTCTTTTAACACGAAACATTATTATATAATCATTTACAATTCGTGTTAAACGAATTCCACTGTACCAAACAAAAAACGACAACCAGATGATTTTTTTTTCGAATTTTTTTTTATTTCACATACAAATGAAAGTACGAATGATATTAATCGAAAAGACCGAATCCGAGATCTTCATCAGATTCTTCATCTTTCACTTCTTCTTTCTTAGCTTCTGCCTTTGCGGCTGCCGGTGCGCTTGGTGCAGCAGCAGCAACAGCGACTGCTCCTCCTCCAGACACGATTCCACCTCCAGAAGGCATCGAAGCCAATTTTCCCTTTCCTGCAAACAAAACACAAACATAAATCTCAAGTTTTATCTTTTTCTCTTCACTATCTTGGGTTTCTTTCGACAATCCGAACCTTCTGCGATCAGTTGCTCAATGTTCTTTCCATTCAATTCACTGATCACTTTGTCCAATTTCGATTTCTCAGCCTCAATTCCGACACTTCCGAGAATCTTCTCGATATCACCTCCTTTAGGATTTGTGTTACCACCCAAAACGGCGAGGAGATAAGCGGCCACGTAACGCATTCTATAAGAGGGGAAAAGAAAAAATAATTAGCAATTGATCACATTGAAGCACATAAAGACACAAATAAGAAACATATTTTTGCTATTCTGTAGATCGCTTTCCTGTATATCACTTCATACAAGAGAGCAAAAATCTGTATCTTTGAGACGCACGTGTCTCGACTTCGTTTTCGAAAGATAACCGGTTATTTTACACTGCGCCCAACATAACATACACTTACAACGGCATATTATGCTGAAATTGTCATTTTTTGGCCAAATTTTGGTAACTTTTTACTTACTTTTAAGCCCTTGTTGGACACGAAACGATGTGCACGCAAAGAAATAAGTTACAAATTAACACAAGACAACTTAGACAAGATATTTGACTACGGGGTCGCTCGTTTCCGTTTAGAAATGCTTTGTTTTCGTCTCCTTTTGTACAATACAGAACATGTATACCTTTTATGTTTAACATGAGAGCAAATTGAAGCACAGGATGTGACCGAAACGATACATTAAGAAATGGACGTTAGGAAATACCAAAATGGCGTTTTTGTATCATTTAATTATACGCCATCTTAGTACATCCTATTTAAGAAGAAGAAGAAAATAGCTTTTTATAGCTCTCTGGACACCAATGTGACTAGCCGACAAGCGACTCAGAATACAAATCATGCATACTTGTTGTTTCCTGCCAAGTTTTGCTATTTTAGCGCCACCTATTGGTTTTATAATGAAAATGGTCTGTAGAAAAATGTCTTAGGTTAGTTACCTCCTCCGTATATTTGTTTTAGTCTCAATAATATGGAGTTTATGAACTTAAAAATAGTCCCATTATATCATGTAATAATAATAAAACACGTATCAATGAATTGATGACCAGTTTTGCTGACGTTTTCTATTGTTGCTCAACCTCGTCACTAGATGACGCTACCTCTTCCGTCACCATTTTTGCCACACGGCCTAAAAGGCCTCCGTATAGTTGTCTTACCTAAGGAGAAGCTTGTGACGTTTTTCTAAATTTGAAAAATTTTTCCATTGGTATCTTGGATCTTTATGGTATTCCTGAAACATTCAAAGGGAAATATCCTTTTTTGATAATTTATTTTTTTTATAAAAATAAAACAGTTAAATATTTATTTTCTAAATTCACGAACATTTAAAACAAAATTAGATTAATTTCCATTTCATTTTTTTTAATTAATAAACAAAAATAAATATATATAGGTAGCTCAATTCCATCTTAGAGAAAAACGTTGTTAGTGAGTGAAGATTAATTGAATAGCCTCTCTTCAATGGTATTTTATTGCTCTTATCTTCCTTCCTCTTTCTAGTCCTTTTTATAAAGAGAAAATTAAATCTGTTACATTTAATAAACAATTGTTTACTTGAAATAGTGACGTTCCAAGAGGGGGGGTCTAGCTCTAAGCAGAGGTAGCGCCATCTACTGGCTACACTCAGCAATGGCACCTAATGCTACTCTGGACTCCCCACACAAGCAGAGCTCAAAGTCAAGGTACCTCTATACATATTTCTTGACGATTATGAAGCACATGTAGCTGCTAGTAATTTCTTGCAGAGATCCAAGATGGCCGTCATTTATAGTTATATTTTATATTGATAGGTCACCCGAACCGTACATCTAAAGTTTGATTCAATAACATGACGTAATGTTTTCTGTACTTTTTTTCTCCCTGGTTTGAAGTTCCATTTTAATACGATTATGAGCGCCACCTGTGTGGTGGTTTTTGTATCACGTGGCCGTTTGTCTGTTGAGTTTTTGACATTTTTTCGCCGCATTTCTTTGAAAAATTGCCGAAAAACGTTTATTTTATGATTAATTATTGCGATTAATTAGCATGGCTGATCGTCTAACACAATTACAAGACGCTGTGAATACAGTATGTAAATTAATTTATGTGTTGTTAATCGTTTTCAAACCTGTTATCGTTCGTGTATAAGTTGCGTTTTGCGACATTTTGTGTCATTTTTTGTTAATTTCTGCTCCTCATAGACGTTTTTTTGTTTCCTTTTTTAACAGCAAGCTGAAAACTTCTGTAATAGTATTGGAATACTGCAGCAGTTTGCTCCAGCGGCCAGTTTTCCTGGATTTGATCGATCCGGAAGCAAAACTCCTGCTCAATCACAAGAAGGTTTTGTTCATTTGTTTTTCTAATTTAAATAATGCGAATTTGCACTCATTTTTTGTATTGTTATCATAGATTACGCTCAACTTTTCGCAACTCTGATAGCTCGTACGGCTAAAGATATTGACGTTCTCATCGATTCTCTTCCGAGTGAAGATTCTTCCCCAGAATTACAGGTACATATTACTGGTTTCATTATGTAAAATGGCCACAAAACCATTGTTTCGTGGTTCGATGGTGAATTTTTAATGTTTTTTTTTCTGTTTTAAGGCGAAAAGTTTGCAGAGACTCGAACAGGAGAACTCGGACGCTGCTTGGGAGCTCGAAGCAGTCGTCAAACGGGGAGAAGTTCTGTTAGAACAGATTCAGAGAGCGTTGCGTGACATTGCTCAGTCGCAGTTGGAAGCGCAGAAGATTCAGGACGGTGCCGGTTCCTAATTCCAGTGCAAGAAAAAAAAGGTACGTCTTTTTGTTATAATATTTCGTTTGATTTCGATTGAATATTTCTTCTTTTTTTGTACTTGTTTTGCTCATTTTGTAAGTTTTATGCCGTTCTGTTTTAAAATGATGCTTCTTGAAAGTTATTTTTATGATATGTAGTTTGTCTTATTAGGTAGTAAATGTTTTTGCGTCACTAGTTGATCTTCGTTAGTCGTTTAAAAATGTTATGAAGTAGTTATTGAAACCACTATGTATAGAATGTCTTCCGATGAGAAATTAAAAAAAAAACGCTGAATTGTGCTCTACGTCACAAATTTTAACGTAAAATCTCGAAATATGGAGAATTCCAGAACTTCAAACAAAGCTTTTAAATTCAAATTTTGAGGAATTTCAGAACTCAAATCGACAAAATTTAGGTTTAGTTAAATTAAGCTTGTTGCAGGGAGTGTGGGAGGCGAACCACCTCAGTTTTTAAAGAATTATTTCATCAAATTTGTCTTATTGTTCCGACCTTTCCACCCATTTATCAAATGACGGAACAATGGACTAATTTGATGAAATATTTTTTTAAATACTGGGGAGCTGCGCCCTCCAGACCTCCCTGCAACAAGCTTAATTTAACTAAACCTAACCTTCTAACTGTTCCTACTGTTGTTCCAACCGTTCGCCGTTCATCGAAATAGCACCCGCTTGTCAAACTTAAGTACGTCCTAATCAATATTAATTAGATATCTGAATTTACAAACAGATGGAGTCAATGGTGAAAATCAGATCAAAATAGCATGATATTTTTCAAAAAAAAAATGATGATTTTTTTTGTTCCAACCCTACCAAGTTTATGATATGATTTTCATTGGGATTCCATTATGACATTTTTTTCCTGTGTCTGTTTTCTATCTCTTGAAATACTTCTTCTTTCTATCCAATTTTTTGCACTTTCATCTGGTTTTTCTCCCGAATTTTTTTTCATTTTTTTTTTTGGTCTTTTCAAATAAAAGGGATATTGAACTTAAGAGAAAATACACTTTTTTTTCATTCATTTCTAATGGCATTTCTTACGAGAGAAGCTCCTTCTCTCGTATTCTGATCATAGTACATCATTGATAATGAAAAAAAGAAACTTAAAATATCATAAAACAATTTTTGTACTTTTATTAAAAAGAACGAAAACATAATTGAACGTATATTTTTTTCTAAGATCAAGCTTTTTAAAAGTAACTTTTAAAATAAAGTTCTAAGTTTTATTTGAAGATAAAAAAAAATTGTGGAAGGAATTTCGTAATAACATTTTTTTTTTCCATTACGATATCATTGAAAATTAACTTTTTATGACTGCTTTAAAGTGAAAAGGCAGTTTTTTCGTTGTTCACTTTTAGAAGTTAAGTGTCGATTAAGCGGAATGTCAAAAACATCCATTTTTCAAATTGTCGTAAAAGTTTATTTTCAAAAATTCTGTCAGAAAAATGTCATAATACGAAACTTTTTTTTTAATACTTTTCTAGTTTCAAATAAACTGTACGGAAGCCCCTTTTAGAACATTGGAAAAAATAAATTGAAAGAATGCTGCTCCAATATGTTGACATATTGACAATTGATAACATTGACTTAGTATCTCAATATATTGACTTGGGTTAGGTTAGGTATAGTTACCTAACCTAACCCAAGTCAATATATTGAGATAAGTCAATACACTGAGATACTAAGTCAATACATTGAGATACTAAGTCAATACATTGAGATACTAAGTCATTATATTGAGATACTAAGTCAATATATTGAGATACTGAAGTCAATAGTATCTCAATATACAAGTATTGACTTATTATCTCAATATATGGGAACAGATTTCTTTCAATTTATTTTTTTGCGTGTCCTAAAAGGAGCTCCGTAAAACTGGGAAAATTTATTTTTAATAAAAGTAACTTCTACAAAGGTATGGTTGTCAAGTATACGCGGCTTACAGCTCAATGGCAGACCTATTAGTGACATCAAAATAGCCTTGATGAATGAATTTCCAAAAGGCTTTGTCCTTAATCTACCAGAACAGTACACCTCTTTCATGATGTCACTCGTTTTTTTTTTAACATTTCTATCTCGCGTATTATCGTTCGGGGCAACTATACCCGGCTTACGTTACAGAAAAAAGTTTATGGAAAATAAGTGCTGTGATAAAAATGTTGGCATTGTTGTGTTTTAGATAAAGACCTTGAAGAACTATCGAATTTCATTCAATTCAAGGCCATTTGACTTTATTTTGACGTCATTAATTGGTTTAGCGCATTGTTTCTCAATTTTATTTGACTATGGAACCCTTTTATACGTAAATATGGAATGAGAAAAAGTAGATATGGATTAAAAGTAATAAATCACGTAATCTTAATAATTAAAAATTATAATTTAAGGTATCAGATTCACTTTTAATTGATATTTTAAAAAAATCGCATAAAAATTACAACATATTTTATGTCTCATTTAATTTCTAAGTTGTGTTGGAATGTCTGAAGATGGACATGTTCTTACTGGTAAAATTTAAATTTAAATTAGTTTAAATTTTATACATTTTTTTACCGTGTGAAATTTCGTAATATTTTTTTTTTAATTTCCTGGCGAGAGGAACCCTTACTTTTCCTTTGCGGGGAACCCCATTTGGGAAACACTGGTCTAGCGTAAGTCGTGAGCCCGTAAGCCACTTAGACTTGACCAGAGCATAAAGGGATATATTTAACCAGAACATAAGGACTTTTAAATTATCGTCGTAAAATGAGATTAAAATCACTGAAATAAGATTTATTTTATATTTTCAGTTTCGTCTTATTTATTTATATTCATCTTTTAAATCCTGTAATTTTTTTCTAATTTACGAGACATCATCTTAAAGACGGAATTAAATCTTCCGAGAGACGGAAAAATCAAAGACCACTCTGAAATTTCTCAATTGGTGAGTTAATATATTTATAAATATTTTTGTTTATAATTTCTTTGATTTCTAATGTTGATCCATAATATGTCATGTTAAAAAACACTTATTTAATGAAGGGTCATTGCCTTCTTAATTGCTTATTATTAATGAAATATTAGACTTGTTCTGAGGTTTCTTCAGTTTGTCCTTTTATTAGAATCTTGAATAATTTCTGGTAAGTCTTGGGTCATTGTCATTCGTCTTTACTTGCGCCTTCTTTTTCATCTTATGTTTATTGTTTATGTTCTTGTTTATCTTGTTGTTGACATTGGATCCATGTTCTCTACATTTGTAGTGGACATGGGTCTAAGTATTATTAATTTTAATGTGAGGAATAACTTAGATTCACTCTGACAGGGTAGGTTTATACTCCAAACTTTGCTAAGATTTGCAAGCTTTGAAAGCTCCTAAAAATGAGCTCCCCAAAGCTTAGCTTGTTCATAGAAACATGTGGTCTTGCAAGGTTTACTATACAGTATTTCCTAAACCTTTATACCCTGCTATAGAACAGATATACAAAACAATAAAACCCTTCCCCTTCTGGAAGCAAAAATGGTGTCACATGCTCATCCCATTTGTGTATCTGTCTCATGATTGGTGCTTTGAGTTGCTAAGCTTTGAAAAGTTGTACAATTTCAAAGCTAGCTTCATTGCTCTGGTGAAGGCAAAAATCTGAAGCTCTGACCTCATTTTTGAAAGTTTTGCAGGCTTCTTTGCCGCTTAGCAAGGAAAGTATAAACCAAGCCTGATGTCTTCGTTCATATTCGATACAGTAAGTTCTCGATTTATGCGACGATTTCATTGGAGTTTCTACTTTTCAGACAGTGCAATTATTTCAACTGCACCAGAGTGACCAGACACATTATAATTGTTATTGGGTTTATTATCTTTGGGATCTGAGAGGGAGAAAGCATGCGCATTCGCTTTACTGTGCATTTCTCAAGTATGGACAGGCTGAACATCAGCGCCATCAGATTTGATCTGTTCATAAATGGTTATACAGTAGAGCGTCGGTTATCCGAACCAGTTTTTGTTTTACTTATTCTTAAGCCTCGTTTTCACAATGGTAAGTTTTCACGATAGTTGCTGTCATGAGAGCAGCAATTATCTCGAGAACTATCATGGTGCAGACCACATGATAGTCACTATTGCACTGTTGCGATAGTACAATTGGGACAGTGAGAGTATCTATCATGATTACTATTTACCGTGTACACAAACATGTCGCAATGATAATATTTGTTGAGTGAACACTTGTAGGGAAATATCCACTTTGTAGGGAAATTTGGCTTCTGGAGGAAGAGAGAGAGAGAGAGAGAGGCAACACGTTTGTTGCCTCATTTATATCATGTGAAGTAGATGTCGCACTGTCACGACAGAACTATCACGTTACTTCAAGACAGTTGCTATTGTGAGAGTGTACTATCGCAACTTTCATGACAGCTAAGTCTCGTTTTCTCGGCGATAGTTCTATCGTGAGAGTAGCTGTCATGAAAGTTGCGATAGTTCACTCTCACGATAGCAACTGTCTACATGTCTTGAAGTAACGGTGATAGTTGTCTGTCACATGTGACAGTGTAACACGTCTACTTCACAGGATATCATTGAGTCAACAACAGTATCGCCTCTCTTCCTCCAGAAGCCAAATTTCCCCACAAAGTGGATATTTCCCTACAAAGCGGTCACACAACAACTATTACTATCGCGACAGTACTATATCAACAATCTAGTCAAACGAGATAGTTGTGATAGTGCTATCGCGACAGTGTGATAGTGACTGTCATGTGGTCTTCACTATGATAGTTCTCGCGATAGTTGCTGCTCTCATGACAGCAACTATCGTGACAACTATCATCGTAAAAACGGGGCTCTACTCTCATGAAAGAACTATCGCCACCGTGAAAACGAGGCTTTATGGAAATAAAAAAAATTTCTTTGCAATCGTTTTTTTTTTTTCTTCGTACTTTTCTCCAGTTTTTTTTTAAATGGAAGTTCGATTATATGAACTTTTGATTATCGGGAAGTATGCAATGCCCGACATTCGTTCTCGATATTCGACGTTTCACTGTAAAAGGAACGGAGTCTGGACGTTTTTGAGGGATTAGATCCTTTATCTTAGTCCCGATTGTGAATTGGGTAGCTTTTCTGTCTCTCTCTGGAAACACGTGACGTAAGTGTTTCTGAAAAGTTGTTTCTGGAACGTTTTCTTCTTCTTTGTGGTTTTTACTGATAAATATCAAATCGAGAGCATGTTTTTTTGATGTTGGTTTATTGTTTCTGTTATTTAAAATCAAGAGAGGGAGAGAAGAGAGAGGGATGATGTCTTCATTTACTAAAAACTCCTAAGAAAACAAAAACAAAAGTCGTTCACTTTTATAAAAAGCGGTCTTTTTTATTGGTCTGATTTTGAAGATGAGAAGAAAAAAAAAAGTCTTGTGTCGCCATGAAGTGGCCATCGGTTTCCTTTTTTTGTCGTGGTCGTCGTTGTTGTTGTCCAGAAGAACATGTCTTAATACTATAAGAATTCAGATAAATCACCATGATAAAAGTTTTGACTGTCTAAATAGACCGGTTTCAAGTCTTTGAAAAGTGTCTCCCTTTCTCTCTGGAAGAACTCGTATTCTAAAATGTTGCTTAAGGCAAAGCTAAGCTTAAAAACTTAACTATATACAGACAGTTTTGTTTTGAGTTCATAAGATTTATTTTAAGATGTTTTAATAAAAAAAACAGCTGATTTTGCAACTCTATGGTTATTTTAAGTTTTCGAACAGCTACACTAAGAAGAAATTAAAAAAGTTGCTGGGAACTAGAAGGGTAGCTGAATAACTTAATAGTATTTTCATTTTGAATTATTTTACTCTTCTAGTTTCTAAAACATTTTCAAGTTTCTGTCAATTAAATTAGATCATTTTTAAACTGACATCAATAATAAAAAAAAGTTTATTTTAAAAGATATCAACATGAAATTATAATTCATGTTGATATATTTTAAAATAAACTTTTTTATTTATAAAAGTGTGAAGTTTGTGAAGAAGCGTGATATTTGTTTTTAAAAAAATTTGGTTTAGAAAAAGTTTATTTTGAAAGATATCACAACATGAAAATAGTTCAAAATACTATTAAGTAATTAATCTAACTGATTCGTTTTCAGAAGAGTTAGAAACTAGAATGTTAGTTGAACGTGTGTTACGTGTGTCACGTTGTGTGATATCTTTCAAAATAAACTTTTTATAAACCAAATTTTTTTAAAAATAAATATCGTCTGCTTAAAGTTGTTGCATTTTCACACTTTTATAAAAAAAAGTTTATTTTAAAATATATCAACATGAAAATATTCCCAAGTGAATAATTACCTAACCCTTCTAGTTTCTAATACACCTTCAAGTTTCTCTTAATTTTGCACCTGGAAGACAAAATAACCAATAACCTTAAGGCCAGGGACACACATGCAGAAAACATGTAAGGAAACAGATAATTCTTCTTTTTTCAAGTGCAACAAACAGAAGCTGAGATAGAGCTTTGCTCTATCTTTCCGGTTTCCTTCTATCAATGAACCAATAGGATTGTAGCCTGCATGACATCCTCAAAATATTTTTGTTGACTCAAATCAAACAAAACTTCGCAGGCAATTAGAAAACGGGATGAACAGAAGTTGGCTCCGCCCTTTTTTATGACGAACGGCAACTTCTAATTGGTTTGTTGTGTGGTTCGACGTTAAAAAGGGCGGGGCATGTGACGTCAGACTACATAACTAACCAATTAGAAGTTACGTTCGTCATAAAAAGGGCGGAACCAACTTCTGTTCGTCCCGATTTCTAACTGCCTGTGTTCATCACATGCAAAGAGAAAAAGAAAACGAACAGAATTTTTGTTGTTGCAGTGGTTTTCTTGTGTGTTTTCTGTTGTATGTTTCTGCATGTGTGTCCCTGACTTTAGGGACGTTTTAGAATACGGGGTTTGTTAGGAAGTCTCATTTTTTGGTTATTTACTTATGTTTTGTTTGAGTTTCTTGTTGTTGATTTCATGAGAAATCTTGACTCATTTGGTGTGTTTGGTCTGTTTAGTTTCATATTATTATGGATTTATGGTAACAGAAAGACTGGAATTCTCTCTCTCTGTTTTCCTGTCTAGAAGACACTTCTTGTTTTCGTCTTAAATTCATTTAACTATTTTGTCCGCTCTTGAAACTGAAGAAGACACAAAATATTAAACAACATTTCTCAAATTGTGTGAAAATATGATGTGAAGGGTTTTTTATGGCAACTGATTTCTTGTGTGAAGGAACTTTACTTTGAAACTTGTTTTCTGGTAAATTTCTTTTAAAAATGTGTGTCTTCTTAAAGATTTGAATTAAGATAATGAAATTTATTAATTTTTAACTAGGTTTCACAGAGAGTGGGTTATCTTTCATTTTTGACATGTAAACAAACCCATTTTTCAGCTTTAAATTCTGAAATTGCCCATTTAATTGCTAAAATTGGTTCCTGAATTGACTTGAAAAAATAGCCTGAATTTTGTAAATTGTTGAACCCAGAAAATTTCTTAAAATTGTTCTAACCAAGGGAAAGAAAAAGGGGTTAGAACCAAAGTTCTCCTCCAACTCTTGAGTGTTTGAAAGCGACTTAGAAACTATAAGTGTAAATGAATTACTTTACACGAGGCTAGTTGATAGGAAGGTTCGAATGGCATCAGTTTGAATAACACCAGTGACCTGTAAATTTTCAGTAGCCCGTCCACACGGAGGTTAAATAAACTATAAGGTTTGGTGCCCCGTGAGAGTGCAAATCATGCTACAACACACTGATGACAACTGGCTTGTGATGGGCCAGCAGTCGGCCCTGAGACCGTTCACACGAAGCTGGTTGAGGCGCCAGTCAAGAAAAATGGTGGTGAGGGAAGCCACTGACTTTACTAATTGATTCAAAACCTACTCCTTGAGTAAGTCGACCTGCCTGGCCATGACTCCCGCTCAGGCATTTAGAAATCGGGAAGAACTTCAGTTGGCTCCACCCTTTTTTATGACGAACGCAGCTTCTAATTGGTTGGTAATGTAGTCTGACGTCACATGCTCCGCCCTTTTCAACGTCGAACCACACAACAAACCAATTAGAAGTTGCCGGTCGTCATGAAAAGGGCGGAGCCAACTGAAGTTCTTCCCGATTTCTAAATGCCTGTGACTCTCACAGCCTGCCAGTGCTATCCACACGAAGCCAGTCACTGGCGTCTGTTGACTGACGCCAGTCCAATCTACCTATCACCTTAGCCTTGTGTAATCGCTCTTTTAAGGGTGCTTTCATAATGACCTTTATGACAGTTTGAAAATAACCATATTTTGGGTTATCGACATTCGTGGGCCACCCAGGTGTTAAAGGTGGTCGGCTCAAAGAACTTATTTGTCTAGTGCACTGTTATGTCTTTTGATAAAAAAAAATGCAATCATTTTAAAATTCTCCATAAAAAAGTTTATTTGTTAATTAGATCGACATGAATATTTTTAATTTCTTAGCCACTTTTTTACTCTTCTACTTTCTATAATACTTTTAATTTATTCTTAAAATTCAAAAGAATTTATAACGGAATTTATAAAAAAATTGCATATTTTTTATAAAAAAAAAACTTCGAAAATTATAAATTTATTAATAGTAAAAAAAAAAGTGAGAGGTGAACAGAAATTCTGTTTTAATTTGAGGCTAATTTAAATTAAAACTGACAAAATGGTATTTTTTGTGTCTTATATTCGGAGAAAAATACTTGAGGGAAGGAAAGAATATCAGTGTGTTCCAGCTTATACGAATCTGGAATCCATCTCTCTTTCAAAGACGAGGGTTGGAGGTAGAGGCTAGTAGTTCTTCTATTTAATAATTAATTTGGAGACCCTCTTTAAACAGGCAGTTAGAAATAGGTCAGAACTTCCTATTTCTAACTGCCTGTCTCTTAAGCCTCATCAGTGAAGCCAAAAGAATTAACATGTTTTCAGTCGTCGAGACTGTTTAGAGGCTAAAATTATTACAATTCCTTCAAGATTGGTAGCAGAGGAACAAATGTGCAGCATTACAATTTAATCCTCTTCATTTCTAGCCTCTAACTAGTCTCATTGATTAAAATTACGCAATTCGTTTTGGCTTTTATTAGTACTCTCCATCAGAGCCATAACTAGATAATTTTGCGCCGGAAGCAAGATTAAAACTGGCGCTCCCTTTAGTATTTCCATTCTAGTTATTTTGCGCCCAGGGCAGGTAGGTGCCTGACTCGTATTTGCCCTAGTTGCAGCTATGCCCGCCACGGTATTGTGGAAGTTAACTGGTGGTGGAGAATGTTAATTTAGAACTCTCCATGTAATCCTCTAATAGCTATCCTCCACCTCCAACCCACATTATCGTGCGAGATGGAATCCTGCGAGTTGGAAAAAGATGGAAAAGAAATTGCCAATTATGAAAGATTGCTCATTAAATAAAGGTGAAAAGGCCCGGGTTTTTATTCCCCCTCCCCCCCCCCCCCCAAAAAAAAAAGCCGAAAAGGTGTTCTTTTTTTCTTACTCGTTCCTAGTAAGGTGTAATATACCTGAAAGAGGAATGTTTTAACATTTTGTAACCAATTTTAATTGTCTGTTACTACTGGCACAGTGCTTTGAGGGGGAGAAAAATGAAAATTGGTTTCGAAAGGGGGGTTAGGAGGAGGGGACTGTTTTTTTTAAAAAAAATACTTATCCTCATTCTCATCCCCATTAACGATTTTTGGGGATAGCAATTGGTGTTTTTGTATTGTATCTTGTGTGCCATGAACACTTGTTAAAGGCTTATTATTTGGGCTGGAAGAAAATTGCATTTTTCTAACAGTTGGGGGTCACAAATCCTTGTTTTTTTTAAACAACGCCTTTTTTTCGGCTTCTTCGGGAGCCCTCCAGACATTTCAATGGAATTTTTATTAAAATTTCAGAAATTTACCTCTTTTCAGTATTAAATTTTTAAGTTTTTGTGAGGTTTTAAATTAATTAGTAATTTTAAAAAAAATGAAAACCAAAAATGATTTGCCTCAAAAGTTACCCTCCATCTCTAGTTATTTTCAGCCTTTCAGGAGCGAAATTAAGGGAAGGATCACACACACTGAATAAAATCCCATTGAATTTCACTTTAAGGAATGCATTTTCTACTGTGTAGCCAATTGGTTGAAATCGAATGCAGCCTTTTAGATCTAAAAAGCGCGTCCAAAACAACCTTAATTATCAGCACGTGACAAACTTACCCAGATCATATATATGTGAAGGGAGAGAGAGAGAGAGAGCACGTGTAGAAATAGCGATGACGCAATTAAACGTTTGCCACGTGAAAAAAAAGAAAGGAAGGTTGAGTCAAGAGTTGAAGAGTGTCTGTCAGTCAGTACATTTCTATGGGAGGAGGGCTAGTGGCGCCATCTAACGCTATACAGGGACAAAATAAATGATTTACTTGTATTCTTAAGTGATTGAGCTACCCTTCTAGTTTCTAATGTTGTTGTATTCTTAATGATTGCTAAACTGTTAACATAGTGTCTATGGGCTCAATAGAAAAACGATGCTAGCGCTCTTAGTGGAGATTTTTCAAAGTAATTATGCGATGTAGCCTCTTAAAATTTATGAACTTTTAGGAACATTTTATTGATAGTAGGCTGAGGATGTTGGTTCTGAGACAATAATAATACATTTTGAAAAGAGACAACAACAACACTTGATGACAATAATTGTCATTTCTAGTATTTACAAATATCTCCTTCATTTGTTCTGAGGTTTTGTAAATCCTGATGAAATTAACTCTGTAACAAGAAAATTAAACAAAAAACATGTTTTTTTTTTTTTGTTATACTCACTTTTATAAAAAAAAAGGTCTAAAAAGTAAAACAAAGCGTAATTGTGTCTTGTGTTGTTCGTGTAGTGGGTTAGTGTCTGAGCCCATTGGTTATGTTGGTCATGGGTTCAATCCCCGTGGATTAATTTTCAAATATATTTCAGAAGGTGGGGGTGGACAAACTAACAAACAAATCATAAAGTTAAATAAATGACAGGCAGTTAGAACTTCAATTGGCTCCGCCCTTGTTATGACGACCTGCAACTTCTAATTGGTTGGTTATGTAGTCTGACGTCACATGCTCCGCCCTTTTCAACGTCGAACCACACAATAAACCAATTAGAAGTTGCTGGTTGTCATAACAAGGGCGGAGCCAATTGAAGTTCTCTCCTATTTTTAACTGCCTGTAAATAAATGCGAGTAAAAAACTAAAAAAAAGATTCAATGAAGTAAGGAGAGGAAGCTACACAGGCAGTTGGGCGCAAAACCTGTTAGCCCCGCCCTTTTATGAGCATCAGACAAATAACAAACGGAATCAAACACGTAATAAACCTTAAATAACCAATCACTGGCAATCAGAACGAACTTTTCTGGTTGCGCCCAACTGCTTTTCGAGTTATTTGGTGACATTCGCGTTAACTGTGTTGGTCTTTGGTCCTCTTGAATCATTGGTTGTACTTTTTTTTTGTCGGCACTGGCACTTCAGGCACTTGTCGTATCGATAATCAGTCAGGCACTTTGCAGAGGCAGGCTTATAGGACAAACATAGACATATTATAAGTCAAGTCACCACCACCAGTAGTCAGTCAGCCAGTCACTTGCATACTAGAGTCAGGCAAGTTCATCACTTTGTATGCTTAGCCAGTAGTAAGTTCAGAGTCTCTCGGTGAGTCTGGAAGTTCTGCAAAAGTCTTTTCTTGTCTTATTCAATCAAGAAGAAGATTTTGAACGGCTCAACTTGAAAAGTAAGGAGAGAGAGAGAGATTGGAAGAGAGAAAAGAAGCTGGTTTAAGAGGACTTTTTAAAGAAAAAGTCAGTTTCAAGCTGAGATTCATACGAATAAGACGTGTAATTTTGGCAAGAAAATAATCTTTGAAGACATTGAACTTTTTTCATCATCAAACAACATCAACATCATAACATAAGATTGTGTTGTCTTTGTGTTTATTTCAACTGGTTTCAAAGTAAAGCAAAAACCTAGACCATAAAATACAATTAAGAGATATTATTTTGCATATATTTAAAAGATTTTTAAAACAAAACTAAACAAAAATGTTGCCTATAATTCGGTGTTTTCTAGTAACAGTGTTGTTGAGGGTTTTTCTATTTTTCGGACCATCGATGATGGTTGTTTTAGCCGCTGGAAGTTGTCGTGAAGCCGGCAAATGTTGTCCTGGACGAGACAGTGCTTGTGTTGTACAGAAGGCTCCTTTGAATGCAATCATTGAAGATCTTAGTGATGAACCATGTTATTGTGACCATGCCTGTCTTAAATTGGGCGACTGTTGTACTGATTTCAAAGAGGCTTGTCAAGGTAAATTTGACTGAAAATTCAGTTGGGGTGAGGGGAAAGAATTTATCTTTGAGGAGCACACGGTGTGTGTTCGGTGTGTCTCTCATCCGCCTTTGATTTTGCAAAAAAAAAAGCTTTTCTTTCCAACCGTCAGTTTTTAGAGCCACCCGCAGTGCCACAAAAATACCCCTTATTTTGGGGTGGTGGTGGTGGTGGCCCTCAAAACCATTAAACAGAAGAAAATGCTTGAATTTTTTGTGGGTTAAATCAATTTTTAAGAAGAGTTTGTTAGAAACTAGACTAGTAACTGTATGTGGTGAAATACAAATTTCAAATTTTTTAAAAAAAAGTAATATAAAACTGGAAATTTGTTTTTTTTTCTTCGAAGTTTTATTTAAAACGTTTATTTTTAAAGATGGTTAAATTAATCATGTTATCATTTAAAACATATATCAGCTCAGTGTAAATGTTCTTCACCTTCTACTTATTTTGTCGTTTTTTTTTATAGAAAAGTAGAAACTAGAACTTCTGCTTGCACTGTTTGACTTCTCGTAAAACTAGACGTGTAAACATCCCTCAAACCCTGGGTATTCTGTCTTTCAAAGAGCAACATTTAGCGAAAATTAAATGTTTTACATACTAGAAGGGTAGTTCAATCACTTAATGGTATTTTCATGTTGATTATCTTTTAAAATGAGCTTTTTATGTCAATTATAAATATATAAATTTTATTTTGAAAGATAACATGAGAATCCTCTTAAGAGATTCAATTACTCATCTAGTTTCTAAAACGCTTTTAATTTTTTTAAATGAAGAAATTGGAAGTGTTTTAGAAACTAGAAGGGTAGTTCATGTTGTTATGTTTTAAATTAAGCTTTTTACGTGTGTTTAAAAATGATCCATTTTTTTATATTTTTTTAAATTTTTACTCATAAAAAGTTATATTTTTTGCTAATTTAAAATTTATCATATGAAGTTTTTTTTTTAAAGATAACATGAAATTACGCTTAATTGATAGAGCTGCCCTTCTAGGTTCTAAAACACATTGCAATTTCTTGAAAAACAATGGCTAAGAAGAAATTGACACAAGTGTTTTAGAAACTAGAAAAAGGGTAGCTTCCATCAGTAAAGGATATTTTTTGATGTTGATTATCTTTCAAAATAAACTTTTTATGTGAGTTTGAAAATAAGCCAACTTTTTAATCAGATATTTTTTTTGTTTAATTTCGTCTTTAAAAGTTTATTTTAAAAGACAAATCAACATGAAAATACAATTAAGTGATTCAGAGCTACCCTTCTAGTTTCTAACACACTTTCAATGTCTTCTTCTTATTATTGCTTATTTTGAAACGTTGGAAATAACCGAGAGATCAAGCATCATCAAGCTATTCATAAGAAATCGAAAAGTGTGTTAGAAACTAGAAGAGTAGTAGCTCCATCAATTAAGGGGTATTTTCATGTTTTTGATATCTTTTAAAATAAGCTTTTTTATATTCAGTTAAAAATTGATACAAGTCTAAGAAATTTTACTTATAAAAAGTTTATTTTGAAAGATATCAATATATGAAAAAAATACTTACGGGTACCCGTTCTAGTTTCTATTTCTCGGGGGGGGGGGGGGCTCCAGAATTTGTTCAAAAATCAGCTGTTTCATCTTTAAAAAGTAACTGTAAATAACTGAGATTACCTATAAAACACAGATTACATTTAAAGTTAAGTGTGAACTGATGCGATGCAAAAAAAAAGGAGTAAAATTAGTACAAATTACAAGTTTGTTCTAATGTTTGTTTTTACCTTCTCCTCCTGTCTATTTTTAATTGTGTTTGGTTGGGAAAAATAATTTGCATTCAACCAAATCATGTCTTTTGACTATTAATTAAAAAACAAGTTCATTAAGGCAGATGTTGTTGTGAATCTCTTTCTCTCTATATATATTTGAATGTTATTATTATAAAGAAGACAATGATAATAATAATAATAATAATAATAATAATTAGGGCTCTGATTTTGATGCAAAATATCAACCGGAATGTTTCTCAATTTGTGGCCCAAGTGCCATATGTGAAGTAATCATCATCAACATCATTAGAGCAACTTCAATTATGCTTTTTCTAATCAGAAAAGGCTGGTTAGAGAGGCTAAATGTCTGGTTACTATCAGTTGTCAACTAGAGTTCTAGCCTCTAACTTTTTTTTTTAATTAGAAATAATTTTTTTTATCTAAACGAGATTGTTACTTCACAATTGGCACTTGGACCACATATTGAGAAACATTCCGGTTGATATTGCATCAAAATCCAAGCCCTAATAATAATAATAATAATGATAATTATAATAATAATAGAATCAAATGTTGAAGGAAGGATTTTTTTTTCATTTAGGAACTTAATGAAAATCTTCATTTTGGTGGTGAATTAAGTAACAGCCGGCGACAAACAAGAGAGAGAGAGACAGAGAGAGAGAGAGAAAAATCAACAATTTTTCAGAAAAATAACGAATTTGTTTTCCAATTAAAATCATTTCAAGTGTTTTTAATTCGAAAAAAAATTTCTTTCCAATCATTTCTATTTTTTTGTTGTTCGTTTTTTGGTTTTCTTTTTATTATTTCATTGTTTATTTTTCTTTACTCTTGAAGTTGATTAATTTTATAATTTAAACTTCTTTCGATAAATATTAAATTTTGTGTGGATGTGATGTCAATTTGAACTTTTTTTTACAAAAAGTTTTATTATTGTTTTATGAAACTGATTTTTGAATTCTGGTTAATTTTGCGTTTAAGAAGAGTTAAATAAACTAAGGAAAAATTAAAATTGTGTTAGAAACTATCATGATCGAAAATAATCTGTTTTAAGAAAACACATGAAAAGTAAAAAAAAATTGATGAAAATAAACCAGAAAAGTCCTATATTTTAATTTTCAAAAAAATTCTCGTTATTTTTCCTACTCCATCTTTTAATCATAAGGCCTTGTTTCCACTGGGGTGAAAATTTCAACTGGTGAAAAATTGAACACACGTGACCTATAATAGTGATAGTGAATGGGCGGAGCCACGTCTGTTCTATTTTTCATCAGTTGAAATTTTCAAAAAGTTCAAATTTTGCACCCCAGTGGAAACAAGGCCTAACAAATGCAAAGACATGGATGGATTGAATGGACTTATGATTTTCAACAATTTTTCTCATAAATTTTCGATGTTGTTTCCTGTGACAGTCAAGAGAGGAGGGGGGGGGGGTCTCCTCCTGGATGGTGCAAATTCAGTAGCACACAAAGAATGATGACATTTAGTAAATGGAAAAGTGGTTGAGGGCCCGCCCCCCTCCCTTTAAAACTATAAAATATATAATATTTTTAGGCTGAGAGAACTTAGGAAGGTGGCCCAGGGGAGTTTAGTGGGTAAGAGGGGTTATGGGGAATAAAATTCATTGCACGTTTATGTGTTGATGAAAGGGGGGGGTGGAGGCTAAATCACCGGGAGAGTTTTTTCCATCCACAGACTGTAGATTTCAATTTGAGTTCGTTTTATCCGAATTCCCATCTCTTAAAAAGTCATAATTCATAGAGAGAAAGCAAAAAAAAAAACCCCCTAGATTTTGGTGACCAGTAAGCAGCAGGTCCACTTTTCTGTCCCCGGTAGACATTTTTTTATCATTCCTCTTTCTGTCTGCGAGACTTCAGATTTCTGAGTGTGGTTTTCGGGGGCACAAATTCAAGAGGGTTAACTTAACAATTGAACTTCAAATTTTGAACCCTTTAAACAGGGGGTTCGAATTAAGGTAGTTTTAAAGTATAAAACGCTTTTCGAACTTTCAAGGAAACTTGAATGTGTTTTGAAAACTAGAAGATGGGAAAACAACACAGGCAATTAGAAATCGGGACAAACAGAAGTTGACTCCGCCCCTTTTTATGACGACCGCGACGTCTAATTGGTTGGTTATGTAGTCTGATGTCACATGCTCCTCCCTTTTCAACGTCGAACCACACAACAAACCAATTAGAAGTTGCCGGTCGTCATAAAAAGGGTGGAGCCAACTTCTGTATGTCCCGATTTCTAATTGCCTGTGAAAACAACACCTTAGAGATGGGGTCACACATGCAGTAAAAAAAAATTTCCACTGAAAAAGGAATTTATCTCATTTGAATCTAATTTTTCTATTTATCTGGGCGACGGTTGGCAGAAGAAGAAAAAACTGTTTAAATTTTCTGTTTTGTCACACGGAATTAGATTTTATCAGCCAATAGTAAGACTTCTATGAGATTTGACTCCTTCTATTTCTATAAATTCAAGAATATTTTTAACATTTAGTTTCTATTGTAATGTGTGAGAACCTTTGAATACGTATATAGAAAGCAGAAAAAATATAACTGAAACTTTTTTTATTTTCTGCATGTGTGATCTATTTCTTAGGTTTAACAAGAAATGTGTTCCAATCAAAAGTATTGAATGTCACTTGTCAATGAAAATTTTAACACTTTTTATTGAAAGTAGAAGAAGAAATACAAGAAGACATTGACAGAATATCATGAATTATACATAACTTCAAAATATACAACAAAAAGAGACAAAAACAGCAGAAGAATGATTTGATTTTTATTCTTTTCTTTAAAAGAAATCACAGAAAATCGATTTATTTTCAGGTTTATGAAATCATGAAACAGGAAAAAGTGTTGTGGGGGAGGGGGGAGACTCAAACTGATTTAAATAGTAGAAATACGTTATAAAATTATACATACTATGTGAATTGATTTGAATTATTAATTTATAAAAACAATATAAATAAAATGAAATTTTAAGAATTTTTTAAAGTAGTTTTAGAAAATGTTATGAGACTTTTGCCACGTTTTCACGATAGTTGCTGCTGTCATGAGAGCAGCAACTATCGCGAGAACTATCATCGTGAAAACCTCATGATAGTCACTATAACACTGTCGCGATAGTGACTATCACAACTATCTCGTTTGACTAGATAGTTGATAGTACTATCGCCATAGTAATTAGTTGTTGTGTGACCGCTTTGTAGGGAAAAATATCCACTTTGTAGGGAAATTTGGCTTCTGGAGGGAGAGAGAGGCAACACTGTTGTTGACTCAAAGATATCCTGTGAAGTAGACGTGTCACACTGTCACATGTGACAGACCAATATCACGTTACTTCAAGACATGTAGACAGTTGCTATCGTGAGAGTGAACTATCGCAACTTTCATGACAGCTACTCACATGAGAGAACTATCCGTGTGAAAACGAGGCTTTAACTAAATTCTGTCTCTGAGACGAAAATGGGAAAATTATATCGTCTGTTTAAAGTTAGGTAATTTTCTAAATGGAACTACCTACCCTTCTAGTTTCTAAAACACATTTGTTATTTCTTAATTTTGCATCTGAAAGACAGAATAATCATCAGAGTTCAAGAGAGGCGTTTTACTTTTTAAAACCACCTTGGTTTCATTTATTTTTTAATAAAAATCACGATTTTTACAATAAAATTCATACAACCAAGAATGAAAAAACAGAGAGATAAAGAAAACAGAGAAATGAAATATTTTATAAAAAGCTTTGTAAAAATGTTGCTAATGTTTGACAACAAACATTTTTATTCCCCCTTTGATCGTTAAGAAAACTTAAATTCTGTGGGTCTCCGTGATTTTTATTTGTTGTTTGCACTTGATAAATGGTGTGTTCAACAACTTATCTGGGAAAAAAAGGTTACATTTCCGCAAATTTATCACTATTTACAGTGTGTGTATATATAGTGAAGAATTATTATTATTGTTTGTCCTCGCTTTTTTTTTTTTTAAAAAAAAGAAACACTTAAATTTAGACTGCAATTAATTTTCATTTAGAGAGAGAGACAGTAAGAGAGTGAGAAATAGTGATTGAAATAGATAGAGAAATGAGAAACAGATAGTGAGAAAAAAGAGCAAGTCTGGGAGATTTAGAAAGAGAGATAGAAAGATAGTTAGAAAGAGATAAAGTAAAACCTGTTGTTTTACATACCTCTATAAAACGGAAAACTGCTAGAACGGAAAAAAATTGTCTAGAACTACATGATTCCGTTTTATACAGGTTTTACTGTAGTTAGATAGTTAGAGAGAGAGAGAAACAAATAGAGAGATAGATAAGAAAGATATAGTTAAGAAAGATATAGTTAGAAAGAGAGAGAATAGAAACAGATACAGTTAAGCCGGTATTACACTAGCAACCTCCAATGCAATTTAACTTGCAATGCAACCTGTGATGTGACTTGCAACTAGAACTTTGTAATAAACTTCTATATCACACTTTATGCAACAACTTAGTTCCCCCAATCAAGTTTTCAAAACTTCGTTTATGTCAAAGGGGCCGACACATTCGAGTGAATCTCGTACGGTGGTATCGGAAGCCATTTTACTTTTAATCCACGTTTTACTGAATTTTAAAATTTCAATTCTAATTCTGGATTATCCAAGTAAAATGCAGCTAAAAAGTAAAATGACTTTCCATCCACACGAGGATCTGCTGTGAATCTTAGTGAAAATCGTACATGATTTTCTGTTCAATGTCTGCCCCCCTTGGTTTGAGTTCATATTGTGATCAAACTAACAGGAAGTTCATAAACCGGAAGTCATGAAACGGGGAATTCGTTCAATGTTACATATGTCATTTCCAGCAAACGGCCTAGTTGGTTGTTTGTCAGGAAGTTTACTTGAAAAGTCCTCTCAGAAGTTGAATCTGTGCAACTCGATGAGACTGAGTCTCACACTAGTTAAAAGGAAAGTTTTATCAAGTTGCATGACGTCATATCACACTAAACAAGGGAGTTGCATGTCACATTGCACGTTTTTATTGCAGTAAAAGTTGCTAGTGTGATAGGGGCGACCGAGAGAAAGATAGAAAAAACAGTGAAGGGGGAGAGATTGAGACAGAGAAAGAAAGAAAGATGAAAATGAGAGAAACGAATAATAATGGGTTTTCAGTTTGTATGTTTTTTAAATTTTTACAAAATCTCCAGAATATTTTTTTTATTTTAAAAACAAAACTTGAAAAGTTGACAAAAAATCTGTTAAAAAAGAAATTTCATATTTTTTAAAAACTGACTTTTAAGGGAATTTGTCTGTAATGGTTCTGTATTTTGGGTATTGTTTTTTTTTTATGAAAATGTGTCACTGGTGATGTTTTTTAAACACTTCATAAAAAAGTAAACGATGTTTAAAAGTAAAAAAAAGGGGATCATCATTTTTTTCTGACATTTTTTTCGTTCCTATTTTGTTTTCTTCAAAGATTTTAGTCACAGGTTAATGACCATTACAATTTTTTTCATAACTTTTGCTAAAGGAAAAGAATTCTGCAACAGTTTTTCCATTTCTGGATTTCAGCTTTTGGCCTCGTTTCCACTGTCGCGAAAATATGAACTGGATGAAAATTTCAACTGTTGAAAAAATGTTTAAATTTTTATCTGAACTTCAGCATTCAAGTTAATGTGTTTTAGTTGAAATATACGGAGTCCAGTTAAGGACACCATTCTCACAAACAAGATAAAATTGACGTTACTAGGCCTACTTAAAAGTCTGAACAAATCGAAATACTAAATCTTTGTTTTTTACATTACCCAATTATAATGAAATACAAATTTATTATATTTAAATATTTTTAACTCAATATATAGAGAATATTAAATGAATAAATTGAATTTGACCTATGGTTTGTATGGCCTTAACAGGACTCTGTAGAACATGTTTAATATTTAAACGCGTATGTCAGGTGTCAATGAGCTGTGTTATATACCTTGTACACACGTGATAATTTAAATGCATTTAAATAATAAACGTGTTCTACAGAGCCCTGTTAAGGACAAACGAACAATATATCGAATTCAATTTATTCAGTTAATAATCTCAAAATATTGAGTTAATACTTAAATATGTAAACTATTGACAAAATATTGATTTAGTATTTTTCAATTTAAAATATTAATAATTAAAGACAATTTTTATTTGGTTCATATGTCCTTAACTGGATTCCGTATAATTCACCTAAACACATTTAATTTGAATTCATTTAACTCATGTGTGTGTGTACAAGGTATAAGTGTTGAGCCGTAAGCCACGTAGACTTGACCAGAGCATTATTAAGTTGTTGCTTCTGTAAAATGTTAATTTATTTTTTTATCTGGAAGACAACAGTAATAATGTTTACAACTTAATTTGAAAAATGAGAAGCCAATTATACTCTGAAAAATTTTAATATATTCAGTGTAATTAAAAACGCGTAAACACACTTAGAATATTTTATGTAAAGTGGGGTTGTGTGACTGGGGGGGGGGTCCTTTTACCTTTTTTTAAATAAAAAAAAATGTATTTTTAATGATGAGTCCGCAATTTTGTAATATTTTAATTATGTGTGTGGCCCACTTACATTGTTTTCAACTTTTTACAATTTTCTGTGCGGTGTAGAATTTGAAGGAAAGTTGACACTTGAATCCTAAGAACAGGGTTCAAGTCTATTATGTTCAAGTGGTAAATTCTAAACTCAAGAAGGAAACGTAGCACTTCGAACTCTCAGAACAAGGTTCTAACTTCAACACAGAAAAAAACACCCCTATTTTATCTTGTACCATTGAATTTAGAGGGTTTTCAGTGTTGGAACCCCTGCAGGCAATTAGAAATCGGGACATACAGAAGTTGGCTCCGCCGTTTTTATGACGACCGGCAACTTCTAATTGGTTTGTTGTGTGGTTCGACGTTGAAAAGGGCGGAGCATGTGACGTCAGACTACATAACCAACCAATTAGAAATTGCCGGTCGTCATAACAAGTGCGGAGCCAACTTCTGTTTGTCCCGATTTCTAATTGCCTGTGTCGGAACTAGGCTTGCCACCTTTCATCTTTTGTGGAGGACTGTCCTCCACACAGGTAATTAGAAAACGGGATAAACAGACGTTTGCTCCGCCCTTTTTTATGACGACCGGCAACTTCTAATTGGTTGGTTATGTTGTCTGTCGTCGCATGCTCCGCCCTTTTCAACCAAACCAATCAATTAGAAGTTGCCGTTCGTCATAAAAAGGGCGAAGCAAACGTCTGTTTATCCTGTTTTCTAATTGCCTATGTCCTCTACAGGTGGCAAGCCTCGTTGGAACAATATTTAAGAGGGTTCAAGTGGTAAATTCCAAATTCAAGAAGGAAAATTAGTACTTAAACCCCGAAAACCAGATTTCAAGTTTCCAACATAGAAAAACTTTTTTTTTTATTGTGTGTATTGTTTGAACAGAGGCTTTTTCTACGTTGGAACCCTGTTGAGAGGGTTTAAGTTATAATTCAAATGTCAAGTGTTCCTTCTTGAATGTGGGCCTAATTTAAAGAAGATAAAAAAACACTCGCAGGTTGCATAGAAAAAACACAGATAATTTACATTTTTATACAAAATAAATTCCGGTGTATTTTTGTGTAAATTTCTAAATTTCGGCGGATAAAGAAGGTGTTTTTGTATTTTGCATATCATAACTTCCATAAGACGCCTCTGGGAACTTTCAACATTTTCAACGTTTATCGATTTTGACGCTCAGAAAAAAAAAAGATTTCTTTAAAATGCAAATATTTTTCATTATCCTTTTTTTTTCTTTCAAAAAGTTAATCTTATTTATCTTCTTTTCAAAACTTATACCTTGTACACACACACACACATATGAGTTAAATGAATTCAAATTAAATGTGTTTAGGTGAATTATACGGAATCCAGTTAAGGACATGAACACAAAATAAAAATTGACTTTTATTACTAATATTTTCAAAATTGAAAAACTAAATCAATATTTTAATGTCAATAGTTTATTATATTATATTTAATTATTAACTCAATATTTTCAAGATTATTAACTGAATTAAATTGAATTCGACATATTGTTTGTTTGTCCTTCACGGGGCTCTGTAGAACACGTTTATTATTTAAATGCATTTAAATTATCAGGTGTGAGTACTAGGTATAAGACCTTATTCTAATTCCATTTTTGCTTTTCTTAAATGATGTATTTTGATTTTAAAAGAAAAAATGACTCAATTTGGATTTTTTTTATTTCAATTTTTCTAAAAAAACTAAAAAGAAAAAAGCTTTTAAAATTTTTAACAATATTGTTTTTGTGAGTTCGAGTTGTTTGTTTTGTCAGTGGGAGGGGGAGGGGCGTTCATTAAAAGTCCTCAAATAAAAAAGGACACTTAATCTTATCTTATCTACCTTATAGGTAAAGGTAAACATTCAGGTGTGGTTTAGGTTGAAATGACCTCCTAGGGTCATTTTTTTCTTCTTTCGGAAGTGTAATTCAATATAAATCACCAACACCTTTTTTTTCTAGTCTGGTAGTCTCACATTTTTTTTGGTTTAAAAACATGTTTATACGTAGAGGTAGATCAACTCCATGTTATGAAAAAAAACGTTATTGAGTGGGTAGCTTAACTGAAAAGGAATTTAGATCTAATTAGAAGTGGTGCCACCTATTAACTGCAATCAACTATAGCACCAAAAGGCTCTATAGGCAGCACTCATTGGTCCTTGACACACGGACCACTTTTCTAATGTAAAATGAAGTCGGCAAAACCGACCACTTTTGAGTCTTTCTATAGAAAATAGATTGCGCCCACAACCTCGACCACTTTCGACTTCATTTTGTAGTCCCAAAAGTGGTCTGTGTGAGGGGGGGGGGGAGGGGTAACGACTGGTAATCATATTATACACTGGATCCCACTTTAATTGGCTCTATAAGACCTCAGTTGGACCTTATGGAAATGTAAGTTTGTAATTGGATTTGTAACGACCTGTCCACACCATAATTGCATCTAGACTGAGTACCCTGCAACTTAGTCTAGGAACACCGTTCTAGGTGTTGTACACACGTAGACACTTAAGTGTCAATCTGTGGACTCAGTCAATCTGCTGATTGCCTAGGCAATTTGCAAAAAAAAACCAACCTTCTAGCGAATTTGCAAAATTCAACACTTAAAATGTATTAAATTTTGCAAATTCACTAGCAGTTTGGTGGTTTTGCAGATTGACAGCAACATATACATTTGATCTAGGACACAAAAGTGTCGTCGTGTAGACGATGCTTAAGACCTCATCGACCACATTTTGGAACTCAACAAGCTTATACCTAGTACACACCTGATAATTTAAACGCATTTAAATAATAAACGTGTTCTACAGAGCCCTGTGAAGGACAAACAAACAATATGTTGTCGAATTCACTTTATTCAGTTAATACTCTCAAAATATTAAGTTAATACTTAAATATAATCAGATAAACTATTGACAAAGTATTGATTTAGTATTTCAATTTAAAATATTAATAATTAAAGTCAATTTTTATTTGGGTTCATGTCCTTAACTGGATTCCGTATAATTCACTTAAACACATTTAATTTGAATTCATTTAACTCATGCGTGTGTACAAGGTATTAGTTAACATGGTTTTAATTATAAATATTGTGACACAAATTTTAAAGCTTAAGTTGTGCCACCTCTATATTTATATCTTGATGTAGAGAGAGAAAAAAAATCATAAGATAAGATCGTGAATAATATATTATTTCTATTAAAAATAACAGAAGAAGAAGAAGAAAAAAATACACATTGATTTGTTTTGTTGTGGTTTTAAATATCACACACTTAGAATGTGGACTACAAATTGGTTGACCACCGCCAACCACTTTTATGATGTGTGTTAGTGGTTTTAGGCTGTGGGTGGACTAAAAAATACAATAGTTTTTTTCAACTTTTGGCACCGTTTTTTATGTTAATTTCTCAAAGGCGTTGCGTTGAATCCTTGAAGGTTTTTTTTTTCTTCATAAAAAATAAAACCTCACCCTAGCAACTTTTTTTTTTACAGTTATAAATAATTTCGTGATTGTTATTGTTATTGTTAGAATTTTTCATACCTTATAATCATAATTTCTTGTTTCATACTTTTTTATTATTTGAAATAAGAAAAGAAACAAAATAATGATATGATGTTATAAAAGTTTATAACATGTTTATAACTAATGTTGCTGCTACTCATTATTATTGAGTTTCTTTGAAATCTTTTTTTTTTGTCTTACTTTCTCTTGTGAAATATTTTTAAAATGACTAATATTGCCACAAAAGAAATGTAAAAAAGTAAGTTTGTTAGAAACTAGAATAGTAGAAGGTGAATATCCTAAAAATGGTTATTCGTGATTGAATCTTAAAACCTTTTTTGATACAAAAAAATAACCAGGCGTGTTTGCTTTAACCAATGAAAAATGATGATGAATCATATAAATTATTATTAATTATATGATAATTTTATGAAATTTTTAAAACTGATGAAAAATACTGGGTTTTGGACGTCAATTGGAGTTAAAACTAATTTTACCAAAGTTTTTAACAGGTTTTTTTAAGGTTAGGATTCGAAAGATTCGAAAGACGAAAAATACGCGAAGATTCGAGTTTTCGAATCTCGAATATTTTTCAAGATTCGCGGGATTCGAATGTCCCATCCCTAGAATATAACAATGTCTATTGTTTTGATGATTTACTGAAGGTTGTGTGTGTTGTGTATACGTAAAACATAAACACAGTAACCCCAGTATTTTTTTTGTTGATAAAAACAAGTCTTTTTGTTCATTTATGAAATTATATATTAAAGGTGTGTAAATCTTTTGACAATCATTTCAAAAAAGGTGGGTCCTCCCTCCTTTCCTCCTCCTCTGAACTTTTGTGAAAAGTATTAGAACTTTTTACTAAAATTTCTTATTATATCCGAATTTAAGTTGTGTTCTTTTTTTCAAAGTCTCAAGTGGTGTTTGTTGGTTAAAACTTCTTTTCTTTTTACTTCAAGAGGTGATGACCATTGTTGACCTTTCTTTCTTTTTTTTTCTCCCCAGTTTGTATTTTCTGGAGTCAATTTCCCATTTATCACACATTTTGCTTCTTCTGAGTTTGAAACTTCAGAGTGAAATTTATATCCCTCCCCCCAAACACACTTCATGCATTAACACACTCACATACACTCACACTCAGCAGGGTGGATGAACTGACAGACATTTTTCTCCCTTTTAGTAAGGATACACTAAGGGGGGGTAAGTTACCCCCAACTTACTGCTACCTCACTCTCTGTATGTAGATTGAGTTTCAAAGAGGGTCTGCATCATTTTCATAGAACTTTTTAAGACTTTTTTTAAAAAAAACACCCCCCAAATATTATAAAAATGACTGAAAGTGTTTTCTATGTCTTTGAAGAATTTCTTTCTTGAGTTGGAGCCATCATTTTTTCTTACATTTTTTAAAATTTTAATTTGAAAAACTACTCTGAAAACAGCCAAGAAGGTGTATCTATGGCAGAGGGACAAAAAGTCCAATTGCTGCATACAAAATGCAGTGTCAAAACACAATAACAAATTGCAATAGGTTCTGGTTATCCTATGAAAAAGAAAGTTTAATCATGGTTAAATTGCGACAAAAAATGTTTAATACATAGTTAAACTTTGAACATGGTTAGAACGTGGCTAAATTTAGACTAAAATAGCTAAGCTTTAGCAAACATGGTTTAATCATGGGTTAAACTGTAATACACACTGTTAAAATTTGACAAACATGGTTAAACTATGATAAACGAAAGGCTAAACTCTGAAAAACATGGTTAAACTGTAATAAACATGGTTAAACTGTGATAAACTTGGTTAAGCAGTGTTAAACATAGTTAAACTGTAATAAACATGGTTAAACTGTGATAAACATGGTTAAGGTGTAATAAATATGGTTAAACTGTGATAACATGGTTAAGCTGTAATAAACATAGTTAAACTGTGATAAACCTGGTTAAACTGTGATAAACATGGTTAAGCTGTAATAAACATGGTTAAATTGTGTTAAACATGTTTAAACTGTCATGAACATGGTTAAACTCTGACAAACTTTGTCAAAACATAGTTAAGAACATGGTTAAACTTAATGCCAAACAAAGTCAGAACTGTGACAACCACATATGCAAGTTCCTAACCCTATTCATTAAACTTTGACAAGTTTTACAAGAAATAAGTTAAAAATGTGACAAGCACAAGTATGTAGAACACAGTTTAACCTTCAAGATTATTTAGTTAACTGTATTTAAAGGGTGTTCACACATAATATGATGCTTAGATCTGGATGTTTCTCTGTAATAAATTATATTAATAATCATTTGTCTTCTTTTAATTTCTCATTCTAATTAATAATTTATAGCCCAACAATTAATTAACTACTATACTTAGATCCATGACCCACTTTTTTTTTTGTAACTAAGTAATGATGATTTGTTTTGTCTTAATTAATGTTAAGAATGTTTGTGCCAAAAGGACCTCGAAGATGTTTCTCTTTTTTCTTCTAATTTTAGTAGTTTTTTCTTTCATCAAAATATGTCTGTCTGGTTTTTGTTTCTTTTGTTGTGTCATCCAACGAAAAGGAGCTTCCTGTCTTTATTTGAAAAGATGATACATTAGTTTCCGGTTCATGTTCTGAAGATATCCGTCCTTCTATTTTTTAGGGGGGTTTTTTTTTGGCTGCGTTTCCACTGACCCACATTTTATCTTAAGATGGGGTTTAGTATAGGAACAGCTGATTTTCGATCTCTTTCGTTATTCTGTCTTTAAGAGAACATGTATACAGTGTTTTAGAAACTAGAAGGGCAACTCTTACACTGAAGGGTATTTTTCATGTTTTGATATCTTTTAAAATAAACTTTTTATGGAGAAAAATTAAAAAAATAACGTCTGCTAAAAAGGTGAGAGTTAAGAGAAGCTAGAAAGTATTTTAGAAACTAGACGGGTAGTTAGTTCATTTTCAAGTTTCGACATCTTTCAAAATAAACTTTTTATAGACAAAAAATGAAACAAAATATTGTCTGCTTTAAGTTTGATTATTTTCAAACTGACATAAAAAAGCTTATTTTGAAAGATAACAAAATGCTTTTTAGTGATTGAAGCTACCCTTCTAGTTTTTAAAATACTTTCTAGTTTCTCTTAACTCTCACCTTTTTAGCAGACGATATTTTTTATATGTTTCTCCGTAAAAAGCTTATTTTGAAAGATATCAAACATGAAAATACTATTAAATTGAGCAGCAACCCCTTCTAGTTTTTAAAACACATTCATATTTCTCTTTATTTTTGCGCCTGAAACAGAGAGAGAGCGAGGCACCGTTTTTACACTTTAATAAATATAATTATAAATATAAATTAGTTAGTATTAATTAGTTGTTGGTAGTTAATTTTTTAAAATAATATTTCAAATCTTAATTATTATTGTTTTTAATCAAACTTTTGAAAAGTTTGAGTGCTCAAAATCTAGTTTTTCGTTCGTTTTTACTGAAATTCTACGGAAGTTTTGAGAAAAATTTGTTAAAAAAGGCGTTTATAAATTACAATTGAATTTAGATTTACCTACTCTACTCCTTGATAATCATAACTAATTTTAGTAAATTAATCATAACTTTAGTAATTATTATTTGCAACTTGAGAAGAAGAAAGATTTTAATTTTATTAATAATTTTCTCTCTCCATGTTGTTTCTTTTTTTCAGTTCACGATTGCGATGTAACCGAATGGGGTTCTTGGTCCGATTGCGACACCGACTGTGGTTCAGGCACGATGACTCGAACCAGGTTTATTGTCCGCGAACCAGTGAATGGTGGACGCCATTGTCCAGAACTTATTCAGAAGAGAGGTTGTTATGCTCATGGATGCAACGGACACGGAGACAAAGCTGGAAGAGGTACGGAGTAGTACTACGGACGGGGGTTCAAATTATGAGGTTTATCCGAGCTTTCGGATTCCAATTTCCATTCTTCACCTTTTTTTTCTCTCGAAGAAATCTTTTTTTTTTAATGCAAGTTAGTCAATGTTGCAGTTATGTGAGAATAGGAAAGATATTTATGAATAGAAATTTTCTATAAAGAGCCCAGAGAGAGAGAGAGAGAGGTGGGAGTTAATATTACATAAGAAAAAAAAGGTATCTTCATTTTATTTTTATGATGTACCTGGCATTCATATTTTTTTATCGTAGTTCGGTAAGTGACGAAGAAGCATGAATTGAAAAATTCCGAGGTTTTTTTCTTCTTATTCTGAATAGAAATGAATGTGAATTAAGGGGAGAAGAAGCTTTTTTTCGTATTAAAATGGAAAATAGGTGCTTTCAATTTACGAGATAAGACTTAATTTGGCTTTGAAGCAAAACTTATAAAAATAGCTGACTGGATTTCGATTAGAAAGAAGGAGAGAGAGAGAGAAGAAAGGTGAAAAAAGAGGTATATTTTAGCATAAAAATGGAGTAAATCTTCCTCTTTCTGGTACAGGCAATTAGAAATCGGGACGAACAGAAGTTGGGTCCGCCTTTTTTATGACGAACGCAACAAACCAATTAGAAGTTGCCGGTCGTCATAAAAAGGGCGGAGCCAACTGAAGTTCTTCCCGATTTCTAAATGCCTTTGAACATTCTTGCCACACATTCCTTACATCCATCCAGACATAAATTCAAGATCTTTGTTGCTCTTTAGAGGGCAACAAAGGTCTAAAAATTGGTTCCAATTTCTTAAAAAAAAATAAGCCGTGAGCTTCATTTAATGGAATCATAATTTTATGATTTATGCCATCATGAATAAGACTGAAAGATAATGATAAAATTGGTACACAATATTTTCGGTTGTAATTTACTCATGGGGGGCCTCTCGTAAGGGTGGCTGAATAAAAAGGAAGGAAGAAAGGAGGATGAGGAGGCTAAATATATTGGAAGTAGAAACCTCCGTTAATAAAAACGATCCGTGTTCTTGCATATATAATTAGTATTCAAGACCCGAGTTAATCTACTGTGTTAAGACAGCAATTATGATGTTTTCGAGGGCACATTTAATGGTTTTTCATTTTAATCAATCTCGTCGTCGTTAAGACCGGAGAGAAGAGAAAACATCGTTAAGGAAGTTTCCTCCTCGTTCTAGGCGGAATATTATTAATCATGATGATTCCTCTAACATCGGGCAAAAAAAAATTGATGTTACGAGCAATTTACATCTTTCTTAACGGAGGAGAAAAAAAGGAAGTTTGGTGAAATAAATTCTGGAAGCCTCGTGAAAGAGTCTCGAGAATGCTCGAGGTGACACGCCTCGAAGCCTAAAAACATTTTTTAAGATACACTAATTACTAATTAGTAATTACTCCCGTTCTGTACGGTTTGCCTTAAAGTTATTTGCTCGTTATCGAGAAAGTTCGGAAACTTTTAAATTCAAATCACTTAAGATGGTTTTTGAACAGAGTTGAGTTTCGAACTCTTGATGATTTTTGTCTTTCAAAAGAGCAAAACTTAAAGAGAAACTAGAAAGTATTTTAGAAATTAGAAGGGTAGCTTCAATCAATTAAGGGTATATTTTCATGTTGTGATACTTTCATGTCTAGAAATACTCTTCTAGTTTCTAAAATACTTTCTCAATTTGTCTGGAAGTTAGCTCCTGAAGAACAAACAACAACTTTCAATTTCTTCTTGAGATGATTTATGAACAGGTGACTTTCGAACTCTTAGTTGTTCTGCGCGTTTCAAGGAGCAACAATAAAGAGATGTTAAAAACTAGAACGGGTAACGGAATCACTTAATAGTATTTTGATGTTATTGATACCCTGTTTAAAATAAAACTCTTTAAAGTTGGATCATTTTCAAATTCACATAAAAAGTCTTATTTTGAAAGATATCAACAACACGAAAATACCCTTAAATGATTGATTAACTTTCTAGTTTCTAAAACACTTTCAAGTATCTCTTCATTTTGCACCTAAAAGACACCATAATAAGAGTTCGAGAGAGGCGTTTAAACTTTTAAAACCACGTTAAAAGATGTCTTACAAGCAGCCATTACAAAAGAGAACATGGGGGGGGCGGTGTTAGGCCAATTCTCAGGAATTGAGCCCCGTTTTTAGGAGGTTTGTGGCTCGAATTCATCACTGAATAGATACCGATGTTATGGGAAAATATAAACTGAGAAGAAATCGCAATTCTTATCTGTCATTTTTCCTTAAAGGATAAGAAAATAGGAAGAAAAGAAAAAAAAAGGGTAAAGATTTCTGGTGTGGAGAAGACTGAATCTGAATGTTGCAATTTGAAATGCACATAATAATGAAGTTTAAAGGTGGATGATGATGATGATGAAGAAGAATGTACTTTAGTCTTCTCGTTCGTTGCACTTAGTTTGTTTCTTAAGCCGGTATCACACTAGCAACTTCCAATGCAATTCAACTTGCAATGCAACTTGTGATGTGACTTGCAACTAGAACTTTGTAATAAACTTCTATATCACACTTTATGCAACAACCTAGTTCCCCCCAATCAAGTTTTCAAATATTTTATGTCAAAGGGGCCGACACATTCGGGTGAATCTCGTACGGTGGTATCGGAAGCCATTTTACTTTTAATCCGCGTTTTACTGAATTTTAAAATTTCAATTCTAATTCTGGATTATCCAAGTAAAATGCAGCTAAAATAGTAAAATGACTTTCCATCCACACGAGGATCTGCTGTGAATCTTAGTGAAAATCGTACATGATTTTCTGTTCCATGTCTGCCCCCTTGGTTTGTGTGTCCATATTGTGATCAAACTTACAGGAAGTACATAAACCGGAAGTCATGAAACCGGGAATTCGTTCAATGTTACATATGTCATTTCCGGCAAACGTGGCCTGATTGGTTGTTTGTCAGGAAGTTTATTTGAAAAGTCTCTCAAAGTTGAACCTGTGCAACTTGATGAGACTGAACCCGCACACTAGTTGAAAGGAAAGTTTTATCAAGTTGCATGACGTCATATCACACTATAAACAAGGGAGTTGCACGTCACATAACACATTTTAGTGTGATCACATCATAGTGTGATAGGTAGGGGCTTTAGCTTTTTTTCTTTCTAGAAAAAAAAGTGTAAACAAAATTAAGTTAAGAGAGAGAAAAAAAGTTTCTAGTAGAAATAAATATAAATGACATATTAATGAATAATTAGCTGAATAAATTCAACTGTTCTATGCACATAATTCAAAATGAAGTTAAACTAGTTTTAAAAGTGTAAACGCCTCTTTCGAACTCTTTATTATTCTGTCTTTCAGGTGCAAAGTTAAGAGAAACTTGACAGACAAGGCAGAGATTTCGTTTGCCCCGCCCTTTTATGAGGGACGGCGATTTCTAATTGGTTGACGCGGAGAGGGCGGAGACAAACGAAATCTTAGTGTTGGGTAGAACTGCCTGTACTTGAAAGTGTTTTAGAAACTAGAAGGGCAGCTTAATTAATCACTTTAATATTTTATTTACACCTGAGCTAAAAACATTCAAGTTGAATTATACGGAGTCCAGTAAAGGACAAAAACAAGATAAAAATTTACTAAATTACTTAACAGATGAAATTGAAATACTAAATCAATATGTTTTTTTTTCAATTTCTATTTAGTGTTGCTGCTCTTTTGAAAAATGTAGAATAACCAGAATTCGAAAATCAGCTATTTATATATTTAAAAAAAAATCATCATAAATTGAAAATACACCGAAACAAATACTTGGGTGGCCAAATCTTAATAAAAAACAGGATTAACTGGACAACAATTATTTCAAAAGAAATAAAATAAGTTTACAAGATAAAATGTGACTTTTAAGATTAAAATATTTGAAACAACTTTAAAAAAAATTGTCTGCTTAAAGTTGGGTCATTTTTTCTCAAACTGACAATAAAAAGCTTATTTTAAAAGATATCAAACATGAAAATATTCTTAATTAATTGAGCTGCCCTTCTAGTTTCTAAACCCACTTTCAAGCTTCTCTTCATTTTGCACCTGAAAGACGGTATAAGTAGAGTTCAAGAAGCCTCGTTTACACTTTTAAAATAAGAGGGCTCCATAGAAAAATACTTGTGTAAATGCAAGGTAGATGTCGCCATGCGACCTCCATAGGTGGCAAACCACACTCATCGCCAATTAGTTGAAATCGAATGCACCCTTTTAGCTCTAAAAAGCGTCCAAAACAATCTTAATCATCAGCACGTGACAAACTTACACCCAGAACATAATATAAGTGAAGAGAGAGAGAGAGAGAGAGAGCACGTGTAGAAATAGCGATGACGCAATTGAAAGTTTGCCACGTGGGAAACGAAGGAAGGTTGAGTCAAGAGTTGAAGAATGTCTTCAGTACATTTCTATAGGAGGAGGGCTAGTGGCGCCATCTAATGCTACACGCACAAAATAAATGATCTACTTGCATTCTTAAGTAAAATGACACAAGGCCCTGATTTTCTGTTCAGTTCCTGAACTTTTGTTTTTGGTGTTTCATAATTTCATTCTTCTTTTCTGTCCGCCAAACTAAGTTAACTAATAAGGAAGCCATTAATGTTAATGGTTTACATTTTTTATATTAGATTATTTCATCCAATTATTATTATTATTGATTGATGAAGTCGATAATAATAATAAAAATTGACCAATACACACACACACAAGATAAAAATTTAAGTGTTCTCTTAATCCACTTTTATGAGATTTTCTTCTTTTTTTTTTTTGGTTGGGGGGGGGAGGGATGTTTTACCCTAAAATGTGGTTCTCTTGTTTGAAAATGACCAATCATCATCACTTGGTAAAATTGGATATAAATAATTTCTGTTTAATTGGTGGTAATCAAACAAACTTAACTTGAAAAACGTTACTTTGTGGTGGAAACGTGTGTCCATAAGGAAAAAAAGGTTGACCATTACCACCACCACCACCACCAGAATATCCACCACAAATCAATGGGTCAGTGGTGGTCACTCGTAATTGGTCTTTTTTGAAATTATGAGAATGGTGGGCCCTGATTGGCCATCATCATCATCAACCCGCATCATCATCTTGGGGGATCTCGAGGACAAATTTACTGCAGTTTCTTTTCAAAATCTCTTGCAACAAATTCCAATTTTGTGTGTTTTTTGTTTGTCGTTTTATTTCTCTTGGGAAACATTCAGCATTTGAGCACATTTCTGAAATTGTTGTAACCGTTCCAAAATAATATCATCCATTGATTGTTGATCTTTGGGTGGGGGGAGGGGGGAGTTTATAAAAAAAAAGTCCGTTGACTTGGGTGGTGGTTAGAAATCGAGTGAATCTGTGATTTTTAACTTCCACAATTGGGCCTCAACTGTCATTTTGTCACATGTGATATGAGGACAGTGTCTCTGCAGGAGACACGTACAAAATTAGAAACATACGTTTTGGTAGTTGGGAAAAAAAAATGGATCTCATGTGTGATCCTTTTCTGGGGCGCATTCGGAAACTAAAGAAACCCGTAAAGTGGCGTTCGAATACATTGTGGCTGGGCATCTTTTTAAAGAAAGAGAGTCCGGGAACTATGCTAGCTCCACTTAACCCATCTCAAGAAAGCAATCCATATACTTGTTTTATTGAGAACATTCAACTGAATGTGTTTATGACAGGCATCTGTAGACAGCTTCAGAATTTCTTTGGCTCCGCCCTTTTATGAGCGTCGTCAATTTCTAATTGGTTTGTTATTTGGTCTGATGTCACATGCCCCGCCCTTTTTAATTTCTAATTGGTTCATATTTGGTCTGACGCTTGGTCTGCTGCATCTACAAGCGTTTTGGGCGTGTCTTCATGGTGTGTGAAGTCATATAAAATGGCGTCGAAGACGCCATATGCAACAAAATCTGGTCTCTGATTGGTTGTTGGGTAGCGACTTGAAACGTTTGCGACGCTTTGACAAGTCGCTAATAGTTGCTTGTATATGGTATGAAGATGCGCATGTGCGGTGACGCTCGCTCGAGGTAGGACGCTCGACGTCGCGTGAATGAAGTTTAAGCCTTAGAATCTTTACTGGAGATCGGCTTTATTGAATGCTTGATTGCACGTACTGTTTGATTTGAGCACCAGTGTGATGCAGCGTTGGCCTCCAAGCTTTACGGGCACACTGCTCGTAAAGCTTTGTATGTGTGTGCGTCCGTGTTAGCTTGCTTGGTTTTGTGCTCACTAGTGCGTGCTTCTGGCTTTTGAATGTGTGCGTGTTTGCGCGTGTTAAATGAGGCAAATGTACAAAAAAGAAGACTAAAAAATAAAAGATTTCGGGGGTTGGAAATTGATAAGAAGAATGAATGTTTTTTTTGATGCGCATTTCTTCTTTAGGTCCCTCTCTCTCTCTCTCTCTCACTCACTCTTGTCTTTCAACTGAATGTTTATTATGATAATACTCAATGTGTGTTTGTGGGTGGTGGTTAATGGGGGCCATTTTTTATCACCTATTTTTTATATATATAAATTCACTTCTATTGTTGTGCCTTTTGGTTGTTGGCCATGTTGTTAGGGTCTTAAAGGATCATCATTTTCGTTGATGTTACATTTTTTATCTTTTGAATGTGAATCATTTCTTAACTGGGATTTTTTTTCTTCATCGCCGCCAATTTTTTTTTTCTACCCCACATTCAGTTCTATTCTTCTGAAGTTGTTTTTTGGTACATTATACAAAAAATAAGATTAAAGCTTAGCTTAAATTTGAGAATTTAAAGTTTCTATCAACTTCATATTTCTTTTTTCACTCTCTGAATCACAATCATACGGAGCCCTGTTGAGGACATATTTTCTTTTATCTCGCCCGGACGGGATACTATAAGTCGAGTCAGAGGCAGCTAGAAATCGGGGAGAACTTCAGTTGGCTCCGCCCTTTTTATGACGACCGGCAACTTCTAATTGGTTTGTTGTGTGGTTCGACGTTGAAAAGGGCGGAGAGCATGTGACGTCAGACTACATAACCAACCAATTAGAAGTTGCCGGTCGTCATAAAAAGGGCAGAGAATAGAAATGAATGTGAATTAAGGGCAGAAGAAGCTTTTTTTCGTACTAAAATGGAAAATAGGTGCTTTCAATTTACGAGATAAGACTTAATTTGGCTTTGAAGCAAAACTTATAAAAATAGCTGACTGGATTTCGATTAGAAAGAAGGAGAGAGAGAGAGAAGAAAGGTGAAAAAAGAGGTATATTTTAGAAATCGGGGAGAACTTCAGTTGGCTCCGTGCTTTTTTTTTGACAAGCGTCAACTTCTAATTGGTTGGTTATGTAGTCTTACATCACATGCTCCGCCCTTTTCAACGTCGAACCACACAAGAAACCAATTAGAAGCCCGATTTCTAATTGCCTGTTTTCTCATCGGGTTCTAATTTTTTTACCCCCCACCCTCTCCTTAAGCAAGTTCTATTTTTTACCAGGTTGTATTTTCATCCTTCTTGGTTCAATTTTTCCTCAGTCGGTTCAATTTTTTTTAACCAAATTATATTTTCACACCTGGTTCTATTTTTTCACTTGGTTCTATTTTCGCCGTACATGGTTCTGTTTTTTCATGCAGTTCTATTTTTTAGTAACCAGGTTGTATTTTTCTTCTTCCCGGTTCTTTTTTTTTCAACTGGTTCTATTTTTCACTGTTTTGTATTTTCTTCAACTCTGTTCTGTTATTATCCACTGGTTCAATTTTTATTTCCCCCACCTGGGCCACGAAGCCCACCAGGCCCATGGGCCTTTAATATAAAATTGCCGGCCCAGCCCATGGGCTTTATATGTAGGTCTCTACTTTGAATACAATTTCAGATAAAATGTACAAAGTGAGAACGGTTTTTTTAGTCTGTGTAAAAAAGAAGTTCCATGTTGTTTCTCATTTTTGTAATGCCATTTTTATAAATGTTTTTTTGGGGGGGGGGGGATGGAACTTTTTACATGTTAAGTTTGTTCATAAAATGGGAGCTGTGTATTTTTTTATTGCAATAAGTTTTTTTTTTCTTCAATTCTATTTATTTTCAATTTCCTAGTTTTTTTGTTATTGTGAATTTTACATTTTGATTTGTTCATTTTTGTTTTACTTCGTCGCAACTGTCAGATTACTAGAAAAACAAATACATATTATGAACAAATAGTAGAGAAAGAGAGAGAGAGAGAGAGAGAGAGAGAGAGAGAGAGAGAGAGAGAGAGAGAGAGAGAGAAAAACAATTGGAGTGGAATTGAGAAAATAACTCCATTTCACGTTTTCCTTGATAAAAAAAAAGTTTACATTTTTTTTTAAACAAAAAAGCAATTTTTCTATGGACATTAAATTGTCATTATGTTTATATAGTTTGTTTTCAACTTGCTTATAGCTCCGTCTGTTTTTAGCCGTTTTTGTGTGCAAGCTTATGGATTTGTACCGGAAACTTACAAATTGACGGCTTTATGGCCTCGGCACACAAGCGACTTTTAGCCAATGTTGGCGTCTTTCCATAGAAAATATGTACATTGCGACGACACTTCCGCGACCTTAAGGCTTCTTTTTGTCGCCAAAAAGTCAGTCACTTTTGGAACAGGCAATTAGAAAACGGGATAAACAGAAGTTGACTCCGCCCTTGTTATGACGACCGGCAACTTCTAATTGATTGGTTGTGTAGTCTGACGTCACATGCTCCGCCCTTTTCAACGTCGAACCACACAACAAACCAATTAGAAGTTGCTGTTCGTCATAAACGGTGGAGCCAACTGAAGTTCTGACCGATTTCTAACTGCCTGTGTTGAAATAGCCTCTTCTTGTTACAGGCATTTAAAAATCGGGACATACAGAAGTTGGCTCCGCCTTTTTTTGACGACCAGGAACTTCTAATTGGTTGGTTATGTAGTCTGACGTCACATGCTCCGCCCTTTTCAACGTCGAACCACACAACAAACAAATTAGAAGTTGTCGGTCGTCATAAAAAGGGCGGAGCCAACTTCTGTTTGTCCCGATTTCTAATTGCCTGTCTTTTGGAACACTTTTCGGCTGCAAAATAATGGCGAGTTATCACCAAAACCCTCGAACACTTTCAAAACACCGAAGTGGTTTCTAAGTCGTCCAAATGTGTTCGAAATTGGCAAAAAAGACAAAATATACTTTTGACAAGGAAAGCTTAGGAAACACGTATTGAAAGAATCCTCAGCATGAAGTACTGTGCAACGAGAACAACATCAAATACATAGACTCTTTCCGGGTGTTTTTAACGGTGTTTTCTGTCGCCAGTGGCGGGGATGGCACACCTTCCCAACATGCAAATTGTTTGAAAAGTCGCCCTGTGTATTCCAAAATTGGCGTCTTTCCATAGAAAATACATTGCAACCACACAGCTCAGCCACGTTCGACATATTATTTTGTTGTCGAAAATTGTTTCAAAAGTTCGCCTGTGTACCCAAAATGCATTAGGCGTATTTTATTTTCAGCACTTGTTGTCGAAACATTCATGAAGACAGTGTTTGTTTTTTGTCTTCACTGGTTCAACTTTTTACGCCAGGCATGATTTCCATGATCTCAATTATTGAGAGAGTCTTTGCTTGAGAGTTTTTGCTTAAAAAAAATTTAAGCAAAAAAAAAAAAACGAACTGAGCTTAGGAAGAAAACTTTCTTCCTACTTTGGAAGAAAGAAAAAAGTGTAATGGAAATTATAGTGGACACATTCAATGTTCCTTCCATTTTTTACTAAAAAAAATCACTTATTCATGGAGCAGAATGTACTTTCTTGTTGGTTTTTGTTTGAAATTCTCATGGGTCCATCATCATCATTTGCACTTTTCTTTGAAAAAAGTCCTTTCGAAATTTCTTCTTCTTCAAGAAACATGATAAACATTCTAAGAGCTTTTTTTTTACCCTTCTTTGAATATTGTAGGCCTCTACATATACTGTCTGCTGGCTTTTGTCCATTTTCTGCCATTTTTAATGGGACAAGGTCGTTTGCCCCTTGCATTTATTTTGGCTGCTGCTCTTTCTGTAGTTTTATTTCTGATTTATATATTTGGAGACTTTTTCAGGGTCTTTGTCTTTAGTACAAAACATACTGTATATTAACTGGCATTCTAGGCTTTTCGAACTTCTATGTTAAGCTAGCCACAGACGATCAAATCTGGCTTGACAATCCTAAATTTAAGATGACTTCTGTTGGTTTTTCTTTTAGCTGGATAGTTGTGACAGACGATCAAATCTGGCTTGACAATCCTGGCTTGTCAAACCTGAATTTAGATTGACTTCTGTTGGTTTTTCTTTTAGCTGGATAGTTGTGACAGACGATCAAATCTGGCTTGACAATCCTGGCTTGTCAAACCTGAATTTAGATTGACTTCTGTTGGTTTTTCTTTTAGCTGGATAGTTGTGACAGACGACCAAATCTGGCTTGACAATCCTGAGTTTAGACTGACTAAAGTTGGTTTTTCTTTGTTGCGTCAGACTATATAACCAACCAATTAGAAGTTGCCGGTCGTCATGAAAAGGGCGGAACCAACTTCTGTTCGTCCCGTTTTCTAATTGCCTGTCATTCAACAGTTTTAACTTTTCTTAGAAAAGAAAACTTAGAAGAAGAAGAAAAATGAGACCAAAAAAAAGGTCCTTTCTATGAAACTCCATATAAAGCCTGTATAGACTGTTACCCTCAACACCACACACCCACCGGTTTTTATTTACTATAGTCACTTATTGTGGTTATTTCTGAATTCCTTTTTTTTATGAAGAAGTTAGAAAAATATCCAAACAAATGAAAAGTGGGACAAAGTTATTCTAAAAATAACAACAAATAATAATTATGACATGTTTTAAAATAAACCCAAATTAGATTCGTTACACTAATGTGTACGGAGTAAAAAAAATATTCGAAGGACTTGTCATTTTTGTTATAATTTCTCATATTTTAGAATTTTAGAATAGTTGGTTTATGAAGATCCAAATTTGAAGTTAGTTAGAAACATAAATTTCACAGAAAACATGCAAAAATTAACCGGAAACTATAAATAAACAGTAAAAATGAAAGATGAATCCTAAATTTTCTCGAATCCGAATCCTAAAAGGTTCTCGAATCCGAATCCTAATAATAAGAATCCTATATTATTCACTAAGAAGATACAAATAAATGAAATAATATTAAATATTAAATTATTATAATAAAAAAACACAGTGTGGCTTCACTCAGGGGGTCGCCACAAGGTGGTCCGGAGTTGCAACCGAAATTGAAACAATCGCCGGTTTGTTTTCTTAGTGAACGCTGCTTCTATTGGACGTCAATGGAGTTCAAAACTAATTTTACCAAAGTTTTAACAGTTTTTTTTAAGGTTAGGATTCGAAAAGACGAAAAAAAGCGCGAAGATTCGAGTTTTCAAATCTCGAATATTTTTCAAGATTCGTGGGATTCGAGAATTCGAATGTCCCGCCCTTTTAAATTTCTAATTGGCTGATATTTGGTCTGACGCTCATAAAAGGGCGGAGCAAACGACTGCATCTTTTGCTGAGCCCACTTGTCTGACAGGCATTTAGAAATCGGGAAGAACTTCAGTTGGCTCCGCCCTTTTTTATGACGACCGGCAACTTCTAATTGGTTGGTTATGTAGTCTGAAGGTCACATGCTCCGCCCTTTTCAACGTCGAACCACACAACAAACCAATTAGAAGTTGCCGGTCGTCATAAAAAGGGGCGGAGCCAACTTCTGTTTGTTCCTATTTCTAAATGCCTGTTTTTCTGGATGCTACATTTCTGTTTTCTTTTTAGTTTCCGGACACAGCTATTTTTCTTGAAATGCTGAGTGGTTTTTTTTATAAAATAAATGAGTGACAGTTGAATAATGTTAATTTATTTACACAATTGTAATACAGCATTAAAAACCCCTACAAAAAATGAATTCATATATCCTGGATTACTTGTTGAGGGGGAAGGGGAGAGGAAAAGGGGGGATAACAAAATATTACCGGTGGATTAGAGATTTAAAATTACACCTGTGTTTGTTAGAGGATAAAGATTTTTTAGAAACTTCATTTTTGAACATATTATCTCATTACTTGAAATTCATAAGAAGACTAGAAAGACTCAGGAAAATGTGGGATTGAAAGGGAGGAAGGGGTGGAGGTCAAGTGTAATTCTTGCCCCCCCCCCCCCCTCACTCCCTCAAAAAATCCTATTAAAAACTAGAAGAAGAAAAAAAAAAATAAGACAAATAACTCTGAAGTCTCATTGTGACACTGATTTAATTCCCTTTCCTTTTTTTTTTTGGTGTCAATAAAGTAAGACATGAAAAATGAAGGGTCAGTTTGACCTGAGGAATTGATGATGAGAAAGGATCAAATTCAAGAAAGGGACAACTTAGCACTTGAAACTACAACTTTGAATCCTTTGAAACAGGGATCCAATATAGAAAACCGGTTTTAAACAAAGGCAATTAGAAATCGGGACATACAGAAGTTGGCTCCGCCCTTTTTATGACGACCGGCAACTTCTAATTGGTTTGTTGGGTGGTTTGACGTTGAAAAGGACGGAGCATGTGACGTCAGACTACATAACCAACCAACCAATTAGAAGTTGCCGGTCTTCATAACAAGGGCGGAGCCAAACTCTGTATGTCCCGATTTCTAATAGCCTGTGTTTTAAGCTGGGTATTTCTATGTTGAAAACGTTACTCAAAGAGTTCAAGTTTAAAGTTAAAATGTTAAGATTGTTTTCTTGTATTTGTAGGGTTTGAATCTCTTCATCAGTTTTTGTTGTCTGGGTGATGACCACTGTCCAGTTGCATCTGAGACAAAAGACAAATGAAACGATGTTTCTGGTCTGATTGGTTTTTTTGAAGAAATTTCTAAAATTGGCCAAATTTTGAGAGTTCTTAGGTTGAAATTCAAGATTGAAATTTTGATATTTGAACTTCAACTTGTACTCTCTGAGCAGGTTACCAACATAGAAAGAAAAACATGTTTTATTGAGGAATCCTTGATTACTAATGCTCGGATGTTTATGCAATATCAAGCAAATGTTTCTCAATTTGTGGCCCTAAGAGCCCAATTGTGAAGTAAACATTAGATCATTGTTCTAATGATGATGTTTACTTCACAATTATGGCTTTTTGTAATAAAAAAACTGGTTAGAGGCTAGATGCCTGATTACTATCAGTTGTCTACTAGAGTTCTAGTGTCTAACCAGTGTTTTGGACTGAAAAGGCTAGGAATAGGGCATGCGAATCCCGCGAATCTTGAAAAATATACGAGATTCGAAAACTCAAATCTTCGGCGCTTTTTTCGTTTTTCGAATCTTTCGAATCCTAACCTTAAAAAAAAACGGTTAAAAACTTTGGCAAAAATTAGTTTTAACTTCATTGACGTCGAATAGAAGCGTTCACTAACAACAAAAAAACCGGCGATTGTTGCAATTTCGGTGGTCGGACACGGATCACCAATGATGGATCACCTTGTGGCGAGACACTGAGTGAAGCCACACTTGTTTTTTTTATTAATAATAATTTAATATTTAATATTATTTCATTTATTTGTATCTTCTTAATGAATAATATAGGATTCTTATTATGAAGGATTCGAGAACCTTTTAGGATTCGGATTCGAGGAAATTTAGGATTCGTCCGACCACCTCTAGAAAAAAAAATCATAATTGTTGCTTGATCTAAACGAGATTGTAACTTTACTATTGACATTGACTTAGGGTTTATCTATGTTGGAACCCATTTCAGACAATTCAAGTACCAAGTTTTCATTCTTGAATTTGGGCCTTAAATGGTTGCGTTTCTATGGCGAGAAAATTGGATTTGAGTTGAATTTTCAGTTTTATAGAGAAAGTAGAAATGAGCTCAAAAGTCTCAATATATATATATATATATATATATATATATATATATATATATATATATATATATATATATAAAAAATAAATCAAGGTTCTGCACTTGTATTTATCAAATTTATGGCACTCACAAATTCATTACAAGTTCAGTGGACTCTGGATAACTTTTAAAGAGAAAAAGAAAAAAGATCAAAAGACATTGGAACTTTAAAAAATTAGAAATAAGAGAAAATTAGATAATAATTTTTATGTCAAAGAAATATCGACTTTTATTTTAAAAGAGAAGAAGTTCAAGGATTGGAAATGTTAAAGGGTGATGACCACAGTTAGTTTAAATTTAAAAATAACAACAGTATCACATATAACTTTTCTGGATTTTTTTTTTAACATTCTCTGAAAATGGCGATAGTTTATTTATGTGAAATAAATATAAATAAACTCTTGCCATTTTCAGAAAATGCTAAAAAAATCAACAGTAATGTGATACTGTTTATTTTTTTATTATTATTTTACTGTATTTAATTTACAAGTATGGAAATTGGTCAGTTTATTTCACCAATATTTTATAAATTGGTTTGTTGAAAAATACAGAAAGTTTAATAGAAACTGGTCAGTTTTATCCGAATTGAAAGTGTTCAGTGTAATAAATAAGAAACTGGGCTGCTGTTGAAAAATATAAAAACACAGTTCACCAAGATAGAAACTGATCAATTAAAAATATAGAAACTGGAAAGTTTCAAAAGAATACGAATTGGACAGTTCACAAGGATAGAAACTAGACAGTTCAGGTCACCAGTATTGTTGAAACTGGTTACTTCGTAAGTGGTTACTTCATACTGGACAGTTCATCAGGGTAGAAACTGATGAGCTTTTCTAGTATAGAAACTGGTCACATCATAAGTATAGAATCTGGTCAATTAAAAAACAATAGAAACTGGACAGTTCAGTTCACCAATATTAAAACTGGTCAGTTTTTTTTTAAAGAATAGAAAATCGGCAGTTCACCAGGATAGAAATTGATGAGCTGTCTAGTTTCTTATATGTTTGAACTGTCCAGTTTTCTGTACTAGAAAATAGTATAGAAACTGGACAGTTCAAAAATATAAGAAACTAGACCCCAGGGTAAAACACATACGAAAACAGTTATAAGTTATAACTCGCACACATAGTGACACAGAAAAGAAAATAAGACACACAACTGTTGAATATGAATAACAGCAGTCAAGTCAGTCAGTGGAGGTTTAGAAATATGAAATTATAATAAAAACCTCTTTTGAGGGCCAATGACCCTTTCCCCTTTCAGCATGTGTTATGTTTATGAAATTATAAAACTTTATGAAGTACTTTGTGTTTTATTGAGCTACTAATTTCATGGAGTGAAACATAAAATATTATTGGCGCCTGAAATAACTTAATTAAAAAAAAGAATTTAATTGGAAATAAATCCTCCCATTGAGAATTTCCAAAAAAAAAAAATGGTCTTCAAATGGTGGTAATAAATGACATTTTAAATTTTTTTGGTTTTTTTCCTTTCAAATAATCAGAAACTGCGATGATTTTACCGGCCACTTTCGACCACACACGAACCGTGAATGCTAGCAAGGACATTCGGAAGAACTTGAGGTTGAAATATCCCAAGGATCCAGCTCAAGAGAACAGCCACGAGTGAGTTTTAGCTTTTTTTTAAAAAAAAAAAAACATTTTTCTCGATCCATGATTGTATTTTTAGGAAAATTTCCGGATTGGAAACAAAGAAATCGGGACGAACTTCAGTTAGCTCCGCCCTTTTTTATGACGAACGGCAACTTCTAATTGGTTTGTTGTGTGGTTCGACGTGGAAAAGGGTGGAGCATGTGACGTCAGACTACATAACCAACCAATTAGAAGTTGCGTTCGTCATAAAAAGGGAGGAGCCAACTTCTGTTCGTTCCGATTTCTAATTGCCTGTGTTACATCTGTTTGTTTTAAAACAGTAAACTCTTGATGAGTTACTTGAAAAGTTTTTTTAGAAACTAGAAGGGGGTTTCGTGTTTGGATATCTTTCAAAATAAACTTTTTATGTCAGTTTGAAAATAAACCAATTTTAAATATAAAAAGTTAATTTTTAAAGATTGAAAATTACACTTAAGTGATTGAGCTACCTTTCCAGTTTTTAACACTTTGTCTTTTAAAAGCAAAATTAAGATAATTTAGAAGGTGTTTTAGAAACTAGAAGAGCAGCTTTATCACTTAAGGCTATTTTCATGTTTGATATTTTTTGAATTTTTATCTATAAAAAGTTTATTTTGAAAGATAACAACCTGAAAAATAATCATGAACGGATGATTTTCAAGCTCTTGATTATTGTGTCTTTATGCAGCAAAATGAAGAGAAACTAGGAAGTGTTTTTAGAAACTAGAAGGGTAGCTCAATCACTTAAGAATATTTTTTCTTCACGTTGATATCTTTCAAAATAAACTATTTATAGATTAAAAATTCAAAAGAATCGTCTGCTAGTATTTGTTTCATTTTCAAACTCACATAAAAAGTTTATTTTGAAAGATATCAACAGAAAAATATGCTCTTAAGTTATTTGAGTTACATTTCTAGTTTCTAAAATACATTGAAATTTCTCTTCATTTCGGTTACCGGAAAGACAGAAAGAATAATGAAGAGTTCGAGAGAGGCGTTTACACTTAAAGTGATTGAGCGACCTTTCTAGTTTCTAAAACACTTTCTAATTTCTCGTAATTCTGCTTAGATCAATAATTAAAAAAAAAAATTTTTTTTTATTGTTATCGTAGTTACTGCGTGGAGTTCGAAGTCGTGAAAGGATCGAAAGGATGTCGTCAAGAAGAGGCTAACAAGATCCTTCATCACAATAGTCGAGTGTGCGTCCATTGCGCCAAGACGGCCATGTTGAAAGGAATGAATTATCGTTGTAAAGGACACGGCATTTCGAATCATCCGACTCGATTCAACAGCATGAGTTCGCCTTCGTGTCACGGACGTTGGATTCAAAGGGCAATGCACGAGAAATGTCCGTGTAAAGCAGGAGCAGATTTCATTTTTGTTTAAACAAAGAGAGAGAGAGAGGAGATTGGGTTTGCTTTTTTGTATGTTAGTTTTCTCTCCTCTCGATCGAATCAATGGAGTTAATAACTTTTCTTAAGCATTTTTTTAGTATGCGTGCGTGGTTGTGTGTGTGTGTGATTTTTACCATTTTTATGTCATTTTTTTAACGAAATTTGCGTGAAATATTTTATCTTTTTTTGCTTTCTTGTTTAAAGGATTTTTTGTTGCAAAAACTTAAGTTCCATTTTCTTAGAAAATTTGATATTGTTTTTCATGAAATGATTGGGCGGCGTTTGAAAAAAAAAGTGCCTTTTAACGTCTTAATTTTAAATATTATTTTTTTTATTTTGTAGTTTAGAGCTTTTTAAAAAGTTCGCTTTGCCGTGCACTTGAATGCCGAGGTCCAACTTTAATAAAGGGGAACAAAGAGCCGAACAAAAGGGGGCCGAAATCTGTTCGAAACTCGCAAACTCGAGAATGCTGGACAGTTTTGCAAATAGAAATCAATGTCGTAAAAATAGAGAGTTCATTTTTTTGCTTTTAAAACTAACATTTATGACCGATTCCATTAAGATGATCGAATAGCTAATTTTCGAACTCTTTGTGAATTTTATTAGAGGTGGGACGAACCCTAAATTTTCTCGAATCTCTCGAATCCTTCATATAAGAATCCTATTATTATTCATTAAGAATAAACAAATAAATGAAATAATATTAAATATTAAATTATTAATAATAAACAACAAGTGTGGCTTCACTCAGGGTCGCCACAAGGTGATCCATTGGTGATCCGGATCCCACCACCGAAATTGCAATAATCGTTGGGTTTTGTGTCAGTGAACGCTTCTATTGGACGTCAATGGAATTCAAACTAATTTTTACCAAAGTTTTTAACGGATTTTTTTAAGGTTAGGATTCGAAAGACGAAAAAAAGAGCGAAGAATCGAGTTTTCTAATCTCGAATATTTTTCAAGATTCACCGGATTCGAGGATTCGAATGTCCCATTCTTAATTTTTATCATTTTCAGGAGCTTCTTGAAGAGAAACTAGAAGGGTAACTCAATCATTTAAGGATTATTTCATGTTGATATCTTTCAAAATAAACTTATTTGCAGACAAAAATATCGTCTGCTTAAAGTTGGGTTATTTTCAAACTCACATAAAAAGTTTATTTTGAAATATATCAACATGAAAAAACTTTGAAATGATTGTGCTACCTTTCTAGTTTCTAAAATAAATTCAAGTTTTGCATTATTTTGCACTTCAAAGACAAAAATAATCAAGTGTTTTCGAGAGGCGTTTAAACTTTTAAGGCATTTTTGATAAGCAGCCATTTGCCAAAATATGCAAATGAAAGAGGAACAATTTGAATAGAATTTCTCCGGTTATTCTATAGTTTGAACACAACACACAGTGAGAAGAAATTGAAAGGATTTTGGAAACTAGAAGGGTAAATGAGAAAAAAAAAAGATTCTCTAAAACAATTTCATTTTCCTGTTAATGCCTGTTTCTGAAATGCGGAATAACCAGTCCCTATTAGCGACCGCGACCTGGAGACCCAGCGACCGGACTTGATTCAATAGTTATATATCTGAGCGGAGAGCAGTGTGGTCGCAGTAGTTGTGGTGTTCGAACGCGCAACTATGGTCTCGAAAGACAACAGTCGCGGTCGTTCCTTGTTAATTCCACCTTAATTTTGTTCTCTCTTTTGATTATTTTTCAACTGGCTACTTATAATTAAACTTTTTTTAAAGTACAAAACATTTCTATTTCACTTTTAAAATTTGAACAAGAAATTAGTGGAATTGGTCGTTATATAAGGTTCGGCAATAAAGTAACGAGGTTGATTAGAAAACGAAAATGTATATTTATTCAAACTCGTTCGTCAATTACAACGTGGTTGAATTCGGAGTAGTTCCCTTTACAAGTTTCCTGCGATCCTGCCATTGTTGACGTCAGTTCCTAAGCTCATCTTGAGGAATTATGTTACATTTTTTTAAAAAATTTGAATAATTATTCTGCAAGCAGTCCAGAGAGCGCCTGTGGCAGAGGAATCATTTATTCCGAAAGCAGCACAAAAAATGTATTGTCAAAATAAACGTGTATCAGTTACGACACACATTAAATACGTCAGTTAACGGCCTGTTAGACATCTTCTGTTGACTAGAAAGGATGTCCTTTAACGACAGACTTGACTATTAGAAAAGTTGAACCTTTACGAGTCCGGAGGAATTATGGAGGTTATCGCATAATAGAAAAACACCTTTACGATACCGATAGTGCAGTTTGCGATGACGTATTTGCCATGATGTATATTGCCCGAGGAAACCAAACGACAGACCCGTTTTTGTGAAGTCTTTGGAGGTAATGTCGATTATTTTCCTCGAGTTTCATACAAAACATCGCAAAGCGCTGTGCGTTATTGCTATTTTCCATTTTCGGTACAAAGATTACCTTGCATGTCTTCACGAATTCAACACTTGACTCATGATTGGTGCTGAGGAAAACATTGAAACAGTTGGAGCGAGTGAGAAAAGGACTAATGACTAAAACAGAATGTATGGCATTCTTTTACATGGTTGTCAGGCACACTGCCGAGAGAGAGAGAGAAAAAATCAAGTCTCGTTAGTTTATTGTCGAAACCTCATATTATATATATATTTTTTAATTTTTTTTTATTAATTAACATTTTTTTTATTAATTAACATTTTGTTTTGCCAAACTAACACTTTAATTACATTTTTTTAGTTTAGTTTTAATTATATAAAATCTTGTATCTTTCAGTTTTATGATAGACAAGTAATAAGTTAGTTTTTTAAGCATTTTTTTTTTGTTGCAATTAAGATTTGTTGTCGATAATCGTAATCGATTATCTTAAGCCACGTACAGACTATCCTCGCAAACAGTTCGAGACCAGTTTGCTAACATAAGAGCTCGCGAACTGTTCTAGAGCTATTCACAAACCAATACAAAGTTCGCTCTTGAGATGGTATATCAAAAGGTTAGTTCTCGAAGAGAAAACCAGGTCTAAACTCGAGTGGTTTCGTCTCGCGCCAGTTGATAATTATTACAAACAATTTGTGTAAAATTATTACAAACAAAATTAACAACGCGAAATCTTTTACAAACTAACAAAACAAAAAATCTCGAAAGCTGTTCACCATGTGAACACGAACACCGCTAATTGTTTGGTGTAGACGTTATATCCTCGCGAAACAGCTTTATAACCGTTTCAGAGTGGTTCGCGAACATCTAATTTTGGTCTGTACGAGCGGCTTAAACTTTTCTTTTTGTTTAAAAAAAACACCAAGAATATCTAAAAGTATATATCAATTTTTCTTTTGTTTAAAGTAAAATAAGTCTCGATTGATACAGACAGAATTTAATAATAAGATATTCTCGAATTTATTATAATCACTTAATCCTATTTAATAATCCTCTTGTCTGAATTTTTATTCGGTGAAAGTTTTTCGTGTTTCGTTTTGTGTCTAGTAACGCTTTTATTTTTAATATTATTAATGGATTTATGTAAACAAAGAGAGAGAGAGAGATTATTATTTTTTGTTTTTGTTTGATTTTAGGTTACGTAAAAATCAACTAGCGAAGACGGTTTTTTTGAAAAGAAATTCGGTCGCAGTTGTGTGGAACGTTTTAGTGTTTTTTTTTTTGTTGGTTTCCCTTTCCTTATTTTTTTTTAATGTTTCTCATTTGTGAAAGTGGCTCATTTTTTCTGATAGAAAAGCCGTTTCAGATCAGCAATCTGCACTGCCGAAGGTCCAGTTTTAATTTGTTGTTTGTTTTATTAAAAGAAAAGCAAATATTCACTTAACATGTAATTTATATGCTGTCACTTGTTTTGATTTTTTGTTGTTTTTAGTTTCTTAAAATAACTGCGGTTGGTGATGTTGGCCTTTTCAAGTTTTTATTCGACGGTGCGAACGAATGGGGTTTTAAATTTTTAAGGTAACTTAGAGAGTTGTATTTTTCTTTTGAAAAACTTCCTTCAATCCTTGAGAAACTTCCTTCAATCCTTGGTTATAACCTTTTTCAACTTCACTCAATCATTGGAAACACTTCCTTCAACCATTGGAAAAACTTCTCAAACATTGGAATAATGTTCCTCAATGTTTGGAAAAACTTCTTTAAAAAAAATGAGTAATGAGTGAGAAAATTAAGAAATTACTTTTATAAATCTTAACTTGAAAATCGAAATTTTCCTTTTATTATATTCAACTCAAAAGTTAATATTTTATTCAAATTTACATGAAAAGGTTATTTTGTTGTGTTCTATCTTTTAGGAAACTTCCATCAATTTTTAGAGAAACTACCCTCAATCTTTGGAGAAACCTCCCTCATATCCTTTGAGAAACTTTCTCAATCTTTGGAGAAATCTCCCTCAATCGTTTGAGACACTTCCCTCAATCCTTTGAGAAACTACCCTCAATCTTTTGAGGAAACATCTTTAAGGAATATTTGAAATGAATGAGAAAACGAAAAATTCGTTTTACAAATCTTATTTCTTGATTTTCGATTAATTTATTAAACTTCAAGTTGATATTTTTTTTTAAATTTACACAAAAATAAAATGTGTTTAGCTCATTCATTTTCTTTTCTAGTTTCTAAAAAGTACTTCCAATTACGTTTTTTAAACTTCTTTTAAATTTTGTTCACTTTTCTAAAAGTTTGAGGTTAACAACAAAAAACATTTTTAGAAGATACAAAAAAAACACCACATGTTGCATTTGTTTTGTGTTAAAAAGGTTACAGATTTAATTGAGATAAAATTTCAATTATAATTGGAATGAATGAATAAGTTTTATTTATTTTTCTGCATTTCGAGGCCGTTTATAGATTTTTTCTTGCCGTCCTTCAGCGTGACAAGCAAATCTGGCCAAAGTGAACAGATAATCACTTAACCTGTTTAGATATTTTACGAGACTTTCTTCCGCGTCACCTTCGTTTAAGAGGGACACAACCCTAAGTAAAAACCAAAAAAAAAGATAATTCTCAATTATAAAAATGGCTTTCTTTAATTAATTAACAATTAATATTAAAAGAGATACCTTCTTTCTGCAGTTCGACATTTGGCTCTCGCTAAATGAAGCGAAACACTCGTTTTACCTCCAGACTAGAAATGAAAGAAATATTTAGAAACAAACTAGATTTATTAAAAATTAATATTCTAAAATTTTAATAACTAGTAACTAGTTATTTTTTTCCAGTTATTAAAATTTTAGAATATTAATTTTTTGAATTATTAGTTTTTCGATACTTTCAACTTTTCAGTTTAGCAGTTACTTTTATTTATTAGTAGAATTTTGACTTTTTTTTAATTTGATCTACTTTCAAATTAAGTAACTTATTTAGTTAATTTTATTCACTTTCGAGTTACTTTTATTTAGTTTTTATCTTTTTTTTTCATAATTTTTAAGTAATTTTCGACTTTTACAGAATATATGTTTATTTTTTTAACCAAGTTACCTTTTTAATAAAACTACTTTCCACTTAATTTACTTTTCCCTAATTTGTTATTTTTAAACAGTTACTTTTCATAACTTTTTACCTAACCAGTTACTTTTTAAGTTACTTTTCAGTTAATTTACTTCTTCCTGGTCAGTTAATTTACTTTTCTCTGATCGGTTACTTTTTTAACAGTTATCACTTCTTCCTGACCAGTTACTTTTTAACAGTTACTTAAAAAATTAATTTAATTTTCTTTTATCAATTATTTTAAGAGATTTTGCAGTTGGTAATTTTATTAATTGAACAACGTTACTTTTCTTCATTTGAGTTACTTTTCCAAATAAATTTTGCCAACCAAAACGAACTAACTTACTGGCAAAATGAAATTTCTAAGAGGTGGTAAATGTTGAGTGTAGTCATCGATCCAACCTTCCAAATCAGTCACGTGATTAACATCAAAACTTGTTCGAGCTTTTAATTAGTTTTTTTTTTTAATTTTATTAATTAAAAAAACAAATATTAAATTATGAAAAATATGTTTGACTTTTTTTTTAACAAAAAAAAAACGGAAAATACCCAAGTGTTTTGCAGTAGCCGAACTTTTCGGAGTGGCCAATGACGATCCAACATCTTGCAAAATACACTGAATCTTAATTTTTAATTATTATATTCTTTATTATAAATTAAAACGTCAACTAATTTACATAAAAGTTTTTCTTTTAAATTAATTTTTACTTGTTCTAATTGAGATGTAATCGATTCAAGACCACTTTCAGATGCGAATTCATTTGCTAGACTAAGAAAAACAAATTACTTATAATAACAATATAGACTTTGTCGTATTATATAAAACGGCTAAAAATTAAAAAGTTCTCTGAAAACCACTTAAAATGGCTTCAAACGGACCCCAAAAGGCTCCAAAAACAATAAATTAAAAAAAAGTTGAAAACTCGAAAAAAATGAAGAAAAAAATCAAATAGACTTTTGCTTTTTTTTTTGTCAAAAAAATGAAAAAAATGGCCAAAAAATTTTAAGTGTAAATTCACCAAAAAACACTCAAAGGGGATAAAAAGGACCTCAGAAGGGCTCAACGGACCCCAGAAGTTCTAAAAATCACATAAATTAGAAAAAGTTGTCAAAAAAATAAATGACTTTTGCCATTTTTTTCATAAAACGGCCAAAAATCTAAAATCATTTAAAACCCCAGAAAAAATACTCAAATAGCCTGATAGTCTCCCCAAAAAATTATAAATTTATACACAAAATTATCCAACACTATAGTGACTAGTGGGCCAATGACGTCATTTGGAGCGTGAATTTTTGTTGAGGAGGGGCTCAAGAAAAACTCACGCTCCAAATGACGTCATTGGCACAAACTACAACTGGGTACTAAACTTATCAATACATAAATTACCCAATTGCACACGATAATTCATCAGTTGCACCCAAAGCTTCAAATAGAGCATCATTTTTAGGTCTTCTTTCTCCAGTAAACGTTGAACTGGTTCCTTTATCACCTGTTTTCGTATAAATTTTAGGTCCCATTGGCTTCGTACTGTAATTTTTAAAAAAATAAAATACATGACGTCACTATATTGCGTCATAGTGCCCCCCCCCCCTTTCACTGCTTGCGGTTGCATAAACATGACGTCACATTCATGCGATGTGCACTTGCTTGCGGACGGCTTACAAATGCGTTAAACGGTATCGTGCATAAACATGGTAATTAAAACAATTTTGTGCAAAAATGGTTTATAAAATTACCTCATTTGTCTTATTAGAATTGCACTTTTTGATAATAAACGTCTAAAAACCATTTTTTTATAGTTTCTAGTTTCAGATTTCTGTCACTAGACGGCAGCACACGTCGGAGTCCAATCACTCTCGATAGAAAAATAGAGGTAACTCAACCATAGCCATATAGGAGGCTATAATATAGGAAAGTGATTGTAGATGTGCGTTAGCAGCGCCATCTATTGATGACCAATGTAAATTGCCGATGAGACGTTCACTATAGGAGCCCTAGGAAATCGCCGAAAATAAATTAAATTAAATTAAAATTAATGAAATAAAATTAATTTAGCGTTTTTTGCGCGTCTGCGGCGCGCGAATCTAAATAAAAGCCCCCTACCCCGATACAAAGAGAAAAAAAATGTTGAAAATGTACTAGGCACGAACCCCTAACAAGATGATAAATACGATAGAGGGATTGTTGTTTCCATTTGCCAACACTTTTCTATGTAAACCGATAAACGGCAGTGCGCATGCTCACTAAAAATATCACTGCGCTAATGTTACTATTATAACAGCGACTACTAGCCTCTTCCTCCGACCCACCAAAATTCTCAGGCGATTAGAAATCGGGACGAACTTCAGTTAGCTCCGCCCTTGTTATGACGAACGCAACTTCTAATTGGTTAGTTATGTAGTCTGACGTCACATGCTCTGCCCTTTTCAACGTGGAACCACACAACAAACCAATTAGAAGTTGTCAGTCGTCATAAAAAGGGCGGAGCCAACGTCTTAATTTCTAATTGCCTGTCCAAAATTCCCCTCCAAAATTTAAGAAATTTTGTTAATGGAGATGCTAGCGCCATCTATTGTTATTCTTTTAAACATGAGTTGAGTGTGTATATTTTTTCGAATTTTAAATTTTCCCTCTTAAACTCTAACCCCCTCCCACTAACATAACCCAACACTAACCCACTAATCTCTAACCAAACCCAACACTAACCCACTAACCTAACCTAACCTAACACTTTATACATGGACTCTATGTAATAGTTGATCATAGCGCCCCTGTCTTCAAACATTTGAAACATTAATTAAAAAAGTTCTATGTTAAAAATCCTATACCTCAAAAAAAAGTTTTTGCTTTTTGGCAAATTTTTTTTAATGGAGACGGTGGCTCCATCTATTTTGGTGGAATTTTTTTAATTTTGTTTTAGGAATTATTCAAGGTTTGAGAAGGTTCCTAAGTATAATTTATTAAAACTCCTGTCACAGTTGTCAGTTTGGCTGTGGGGTTAACATCAATGCCTTCTGAACTGATGTTCATTGGTTCAATCCTCAGTTGTGTCTGTTGAATTTTAACATTTTTAATTTGTTAAAATAATCTTAAATACATTTATTGTTAAATTGTTTTTTTTTTCTTAAACTTTTTAATTTAAAAAGTCAATTTTAAATTTTTTAAAAACAAATTGACCATTTAATAGAAAGTAGAAGGGTCATGGAAGAAAATAAGAATTGTTTCTTGTTAATATCTTTAAAAATAAACTTTTTAAGAACAAGAATTTTAACCAACAAGAATTTTAACCAACAAGAATTTTAACAATAAATGTATTTAAGATTATTTTAACAATTAAAAAAAAACTAAAATTTAACAGCCACCATCACCAAGATTTGAACCCATGAACACCAGTTCTGAAGGCAGTGATGTTAACCCCACAGCTAAACTGACAAATGCTACTGCTAGCCTAATAAATTATACTTAGGAACCTTCCCAACCTTGAATGTTTCCTAAAACAAAATTAAAAAAATTCAGCCAAAGTAGATGGAGCCACCATCTCCATTAAAAAAAATTTTGCCAAAAAGCAAAAACTTTTTTTGAGGTATAGGATTTTTAACATAGAACTTTTTTAATTAATGTTTCAAATGTTTGAAGACAGGGGCGCTATGATCAACTATTACATAGAGTCCATGTATAAAGTGTTAGGTTAGGTTAGTGGGTTAGTGTTAGGTTAGATTAGTGGGTTAGTGTTGGGTTAAGTGGGTTAGTGTTGGATTAGGTTAGATTACATTCTTCTCTCTACCAACCTTGACTTAAGACCTGAAACAATTTGAAAAGGCCTCAAGAGGGTCTAAAAAGCCCATATAATTGGGAAAATGTAACATTCGAAAAATAAATATGAGAAACTGTTACCACTTACATAGTATTCTATACCCATAGCTATTACTATTCAAAGGCAACAGTAGACAGCTTCAGAATTTCTTTGGCTCTGCCCTTTTATGAGCATCATCAATTTCTAATTGGCTTGTTACTGGCTATGATGTCACATGCCCTGCCTTTTTTATTTTTAATTTTCTGATATTTGGTCTGATGCTCATAAAAGGGCAGAACCAAAAAAATTCTGAAGCTGTGGGACACCTTATACCAAAATTGAATATTTCATATAGTGTTAGTCATATAGCAACTGTTTAAAAACATAGCCAATAGATGGCGCTTGCATCTCTATTAAAAATGTTTGCTAAAATGACAGGCATCTGTAGACAGCTTCAAAATTTCTTTGGCTCCATCTTTTTATGAGTGTCAGACCAATTAGAAATAAAAAGGGCGGGACATGTGACAGTAGACCTAGTAACAAACAACAGAAAAGAATTTTAACAATAATTATATTTAACAATGATAACTGAATAAAGGGACTATTATATGACTATACAATTAAAAGTTCTTTCTCCAAAGACGGTTTTTATTTTTCTAAAATAGAGTTGAGCTACCTCTATGTATGCGACTGGGTAATTTGTGTGACTCGTGCTGCCATCTAGAGTTAATACTGTTTACTACTGAAACTATTTCTGTTGTTACTCTTATTCGCGTAATTTTTCATTGAATTGAAATACGACGTGAAATTTCGTGAAAAATGTCTATTTTTACGCCCACAAATCAAACTAGGCTTACGAACGTAGCCGTAGTTCGTATGAAAAAAGGCGGAAAACGATTCGAAATCGCTTGCTATAAAAATAAGGTCGTTTCTTGGCGAAGCGAAGTGTAAGTTGGAAAAGTTGAAGAGGAGAACAGAGAGAGAGAGAGAGAGTGTGGGTTGGTGGTGGGTCATTTGGTGGGGCCCACAGAGGGACCACACTCGATTTGTTTTGGTCACGTGGTGTTTCTTTTCGTCGTCCACGTGCGAGGCCTGTGTATACTTTTCATTTCCCGCCGTTTGCGTAAATTATTATTTTTAAAACTAATATTGAAAAGTTTTTGCGGAAAAAAAAAAATAAATATCTGCAAGAAATGCTGAAATTTATGGACGAACTTACGGAAATCTCTATAAATCTGATGAAATTTGTAGAAAATTTGAAAACTTATGCAAAAGTTTTTTTTTTTTAAAAACATTTGAATATTATGAAGAAAACTTAAAGAATTCTATTGGAAACTTGTAGAAATTTACACAAATCTATAGAAAACATGCAAAAATGAGTAGAAATAATGATGAAATTTATGCATAGCTCCGAGAAAGAAAAAAAACCCTTAACTTTGCTTAACAAAGCTTATGCTTTGCATAATTCTACAGAAAACTTTAAACAAATTAGCAGAAAAAGGTTAAAAAAATATAAAGGAAAATGCAAACAACATAATAAATATTTAGGGAAGAATCACACATGCTGAAAAACCAGAAAGAAACAGAAATGAAAAATGGAAAAAGTGTAGATAAATATAATTATAGAAAAAATCAAATAAAATATATACAGAAAACTTCGAAAAAATATTAGAATTCAACTAAAAATTGCAGAAAACTGCCCCCTCCCCTCCCCAAAAAAAGCATCTTTGGCGAGAAATTACATAAAAATATCTGTTTGACGTCAGAAATTTGTTGGCATCTACGAATAACTGGCAGAAATATGCATAACCTGAAAGATGGAAGTAAAATTCTGTAGAAAATTTCGAAAATTCAAACCATTTTTTTGTAAAATTACAAAACAAAAAAAAAACCGGAAATCTACAAATAAAACCCGGAGTTCTGCAGGAAAAACTTTCACAAATTTGTATAATTTGAAGTTATCGAGATTTTGCATCGAAATTTTTTTTTTAAACTGAAGTTACTTTTCGTCGTAATTTTTTTTAGGGAAAAAGACATTGACGAGGTTTTGCAGACTCACACGGTTTTCATCAACGTTTCGAAAGGACAGGTGGCTAAAAAGGAAGAACTGACGAAGGCGTTCGGAAGTGACAACCAAACCGAGATATGCAAAGAGGTCCATATATAATTTAAAGAGAGAGAGAGAGAGACACGTGCAAGTATATAGTGCACGTGGAAGAAGGGGAAGGGAGGGGGGGGGGTGGGTGGTTGTTAATGATTAAGATAAAGAGCCATGTGTGACGAAAAACAACAACAAAGAAAAAACCGTGCTTCTCTTGTTTGTTTTTCTTCTCCGTGTTAGATTCTGACGAAAGGTGAACTTCAGATCTCGGAGAAGGAAAGACACGCGCAGTTGGATTCGACCGTGAAGGACGTGGCGACCACCGTGGCCGACAAATGCGTCAATCCGGAGACGAAACGTCCGTATCCGGTCGGCATGATCGAGAAAGCGATGAAAGACATTCACTTCTCGGTGAAACCGAATAAAAGCGCAAAACAACAGGTCAAAAGGGCAGAAAGAAAATCTGATGGAAAAAATGTCTTCTTTTTCAAACAAATTATCAAAGAATTCTCAATATTTATTAGAAACTAGAAGAGTAAACGAAGGTTCATTGATATCTTTCAAAATACACTTTTTTTTTATGAAAGTTTTGAACTTAATATTTTGTTTAGAAGCATTTTTTAAGAAGAAATTGAAAGTTTGTTACAGACTAGAAAAGAAGAAGAAATTGAATGTTTGTTACAGACTAGAAAAGTAGAGGAAAAACTAAAAAATAAGTTTATTTTCAACTTTCTTTGTATTTTTCATGATTAACATCTTTCAAAATAAACTTTTTATGTTAATGTTTTAATTTGGAATGATATATTGTTCTGATATTAATTTTTATTAAATTATTTTCTTTATTCTAGTTTCTAAAAACAAAATTTCAATTATTTTCTTTAAATTTCTTCTAAAACCCAAATTTTTATGCTCGGATCCACACGAAGCTGATAAAAGTGTAGCATGAGTTCGAGAGACAAAAACACAACAAAAAACCGCCAGAAAAAGCAGATGTTGAAAACAAAACAAAATTGAAACAACCATCAGCAGTACTCGAGACAAAATCACAACAAATTTGTGACAAAAACACAAACAAATTTGTGTTTTGTTTTGTGTTTCTATAGCTGTTCTATTGTAAAACTAAACAACTTTTTTGTCACCTCTTGTCTGTGCAGTGTGGACAGTTATTAAAACAATAACTGTCCACATTGCACAGACAAGAGTTGACTGAATGTTGCGTAATATCGAGACAAAACACGAACATTTTGGTGTTTACCGACTCGCGGCGAGACATGGAAATAGTTTGTGACAAATTGACGATAATTCTGAAATATGTCAGCGACTTATGTCAACTTGATGTGGATTGAGCATTAGATGGAAACTTAAAAGACTTGAACTTCAACTTATATCCTCTCAATCGGGGTTCCAACATAGAAAAAACCCTGTTTTATCGAAGATGTTCTTGTCGAGCGTTTTTCAATGTTGGAACTCTTGTTTTAGAGGCTTTGAAGTGACAAGTTTTCTTGTTTGAAATGATTGTGAGTTATGAAAAGAGTCTTGAAAATGATTCAATCTGTTTTGATTTCGAAAAAATAGGCTTTGGAGGTGATCAAACAACTGAAGACAGTGATGCAGATCGAAAGAGCACAGATGAGACTTCGGATTTCGTTGCCTTCGAAAGACGCGAGACGACTTAAGGATAAAGTTGCTAAAGTGTCGTCGAAGGTCGAAGAAGAAAACTGGGACGATGGAGCTCTGGAGATGGTTTGTCGTCTTTTACAATCTCCGTTGAGAGACGCATTTAAAAGGGAAATGGATTGGGGAGGGACAAGAGTGAACGAGAGAAATGGAAAGAGAGATGGCTGAATAGATATTTTGTTTTGCTTTTGTCTCCCCGGATGGCGCCACTGCGGTGGCTAATGCTATGCTCTAAAGACGTTTTTTGATGTAAAATTTGGGCGCAAAAACGTCAAGCGAACTTTTTTTTTTTTTTTTTTAGAAACAACTCTATGAAAAAAATTTAAATTGTTTTCAAAACTAGAATGGTAAAAGTTTTTTTCATGGAAAAATATCTTACAAAATAAAACATTTTATATTTCAGGTTGAAAATGACCCGTTTTAAAGATTATTTTCATTGAAATCACTCTTATAAAAAGTTCATTTTGAAAGATATCATCATGAAAAAAAACTTTTAGCATTATCATCAATTTTTCTAGTTTCTAAAACACTTCGAATTTTTTTCGCAAATGTTTCTTCTGAAAAACAGTTCGCTTGAAAAATATAAATTTTCTCAAAACCGCGGGTTGGAGGGGGGAAGAGACCTTCAATAGAGAATATAATAGCCACTGCAGTGACGCCATCTGAGAGGAAGAAAACAAAATATCTATTCAGCCACCTTAAAGTGAACAAAAGAACGAGAGAAAGGGATAGACAGGGCCGGACTGGCTAGTGGTTGGCCCCACCGGCTATGAAATTGTGTTGGCCCCATTTATTTAATTTATTTTTGGCCCCCAATTGACCGGCGATCGCCGGTCAGCCGGCCGGGCCAGTCCGGGCCTGGGGATAGAGACTGAAAGAGATTTTTTTTTAAAAAAAAACGTTGTTGTGGTCGTTTTTTTTTTCAGGTGTGTTTGATCGATCCCGGTTGTTATCGTGAGATCGACGAACTGATTCGAAGTGAAACTAAAGGAAAAGGATCGATGGAAGTTCTCAGTTTGAAAGACGTCAAAGAAGGAGATTCAGCTCTCGACTAAAGAAACAGAATCAAAGTTGATAATTGGTTTTGAGTAAAAAAAAATTAAAATTTATCTGTTGTTTGTTCTGGTTTCTTTTTTTTTTTTCTTCTGCTGTTTTTCTTTTTGTGTGCAAATAATTGAAATTTGTTGTGTGTTTTTTATATAATTTTGAGAAAATATTTAAACAAAAGTGAAAATTTTTATTGGTGTTTTTGTAATGTTACTAATTATGTAACTTAACTATAAAGAAAAATATTTAAATGTTTGCTGAATTCTTAAGTTGGGTTTTAAAGTGTAAATGCGAACTATTTTGATTATTCTGGTTTTCAGAAGCAAAATTAAGAGAAACTATGGAGTTTTTTTTAGAAACTAGAAGGGTAGCTGAATTCCTTAAGGGTATTTTCATTTTGATATATTTCAAAATAAGCTTTTTACTTTTGTCTATATTAAAAAAGTTTATTTTGAAAGATATCAACACGAAAACACTTAAGAAATTCAGCTACCCTTCTAGTTTCTAACATACTTTTCAAGTTTTTCTTTATCTTGCTTCTGAAATCATAAATAATCCTGAAAAGTTCACAAATTCCAAACAAAATGCTTAAAAGTCCCAAAATGTAACAAATAAAAACCTTAAAAAGTCGTTAGAAAAATCTAAAAAAGCCTCCAACAGTCCCCCCCCCCCCAAAAATGTTTGGAAAATTTATCAAACGTCCATAAATCAAGAAAAAATGCCTGAAATAATAGTTATAACCTTAGACTATTACTTTAAGTAAGGTAATAGTCTTAAGTTATAACCGTCCAGTGTGACATGTCCCTTTATCACACAGCCACTTTTTAGTGGTTGCGTTAGAGTGCAATTTATTATCATAGGTTGTGGTTGGACGGAAGGATGCCGGACCATTGAACTTAGCCAGAAGATGTTAAATTCCGGCCACCAGCGACATCGTTTTTTTCCTTCATAAGTTCGTAAACGTACCACTTTCATATGGAAGCCCGTTTGGGACATTTCGCACAATAATTTATGTTCAATAATATTGCGTACACAGGCAGTAAGAAAACAGGCATTTAGAAATCGGGAAGAACTTCAGTTGGCTCCGCCCTTTTTATGACGACCGGCAACTTCTAATTGGTTTGTTGTGTGGTTCGACGTTGAAAAGGGCGGAGCATGTGACGTCAGACTACATAACCAACCAAGTAGGAGTTGCCGGTCGTCATAAAAAGGGCGGAGCCAACTTCTTTATGTCCCAATTTCTAATTTCCCGTTATTGAGTACGTGCTCAATAATATTGTACAAACACAATAACAAGCATTTAGAAATCGGTAAAAAGGGCGGAGCCAACTTGTCTTTTCCCCGATTTCTAAATGCCTGTCACACAATAATATTGTGCACAAACATTGATTAAAATGTCCCAATTGGAGCACCAGTAAGAAAGAAGTAAAACGTGCACAACACCTAATTGGTCCAGAGAAATGGGGTGGGGTTTTCCTGCTTCAAAGACGCTGCCCAGAATGACAACACAAGATGCCCCCCCCCCACCTATTTTGACTGTTTTTCATAAAAGAGGGCGCGCCTATAAATATAAAAACATTATTTAAATGAATTTTATATTACAACGCTCTTTATAATGTCGTTTATTTAAGGATACTTGTTCAAATTATAACAGCAACTACTTGTTCGTAGCCTCCTTATATAGATAGATCTCTATATAAGGAGGCTATGTACTTGTTACAGTGACAACTAGCCTCTCCCTCCGACCCACAAAAATTCCCCTCCAAAATTTAAGAAATTTTTTAATAGAGATGCTAGCGCCATCTATTGTTATTCTTTTAAACATGATATCATGTGTGTATATTTTTTCGAATTTTAAATTTTCCCTCTTAAACTCAAACCCCCCCCCCCCCCCACACACACACACCCAGTAACATAGCCTAACCCACCAGTAACCCACTAACTTAACCTAACCCAACACTAACCCACTAACCTACCACTTTATACATAGACTCTATGTAATAGTTGATCATAGCGCCCCTGTCTTCAAACATTTGAAACATTAATTAAAAAAGTTCTATGTTAAAAATCCTATACCTCAAAAAAAAGTTTTTGCTTTTTGGCAAAATTTTTTTAATGGAGACGGTGGCTCCATCTATTTTGGTGGAATTTTTTTAATTTTGTTTTAGGAATTATTCAAGGTTGGGAAGGTTCCTAAGTATAATTTATTAGGACTACATTTGCAGTTGTCAGTTTAGCTGTGTGGGTAATGTCACTGTCTTCTGAACTGGTGTTCATTGGTTCAAATCCGAGTGGTGTCTGTTAAAATTTACTTCTTTTAAATTGTTAAAATAGTCTTAAATACATTTATTATTAAAATTCTTGTTCTTAAAAAGTTTATTTTTAAAGATATTAACAAGAAACAATTCTTATTTTTTCCATGACCCTTCTACTTTCTATTAAATGGTCAATTTGTTTTAAAAAAATTAAAATTTACTTTTTAAGTTAAAAAGTTTAAGAAAAAACAACACAAAAATCACAAACATGTTAATTAAAAAACAACCCATGTATATTGCAGGCAAAAATCCCAAACATGTTTGTAATTTTTGTGTTTTTCCATAAACTTTTTAATTTAAAAAGTTAATTTTATTTTTTTTTAAAACAAATTGACCATTTAATAGAAAGTAGAAGGGTCATGGAAGAAATTAAGAATTGTTTCTTGTTAATATCTTTAAAAATAAACTTTTTAAGAACAAAATCTTTAATAATAAATGTATTTAAGATTATTTTAACAATTTAAAAACATCGAAATTTAAAAGACACCACTGAGATTTGAACCCAGGAACATCAGTTCAGAAGACAGTGACATTACCCACACAGCTAAACTGACAACTGCAAATGTAATTCTAATAAATTATACTTAGGAACCTTCCCAACCTTGAATAATTCCTAAAACAAAATTAAAAAAATTCCACCAAAATAGATGGAGCCACCGTCTCCATTAAAAAAAATTTGCCAAAAAGCAAAAACTTTTTTTTGAGGTATAGGATTTTTAACATAGAACTTTTTTAATTAATGTTTCAAATGTTTGAAGACAGGGGCGCTATGATCAACTATTACATAGAGTCCATGTATAAAGTGGTAGGTTAGGTTAGGTTAGTGGGTTAGTGTTGGGTTATGTTAGTGGGAGGGGGGGGGGGGGGTTAGAGTTTAAGAGGGAAAATTTAAAATTCGAAAAAATATACACACACAACTCATGTTTAAAAGAATAACAATAGATGGCGCTAGCATCTCCATTAAAAAAATTTTTGCCAAAAAGCAAAAACTTTTTTTTGAGGTATAGGATTTTTAACATAGAACTTTTTTAATTAATGTTTCAAATGTTTGAAGACAGGGGCGCTATAATCAACTATTACATAGAGTCCATGTATAAAGTGCTAGGTTAGGTTAGGTTAGTGGGTTAGTGTTGGGTTAGGCTATGTTAGTGAGTTAGTGGGGGGAGGGGGTAGATATACACGTAACTCATGTTTAAGAGAATAACGATAGATGGCGCTAGCATCTCTATTAAAAAAAATTTCTTAAATTTTGGATGGGAATCTTGGTGGGTCGGAGGGAGAGGCTAGTTGTCGCTGTAAGCTTTAACAAGTAGTCGCTGTTATAATTTGAACAATTTATTTAATATGAGTCAATGGAAAAGTTTGGTAGAAATCGGTTCGATTTCTAAACGGAAAAGACAACTTCCAAATTATAATTATTTATTTGTATGTTAGTCCATTAATTTTTATGGTCTTTTGTAAAGGAATAGCTAAAAAAAAAGTAGGGCCTGTCGAAAGTTGGCGCGAAAACTAACGTCATTGGGGGGGGGGGGGGTGGGGTGGGCGGGACAAAAAAATGAGTACAGATACATATAGACTCCAGTTTATAAGGGGCGAAGTGTTTCGTTATATTGTCACAGGCAATTAGAAATCAGGACGAACACAAGTTGGCTGCGCCCTTGTTATGACGACCGGCAACTTCTAATTGGTTGGTTATGTAGTCTGACATCACATGCTCCGCCCTTTTCAACGTCGAACCACACAACAAACCAATTAGAAGTTGCCGGTCGTCATAAAAAGGGAAGAGCCAACTGAAGTTCTCCCCGATTTCTAACTGCCTGTCTAAAAAGTAATTGTTGCGTGTGCCAAGGACATTATAGTCCCCAGAAATACTAAAGATTTGAGCTTGACGTTTAAGCACAAATTCAAGAAGAAAACTTAGTACTTGTGATTTTACTTGTACCCTCTAACATAAATAACTAAAAATTCTTCAAAATATTCTCAATAAAACAATGATTTTCAATGTTGAAACCTCTGTTCAGAAGGGGTTCAATTGCAGTTAAATATGAGAAGTTTTCTTCTTGAATTTTGACCAAAGTTTTTACGTGTATTTTTTTTTTCTCTCATAGCAACAAAGTTCATTCAGAATAAAAAGTGGGGTGATTTTTTTTAGTGTTGACTTTTGAAGCAAAAACACTCCACTTTTTTATATTAAAAAAAAAAATTCAAAAGTCATAAATACATTTTTTTTAAATAAAGAAAAGGGAACTTCTTTTAGTTTTTATGAGCTTTTTTTTTTTTACAAATGAGCTTCATTTTATTTAGAAAAAAAGAAAGATTTTTGCAAATTCTACACATTAATTAAATTATTTTACTCCTCTAGATTCGAGATGCAATAATTTTTCTCATTTGTGTCTTTAAATGTTAAAATGTATTAGATTTAAATAAAAAAACTTTCTATTTATCATCATTTTATTTTGAATTTTTTTATCTTAAGAAAACTAGAAGAGTAGTTCAATCACTAATATGTTGTACACACACATGAGTTTAATGGATTCAAATTAATTTAGGTGAATTATACGGAATCCAGTTAAGGACATATGAACCAAATAAAAATTGACTTTAATTATTAATATTTTAAATTGAAATACTAAATCAATATTTTAATGTCAATAGTTTATCTGATTATATTTAAGTATTAAATCAATATCTTCAGATTTATTAACTGAATAAATTGAATTCGACATATTGTTTGTTTGTCCTTCACAGGGCTCTGTAGAACACGTTTATTATTTAAATGCATTTAAATTATCAGGTGTGTCTACTAGGTATTAGGGATTTTCATGTTGATTTTATTTGAAAAGGATCCAACTTTTAAGTAGAATTTTTTTTAAAAAAAATTTGTCTCTATATAAAGTTTATTTTAAAAGATATATCAATATGAAATTATTATTAAGTAGATTCAGCTACCCATTCTAGTTTCTAATATACTTTTAATTTCTCTTATAGTATCGCGCGGTTCTTAAACTGCGGATTAATCAAGAGACTCTTGACTATAAAACATCTTAAGAAATAGGAAAGTGTTGTCCTTCAGTATATAGCTAGTCTATAGATAGGAATTGAAAGTGTTTTTAGAAACTAGAAGGGTATATATATATAGCTAACTCTACACATGAAAGTGTCACAACATGAAAATTGTTTTTTCTTTCCATTTTGATAAGTTAATTATTATTATTAATCACCGATTTCTAAAAATAGGAACAAGGAAATCAATTTTGTTGTTCACATCATTTGGATATGAGTGACAGCTACTTATTAAATGAATAAATATTTCACGAAAAAGACGTTTTATGATGATTAATATTTTATTATTCATTAATAATTAAATAGTAATTACAGTAAGAAGAAAAAAAAAAAAGACATTTTATAAAATGTTAAAATGACAATGAAGAAGGTTCGGTTGACTTCATTTTATTAAATACTAAAGTAAATATTGCAGCAAAATTGAGAAATTCGACTCTTAAAAAGATTTACTGACAAATTTACAATACTGACTACAAGTTTTCAGGCAATGTGCAAAAATGCACATCACAACAAACCAATGTAGTTAAAAAAAATTTGATTGGCTTCCTGTTTTAGGCATTTTACAAATTGACACACTAATTAGACTTTTTATAGATAAAAATTAAAAATATGGTTTTCTTATTCTTAAAGTTGGGTCATATTCAAACTGACATTAAAAAAAAACTTATTTTAATGACATAAACATAAAATAATCTGAAGTGATTGAGCAACCCTTCTAGTTTTTAAAATACTTTTAAGTTTCTCTTAATTTTGCACCTCAAAACAGCGTTCTAACATAGAACAAAAATCCTGTTATTATTGAGTAACTTAAAAGAAAAGTTTTTTTCTTTATTGGAATCCTGTTTAGAGGATTCAAAATTGAAGTTTCAAGTACATTCCTTTTTGAATTTGATCTTTTAATTCGAGTCAATCTATGACTAGTGATTGTACAAAATAACTGATTTTTTTCACTTTAAAGGTGACATTTTAAAAATATATATGGGAAGGTCATCATTTAATTTGTAAAATTGATTATTCTTGTAAATCAACTTGGATAATAATTATTGGGCAATTATTAGATGATACAATAATTACAGCAATTAAGTGTCAAAACTAATTGATTGACAGGTAAGTTTTTTAGGACAGGTAAGAGAACTTACATATAAATATAGGGTCAGCATGTGTTGTTCATAAACAATAAACCACATTTTGTTTAGAATTCTTGAAAAAAAAATCTACGAAAAAACAAGAAACAAAAAATGCCTCCTAATTCAAGACCACAGATTCAATATACTCAGGTAAATATTTGGGCAATAAATTATATAATTATTTTGTATTATTAATTAGAATTTTGTTTTATTGTTTAAGATCTTCATTAACAATGAATGGGTTGATTCATTGAGTGGAAAAACATTTCGAACAATTAATCCTACAACTGGGAACACTATTGTCAGTATTCAGGAAGGAGATAAGGTACACTTGGGCTTAAAGCCTAAACGGGCCGAGCCTCGCGAACTCTTAATTATTATGGCTTATTATGTTCAAAATGAAGAAACACTTAAATGTGTTTTAGAAACTAGAAGAATAACTTAATCACTTAAAAAATATTTTGATGTTGATATCTTTCAAAATAAACTTTTTATATATGCAAGTTTGAAATTGTCCCAAATTTAAGCAGACATTATTTAAAAAAAAAAGTATATTTTGAAAGATTTCAAACATGAAAATACATGGACATTTAAGTGATTGAGCTCTACCCTTCTAGTTTTTAAAATACTTTCTAGTTTATCTTAACTGCCAAATTTTAGCAGACAATATTTGTAATTTTTCTCCATCAAAATTGTATTTTAAACCTTAAAGTTATTTCACTTTTTTCTGATTTCACGAATTCTGATTTTTTATTTTTGGTAGGAAGACGTGGAGGTTGCCGTGAGAGCTGCTCAGAAGGCCTTCGAGAGAGGGTCCGAATGGAGGACAATGGACGCATCAGCACGGGGAAAACTTATGAATAAAGTGGCCTCACTCATAGAAAGAGATGCTGACCACATTACCGTAAAAATACCCTAAATTAGAAAATGAAAATTTATGTTATTTTATGAACAAGCTGATTTTCGAACTCTTTGATTATTCTGTCTTTCAGAAGAGCAAAATTAAGAGAATTACTAGAAAGGGTTTTTAGAAACTAAGGTATCTTTCAAAATAAACTTTTTGCAAACAAATGTTATCTGCTTAAAGAAAAAAGCTTATTTTCAACATTAAAATACTCTTTAGTTACCTTTCTAGTTTCTTAATTTTATGCTTCAAAACTGATACCGGTACAGAATAACCAGAGTCCGAGAGGCATTTCCACTTTAAAAAGTTTTTTGTTTATTTTTCATAAAAAAAAAGTCTTTGGAAGCTCTCGATAATGGAAAAACGTTCAAAAATGCCTGTTGGGATATCAGTACAGGTGCTGCTTATTTTCGTTATTTTTCTGGATTTTGCGACAAAATTCATGGAAAGACAATTCCAGTTGGTAAGATTCATGAACATTAAATGTCCACAAAATAATTAAAATTTAAGATTTTTTAAAAATGCCTTAGATGGAGATTTCTTTACATATACAAGATTGGAACCAATTGGTGTCGTCGGACAAATCTTTCCCGTAAGAGTTGGGGGACCACACAGGTACCACTTTTAGTGGTCGATTTCGACTGTCAAATGAAGTCGAGGTTGTCGACAAAACTGACTATACTTCGAATCTTTCCATAAACAATACATTGCAACCACTTAGTAACTTTTATTTTGCAGTCAAAATCAAACACTAAAAATGGTCTATGTGCCAAGGGCCTAAATCACAACCAAATTAATTTTACTGCATTTTTTTTTTAAAAAAATATCATTTTATGTTTTCTAGTGGAATTTTCCTTTTATGTTGGGTTGCGTCAACATCGCACCGGCTTTAGCTGCTGGGAATGTGATTGTCGCAAAACCTGCTGAGCAGACACCGTTGTCCACGCTTTATTTAGCTAGCCTCATCAAAGAGGTAATTAATTGCATTGGTTGGGACAGTATTGGAACAAATTACATTTCAATTACTCATGTGGACTCAATAATAATTTCCGAGTTATATTCTCTTTGTTAGAAACAACTTTTATGAAAACAAATTCAAAGTTTGGTAGAAACTAGAATTAATACTTTTAATATGCTTTTAAAAAATTAATTATAGTTGCTAAATTCTAAAACTAATTAACTACAAATTTATGGTTAAATTCGCTTTTAACGAAAGTATTTTCATTATGATGATATGTTTTAAAATAAACTTTTTGTCAGTGTTGGGACAAATTAATTTTAGAAAGTAATTACAATAACTAATTCACTGAAAAAATAATTAGATTTAACAATTGCAACTACTAAATTAAAAAAAAACTAATTACAAATATATAGTTAAATTTGCTTTTAAAAAAGATAATTTTCAAAGTAAATAAAATTACTAATTACATCAGCGAAAAACTAATTACATTTACAATTGCAATTGCTAAATTTTAAAAAAACTAATTAATTACAACATCTCATTTTCCATTACCAATTACAAAAAAATTAAATGATGATCAAAAGCAATTCAGTCTATTTGACAATAATCAATTTGAGAAAAAAAAATTTAAAAAGTAATTGCAGTTTTCATTACAAAAAGTAATTAAACATAATCAGAAATTAGAAAATTTCAACGATAATTTATTTTGGTTAATTGTTTCTCAACACTAGATTATTTCTGCCGAAATTTCAATGAGTTTGGGGGAAAGTCTTTCAAGAAAACTTTTTTTTTCCCATAAAGGCAGGATTTCCACCGGGAGTTTTTAATGTTGTACCGGGTTATGGACCTACAGCTGGAGCTGCTCTTACCAACCATATGAATGTGGACATGATTTCATTTACGGGCTCACTTGAAGTGAGTTTCTGTTGTGGATGTCTTCTAGAATGTGTTATGGGAACAACTTTATGAGAAAATAAAAACCTTTTCTAGTTTCTAAAAAACGTTTAAAAATCTGAATAAAAATCTAAATCTATGTTGATATCTTTAACAATAAACTTCTAAGTTTGGATTCAACTTTAAATAAAAACGAAAAACATAACTGAAGTTGACATAAAAAAATTATTTTTAAAGATTTCGATGTTAAAATCTTCTAAAAGTGTTTCATTTGACTCTTCTAGTTTCTAAAACACATTCAAATATTAACTTGTGGGTGTCTTGTAATTAAGCAAATTGTTTTTTTATGGAAATTTTTGATTCAAGAAAATATTATTTCTTTTTCGGAAATCTTTTCCATAACAAAAACCAAACAAAGATCGGAAAAGTTATTCAAGAAGCTTCTGCTAAGTCCAACTTAAAGCGTGTGGCTCTCGAATTAGGCGGGAAAAACCCTCTGGTTATCAGCCAATATTGTGACTGTAAGTATCCTGAAGATGTTTTATCGGACTCTGGTTATTCTACGGTTTCAAGAAAAGCAACACTATAAAAGAGATACATGAAACTGTTTTAGAGACTAGAACGGTAACCAAAAGTTTATTTTAAAAGATATCAACATGAAAATATCTTAAGTGATTGAGTTACTCTTCTAGTTACTAAAACACTTTCCAGTTTCCCTTAGGATTGGAACACACGGACCACTGTTTGACTGCAAAAGGAAGTCAAAGGTAGTTAATCTGTGGTTGCAATGCATTTTTTTTATGGAAAAACTCAAGGTGGTCTTGGTTTTTGCGACAACCGGACTTCATTTTGTAGTCGAAAAATGGTCTGTATGTGTCAAGGGCCTTTATTTTGCTCCTGAAAGACAGAATGTCCGTAGTTCGATAGACATTTTTACTTTAAAAACCACCTTAAATATTTATTTTTATCTTATAGTGGACGAAGCTGTTGAACTTTCTCAATTGGCATGCTTTTACAACCACGGGCAAATATGTTGTGCCGGAACTCGTATCTACGTACACGAAGACATTTACGAGGCGTTCGTCGAGAAGAGCGTCCAAGCTGCTCTCAAACGTAAACTTGGAGATCCTTTTTCTCCGGATACAGTTCAGGGACCTCAAATTGATCAGGACCAACTCAATAAGATTATGGACCTGATTGAGAGTGGAAAACAACAAGGTGCCACATTGAAATGTGGTGGCAAACGTTTTGGCACCAAAGGATTTTTTGTGGAACCAACTATTTTTACTGATGTCAGTGATGACATGAGAATTGCTCGAGAAGAGGTGTGGCCAAAATTAAAAAGTCCTGAACAAATTGACCAAACTTACTTAACTAGCTAATACTAACAATATTTGTATTGCACAGATTTTTGGTCCTGTGATGCAGTTGTTTAAGTTCAAGACAATGGAAGAAGTAATCGAAAGGGCGAACGACACGGATTATGGACTTACAGCTGGAATTGTCACCAAAAACATTGATGAGGCATTGGAATTCAGCCATAGTGTCAGAGCTGGAACTGTTTGGTGACCAATAACTTTACGAGAAATATTTTAGGAATATTTTTTTTAAAAATATTTTTGTTTATAAGGGTGAATAATTATTATGGTGGCAACTTTATTTATGCTCCATTTGGAGGGTATAAACAATCTGGAATTGGACGTGCAGGGTAAGAGTTTTAACAAGTTTTTTTTTATGAACAATTCATTTTCAAACTGATTATTCTGTCTTTCAGGAGAGCAAAATGAAGAAAAACTTGATGTTTTTTTTTAAAAATTAGAAGGGTAGCTCAATCACTTACGTGTATGTTCATGTTGATATTTTTCAAAATAAACTTTTTCTAAACAAAAATTAAAAATTGAAAGATATCAACATGAAAATACCCTTAAGTGAAGGCTCATAAGTTCAAAACACGAAATATTTTCTAAAACCTAAACAGCTCGGTAGAAATGAATGCAATTTTTAAAGGAACTAGAAAACATATCTATTTTCGTGTACCTTCTAGTTTTTTAAATAGTAAATTATAACATGAGCTCATTGACCTCACCATTCACTTAACATAAGGTGGTAACACGAAATATTTTCCAAAAACTAAACAGCTTTGTAGAAATGAAATGTTCTAAAAAATATTTTAAAAATGTACCCTTGAACATTCTCCTAAAAAGAAATTCCTGTGTCCCTTCTAGTTTTTAAATAATAAATTAAAAATCTATCTCCTCAACTTTAACATGATAAAATCAAAACACGAAATATTTTTCTAAAAACTAAACAGCTGTGTAGAAATAAATGAAATTTTATAAGAAACTAGAAAATATATCTACAAACGTAATTCTACAGAGAAATTTCCGTGTACCTTCTAGTTTTTAAATAGAAAATTAAAAACAGCGAACGCTTGAACCTCTCCTTAAACTTAACATTAATTGGAATTACACTCCTTATGTTTTTTTTTGCAAAATTGTGACACTTTTAATTGTGTTTCATAAATTCATTTTTGTATATTATTTAATATTTTCTGTAGTGGAGAAGAAGGAATTATGGAATATTTGGAAGTGAAAACGGTTAGTGTGAAAACAAATACTGGTCAGCACAATTTGAATGAGAAATTATCTCAAATGTTGATTCCGGTGGAAAAAAGATCGAAAAAAAATCGAATTTTGAAAGGGTTTAGTCCTCATCATTGGCTAATTAAAGATTGTATCATTAGATTGAAACCAATGTAAATACTTTACAATAATTCTGAGATTATCTCATTTTAATTTAACACTCATTCATTGATATTAATTAAAATAATTATCTAAGTTAGTAGTAATTAATTTAGCTTACTCTATTATTGCATTTATTAATTATAATATATATTTAATGGCTGCAGTTCAAAATAAAAATTGTAGCTTAATATTTAAGAAAATAAATAATAAGTAATTTAAGAATACCAAAAAAAATGCTAATTTGTATATTTTAATTAGCTTTAATTAATAATTTCATTTCATTTTATTTTATTCTTGTTTTTTTTTTAGGTTTCCATCAAAATTCCTTCAAAAAATACTTAAATTTGCACGATAAAATACAAATAAATATATTGTTGTAATAACTTTAAAGTGGATAATTTTAAAAATAGTCATGAAGTCATATAATAATCAAATCATTAATTAACCTTTTTAATTAGTTAAATGAAAGTATTTGTGTTCAGAATTTTTAAATACTAATTAGACAATTAATTGTTTTGGATTTATGTGTAATCTCATGTATGACCTTAAGAAGTGGCATTAAATTACCCCTTGGTGACAGACTTAATATTGTTCATTTTTTGCTTTATCTCGTAAATTTTTTTTTAAAAAAATGTTTCAAAAATAATTTTCTTTATCTTTTCATCTATTTATTTTTTTTATTAAACAATTCCCAAATTTTTATTCTAAATTTATTTCAACATTTTTTATTTTTAGTCAAAAACGAAAAAAAATGAAAAAGACATTTTAATTTTAATAATTCATAAAATTACTAAGGATCGGATTTTTACGCAATATCATGTAAATGTTTCTTAGTTTGTGGCCCAAGTGCCAATTGTGAAGTAATCATTATTAGAGTAAATGCAATTATGCTTTTTTTCTAATTAAAAACTGGTTAGAGGCTAGAAGTCTAGTTACTAATTTACTATCAGTTGTCAACTATAGTTCTAACCTCTAAACAGTGTTTTTGATTGTTGGTTGATGTAAATGAGTTTGTTACTTTCAAATTGTCTCTTGAGCCACAGGTTGAGAAACATTTGCTTCATATTGCATACAAATCTGAATCATCATAATTGCCATTTTTTTTAAATTTTAATTCTGTTTAAATTTTAAGGAAAATCATTCAAATAATTACAGTAACGACTTAAATTATTTATTTCAAGTCGAGTTTAGAAACCTATGTAAAACCCATGGGCCTTAACGGGTAATTATATAACAAAAAATCCCTTGGGCGTGGTGGGCTTCATTGGTCTGGTGAGCCTTGGGGAGCATCATAGACCTGGTGTCTTTTGAAAAGCCCTGTCTATGGACTTTGTGGGCCTCATATTTCTGGTGGACGTGATGGGCCTCACAGGCTTGCCGGTCTTGTCATGTCTTGACCTTAACTTTTTTCTAATGTAGTCATAATAATAATTATTGGTTTCCAATTTCCCATATTGGCAACAGTTATTTATTCTGTTTTCTGACTCTTTAAGGACATACTGTATGCATGACTGACAGTGACTTGAAATTTCCTGACATTTTTTTTTTTGGTCAAGTTCTTTGCACCCACCCACCCCTATTTCACTTTGCACGACAGTAAATTACATTAAATTATATAACATTACTTGATATAAAATATGCATTTAATCACAGCTAGTTAAGTTACACTAATATACACGTATATCTGAGATAATTTTATATTCATAATTATTTATAAATACCACCTCCCCCCCATTTTAAAGTACATATAATTTAATATTGCAAAATAAAAAAGAGGGTGGTGTTTATTATGGCGCAATCATTTTGAACTAAAAAGTGACTTTGCAGTTTGTACGTTTTATTATTTTTCAAAATTGACAGATTAGCCTATAAGTAAGTATTTGATAACTGTTAATTGGTGGGTATTTGGTCACATGACCTTAAAGTTAGTTGTATATAAACTATTCCCTTTTCAATGTTAATCCACAGCCAAAACTTGTCTTCTTGTCCTTGGAGCAATTTTTAGTTTTTTCCTCTGAACAGAGTCACTTGCTTTTCCATTTTGAACAATATGGCAAATCCAAAACCAGAAATCAAACACACTCAGGTAAATATGTATTTTAATAATTTTATTACGTTTTTACTGCAGTTTTCAGGGGATATTTTTTTAATGTACATTCAAAATATTTTTCATTCTGAACGAGATTTTTTAAAATTAATTTTACAAAAAGTTGGCAGGTTTTTTTTTAGAAATGTGTTAATTAGGAAGTTTTCTAAAAAAAAAGTAATTTACAACAAAAATACAACTGTTGCTAAGGAACTAAAACATTATTTGAACTTGCTAAAATTATTTTCATGACGAAATCTTATAAAATAAACTTTTATAAGACATTTGAAAATATTATTTTAAAATTTAAAGTTTATACGAAAAAATTTTTGACATTGCAGAAATAATATTTGAATTTCTTAAAAAGTATTTTCATAACAATATCTTTAAATATGAACTTTTTTTACACCAATGGTTTAGCAAAAAAAATAAAGTTTTCAAATTGCCATACAGTTTCTAACAATCTTTTTTAATTTTCGTGTAAAAAATGCATTTCTATGTACCCATAGATTATAATAATATACCTACCATAAAAAAAAGTTTAATTTCATCTGAATTATCGCGCAAATATTAGGCAAATATTTCTCAATCTGTGGCCCAAATGCCAATTGTGGATTTTTAAATTTGGAAAATTACTCTGCCAAGTAACAAGCCAGTTTTTTGATCAATTTTTAAATCAAAAACACTGGTTAAAGCCCAGAACTCTAGTTGACAACTGATAGTAACCAGACATCTACCCTCTAACCAGCCCTTTTGATTATAAAAAAACATAATTACAGTTGCTCTAATGATGATGATGATGATGATGATGATGATGATGATGATGATGACAATACTTACTTCACAATTGGCACTTGGGCCACACATTGAGAAACATTTACTTAATATTGGCATACGAATCCCCTACTTATAACTATAGTGCAATAACAGAATATTGTGATCAGGGTGTTATAATCTACTGATTACACCATAGAGTAAAGGGCTCCACCCTACTTGCAGCTAGTATACTATTACAAGTTATAACTTCAGTTATAACAAGTTGTCATTTGTAAGACACTCACTACTATTAATGATCTCGGGTCAAGGCCAGTTTATGTCTGGGGGAAAAAAAAACTTTTAAGTCTGCAATTTTATGTGTACTTTGACATTAATCCATATAATCAAGATCAGTTATTTTAAAACAAAATTGTAAACACTTTATATATAAAAGTTCAAAATTTGAAGCACAATTGAAACAGATTTTCTATTTTATGACATGTTAAGATAACCTGTAATTTTAATTTCATGTATTTTAAAAATAGTTGTTCATTAACAACGAATGGGTAAATTCTGCCAGTGGCAAAACTTTTGCAACTGTTAATCCAACGAATGGAGAGAGAATTGCTAATATCCAGGAAGGAGACAAGGTCAGTAACAATCTTTAAATTGAAAATTCCAAATGACACAAAAGATTTAATTTAAAAAAAATTCATTGTTTGTAATTTTTTTCAAGGCTGATGTGGACAGGGCTGTGGCAGCTGCTCAACAAGCTTTCAAGCTCGGCTCGGAATGGCGTAGAATGGATGCCTCTGCTCGAGGAACTCTCCTCAATAAGTTGGCTGCTCTCGTCACAAGAGATTTAGCTCACATTGCTGTAATAATAACATATTTGAAATTGTTGCTTTATTATTGGAAATGTAATTTTGTTCTCATTTTATTTTTTTCTATGTGTTTTATTAAAGTCTCTGGAATCTCTCGATAATGGAAAAGCTTTTAACTTTTCATGCTGGGATGTGCAAACTGCAGCAAAGGCTTTTTCCTATTATGCTGGCTATGCTGATAAAGTAACTGGCAAAACCATTCCAGCTGGTAAACAAAAATTAACAAATTTTAGACAAATTTCAAAAGTAATGACTTATTTTTTTTTGTCTGTTTTTAGATGGAGATTTTCATACCTACACGAGATTGGAACCAATTGGTGTTGTTGCGGAAATTATTCCTGTAATTAAATAAAATTACATCTTAATTTAAAAAAAAAGAAATTATAATTAGTAGGACAATCAAACAAAATGTTTCTCGATATGTGGCCGAAGAGCCAATTCTGAAGTATTTATCACCATAATCTCTAAATGAGCTTCACAATTGTCTCTTGAACCAGAGATTGACAAACATGTCCTTGATTTTGCATAAAAATCCAAGCCCTAGTAATTTTAAATTCAATTATTGAAACAATTAATTTTTTTTCTGTAGTGGAACTTCCCAATTATGTTGGCTGCTAATGTCGCTGCTCCAGCTTTGGCTGCCGGTAATGTCGTCATCTTGAAACCGGCCGAACAGACCCCATTGACCACTCTTTACTTGGCTAGCCTAGTCAAAGAGGTATAGATATACATTTAAAAAAAAATCACCAATGCTTTTTTTTTTTTTTGGAAACTCAAAAGTATTAAAATGATTTTCGTTGTTAAAAGGCTGGATTTCCACCTGGTGTTTTCAATGTCATTCCTGGTTATGGACCAACAGCAGGAGCTGCATTGTCTCACCACGCAAATGTGGACATGGTCGCTTTTACAGGATCTCGAGAGGCACGTAAAGGCTACTTCAGTATTATAAAGTAATAACGAAAATTTTTTAATATAATATTTTCTTGCAAACAGGTCGGAAAACTCATCCAGGAAGCGTCTGGCAAGACAAATCTGAAACGTGTCACTTTGGAGTTGGGTGGAAAGAGTCCATTGGTCATCAGCCAACACTCTGACTGTATGGGGAATACTGTCAAACGTCTTCATGACCATTTTTTTTTTAATAATTAATGTTTTTTGTCGCACAGTGAACGAAGCTGTTGAAATTGCTCAGTTGGCTTGTTTCTTCAACCACGGCCAAGCATGCTGCGCCGGAACTAGAATTTTTGTTCACGAATCTATTCACGACGCTTTTGCTCAAAAGACCGTAGAAGCTGCACTCAAGCGCAAACTTGGAGATCCTTTTGCTCAGGGTACGATCCAGGGACCCCAAATCGATCAGGAACAATTTGATAGAATCTTGGGTTTGATCGAAAGTGGCAAGAAGGAAGGAGCTTCTCTTCAATGTGGTGGCAAGCGTTTTGGCAACAAGGGATTCTTTATTGAACCCACTGTTTTCACTAATGTCAAGGACAACATGAGAATTGCTAAAGAAGAAGTAAATTTTTAAACAATACTAAATTAGCAATAAAAAAAAACTACAAAATGCTAATAACAAAATTCGTTAAACAGATTTTCGGACCAGTTATGCAAATTTTCAAATATCAAACTTTGAACGAAGCTATCGAACGTTCCAACGACACCGAATACGGTCTTGCTGCCGGAATTGTTTCGAAGAACATTGAAGAAGCTTTGCAATTCTCTCACAGTGTTCGCGCTGGAACTGTTTGGTATGATGTCATTTTTTTTCGTTTTGTATTTTTTTGAATTATTAATTTTAAATTTTCTTTCAATTTTCCAGGGTAAACAACTACTACAGTGGTGGTGCTGGGACTCCATTCGGCGGATACAAACAATCTGGAATTGGCCGAACTGGGTAAAATATTTTTTTTCATATTATTTTATTTATTCAAAATACATTTTTTTAATTAAATTATTTTTTTTTTTCTCAGTGGTGAAGAAGGAATTCTTGAATTTCTGCAAGTGAAAACTGTTTCCGTGAAAGTTGCTCAGAAGAATGCTTAATTTTTTTTTTTTACAATCGTTATTCAATTTTGTTGTAAAATTTGAAATGAAATATATTTTGACTGTATGTTACGAATAAAATATATGTGAAAGTGAATTGTTGAAGGTTTTTTTTATTAGTTGATAATTTATAACGTTTTTGTGCATTTTTTTGACCTAATGAGTTAAATTTACATTAGGTCAAAATTCAATTTCATCATCAAATTTCACCTAATGGAAACAGGGCATTAAGATGTTTTAACATCTGATTTTCAAACTGTTTATTAATTTAGTATTTTAAAAGCAACACTTAAAGAAAAAAAATTAGTGTTAGAAACTAGAACGGTAGCTGAGTCACTTAATAGTATTTTGTTATTAATATTTTTCGTAATAAACTTTTTATAGACAAAAATTAAAAAATGCCTGCTTAAAGTTAGATCATTTTCAAACTGTCATAAAAATGTGACGTGGCTGGCCCTCTAGCACCGCCCGGTTGGGGTGGTGCGGGCTGCGGACCAGCCACCGTGGACGATTTTATCACTCGTGACATGCCTGTTCTTTACAGTACTTTCGCTAGTACGTTTATCCACTCTCAAAGTCTACAAAAAGACTTTCACTCTCGGGAACCTTCGGTATAGGGCGTGACGACTCCGGAGTTACTGCTACTGCTTTTTCGAGTTATTGGAGGCCCCAAGCTGAGGGACTCAGATAGTACCTGCGTACCGCCGTTGGGAGTTCCATTGCTGTTCGGAATTGCAAACTCAAAAATCACAATACACAACACTGTATACTCCAAATTAAAGTATGTTCAATAAAAACTCTTTACTCGTTATCGGTTACATTGTTGTATACATCGGTACTTTTACATTATCACTTAAAAGCTCTTCTTTGATCAGGACTTGAACTCTTTTCAGTCTTCTTAGCAACTCTCTACTGTCCTCACACATAAGTCCCACCGTACTCTCGTCCGGTCTCCTGGGAGGGGCGACTGTCACCTCAGGGCTCAATGATTGACCAACTGGGCCAATCATTGCCCTGGGCTGAGAATGCTACCTTATAAGGGAAGGTATTTTTGGGAACTCTTTTCCCAACTCTCACGGTTCGGCTGGGTTCCACGAATTCACACAGAATTCGGGCCACCCAAGACTGGACATCTGTGCACCAAGGGGTGCCATACTGACAGATAGGAATTTCTACGGGGTGTTCCACCATTCTGTTGCTACAGGGTGTCACAAAAAGTTTATTTTAAAAGATATCAACATGAAAATACATTTTAAGTTATTGAGCTACCCTTTTAGTTTTTATAACATTTTCAAGTTTCCGTAATTTTTGTTCTGAAGGACAGAATAGCCAGAGTTCGAGGGGTATTTTACACTGTAAAACCACATTAATGGAAGTTTTTGTGATTTGATTGATTTTATTTTTCGGTTGCTATGGCACGTATATTTTCAACCCTGAAAAGTGCAAATGGAAAGAGTTTTGTCCTTGATTTACAGTAGATTAAATGACAAAAATGTTTTTCTTTTGCGTGGCATAAACAGATTTTATCATTAATAAAACAGAAAACGACATGCCAAGTTTTTTTCTTAGGATGAAATACATTTACACTAATTTAAATAATGATAATAATAGAAAGAAAAGTTTAAAAATATCAATTTTTAGTTAAAGATATTTTTAAATTTTAATTTTAATACATAAAATACGCAAGACTTACTGGATCTTCAATGTCAAGCTAAAATACCAAAGAATTTGCAATAAATTCAAAATTTGAATATACTGTCGAGTTATTTTTAATGTTTGCAACCTCATACATATATATTATTTTTGTTATTAATATTCAAACTTAACTAAATATTATAACCAAATTTATTGTTTTCAAAAATGGTCAGAATTGACAATGAAATTAATTTCAAAACGCAGCAAAATAATTTCAAAAATATCAACAAAAAATGGACAGAATTGACAATTACATTAATTTTTGAGTATATTTCATTCTCCAACTTAATTTACTATATAAAAAAGAATAAATTTTAAACCTATGTATTTTAATGTTATTTAATATTCTTATTAATGTATTTGCGATACATTAATAAGAATATTAAATAACATTAAAATTACACAAATTACACAAAATACACAAATTATAAAAAAAAGATTCGTAATTTTACTGTTGCAATTAAGAATAATAATGAATGGGCGGAAAAGAATTAAATTTTCTCATTGTTAATGGGCAAGCAAAAAAATACTAATTGAATGACTTGCCATTGTTATTATTATTATTATTATTATTATTATTGTTATGCATGTAATTAATTCTAAAAGTGTGGCAACTTTTTACTTGGACACGTACAAATTATTTTATTACATTTTCACTAAATGTTACCTGGAGTTTTATGAAGCCAAGTAAGTTACAGAGTAAACGAAAATAATGTATTTTGTGTTTTTACATTTTTCATTTATTCGTTTTCGTGTTAAACGGTTTTCATTGTATTTATTTTAGTGCTAATAGCCTTTTCATGTTAAATAAAAAAAAACCTTGAGAGTTAAAAAGTCGTGCTGTTCCATCAGTAAAATAATACAGTTTATTTTGAAATATTCGTCAATCTAATTTGAAGGGTTAAATTGTAAGTTAACATTTTTCTAAATTAGAAAACTTAATTAAATAACTTAAAAAAATTACTATAGGAATATGCTCTTATAATGTAATGTATAGGCCTACTGAATATAGAATATGTCTCTGAATCAAAGTATACAGAGAGCTAAATTGTTTAAAATTAAATATTTCAATAATTATAAATGCTAAACATTTAAAACTTTTATTGTTAGCAATATTTAAATATGTAGTGTTACAAAAAAAATGAAATATATTTGAATATATGCTTTTAAAAGTTATTAAAAAAAACTGATGTTTTAAATTGTAATTTTTTTTTCTGCAGAAAACAAATTTTTAAATCTTAAGTTTTATGATAAATTTAAATAACGTTTTGTGTTTATTTACTAATTATATTTCAATTTTTTGTATATACGTCACTAAATTAAGGAGGTTTTAAAGTGTAAAACGCCTCTCCAACTTTTGATTATTTTGTTTTTCAGGTACAAAATGAAGAGAAACTTAAAAGTATTTTAGAAACTAGAAGGGTAGCACAATCACTTTAGAATATTTTCATGTTGATATCTTTTTTTTATTTAAAAAAAAGCTTTTCATGTCAGTTTGAAAATGATTTAACTTTAAGCAGATGATATTTTTCTAATTTTTATCTATATATTTCTTTTTATCTAAATTTTCAATGACATCAACATAAAAATACATTGAAGTGATTGAGCTATCCTTCTAGTTTCTCTCAATTTTGTTCCAAAAAGACATAATAATAGACGATTTAAATATAATAGAATATTAGAAAAAAATACTTTGGATAATTATGTGAATCAGGTTTAAAATATTGGTAAAAGCAAAGTCATTTTATTGCGTAAAATCAGTTGGCTTTGATGCAATATTTTTTAGTGACTTTGCACATAATTTTTGCTCGTAATTTTTTTTAGCTAATGACTAGCGTATTCCAAATAATTGGTAACAGCCAATTGGTAGATTTTGTATCAGATGACTTCTATATTAAATTCTATACTAATAACCAGTTTGAGATTTATATAAATAGTCCATTCTGTTATTTTCTACGGAAGTGAAATTGCCTTTTATTTTCAGTGAAAGTTAAACTTGATAATTGCGGAAGTGAATTTTGTTGTTGGCAGAAAATGGCAAATCCTAAACCAGAAATTAAACACACTCAGGTAATATTTATTCATTTTCCGGGGTAGACACTTTACAATTCAAACTTATTATATTTATATGAAATTTATTTTTGCAGTAACTTAAATTAATTAATTAATTTAATTTGAAAAGTTATTTCAAATTATTTCATTTTTAGAGTAATTTAAAAAAATAAGTTCGTGAAATTTGAATTGGATTACTAAAAGTATAAATAATCAAGCTGTCTACTTGTATATGTAAATCGTTTAAAATATACTTTCTTGCATAAATTTCTATGGCACTTGAATATTTACATTTTCACATCACATTTCTTTCCAGTTTATTTTAAGCAAGTTTCAACAACAAATCTAGAACCTCATTACAGAAAAAAAAAGTCATATAATTGTGACACTCATTCTTTATGATGTCAATGAGTATTTTATGAGTGTCATATTCTTCTGTACATTAGTCAATGGCAGTCCCTATGACTATATTTGTCATAATAATATTTTGTAATTTGCTTTTCTGTCTTACAAGATTATGAGCTAGATATGATAATTTACTGTCTTACGAAAGTCTTACTTTCTTTCACCCCTCTTTCTGACACCCCTAGTTTCTAACAAAATATGATATAAGTTTTAACTGTTGCCATTTCACTCATTTGTAAGATACTAACTATTAGGTCAAGGCTAGTTTGAATATTTATGAAAAACTGGAACTTTGAACATTTAAAGTCATTTATATCAAGATTAGTCTGGGAAAAAATATTAACAATTTAGGACAAATTGAATTAGTCTAGAAAAAAATATTAGCAATTTAGGACAAATGGACTTAAACTTTGATTTTTTAAAAAAATAGTTGTTCATCAACAACGAATGGGTAAATTCTGTCAGTGGTAAAACTTTTGCAACTATTAATCCAACAAATGAAGAAAAAATTGCTACCATCCAGGAAGGAGACAAAGTGAGTAACAATATTCAAAAAAATCACCTTATACCATAAAGACGATTTAATAAATAAATTTCATTGTTTGGAATTTCTTTTTAGGTTGATGTGGACAAAGCTGTGGCAGCTGCCCAAAAAGCATTTGAGCTGGGCTCGGAATGGCGTAGAATGGATGCCTCGGCTCGAGGTGTCCTCTTGAATAAGCTAGCTGCTCTCATCACTAGAGATTTGAACCACTTGGCTGTAAAACAAACATTTCATCATTTATAATAGAAATTAAACAATTGTTAATTTTGTTTTTGTTTTTTAGTCTTTGGAGACTATTGACAATGGAAAACCATTTATTATGGCATGCAGAGATATGAAATCTGCAATCAAGACTTTTAATTTTTATGGTGGCTATGCTGATAAAATAACTGGCAAAACAATTCCAGCTGGTAAAACATTTTAAAATATTATATAAAACATTTTGTAAAATGTCAAAATAATTTTTTTGATGTTTTCAGATGGAGATTTTCATGTTTATACCAGATTGGAACCAATTGGTGTTGTTGGATTAATTACTCCAGTATTACACGAAAATAACCTTTTTTTTCAGAAAAATAATTTTTAAAGTGATGTGATTTTTATGTTGTTCTTTTTAGTGGAATGGTCCAATGGTTGTATCATCTTTTTCTGTTGCTTCAGCGTTGGCTGCTGGCAATGTGGTCATTTTAAAACCTGCCGAACAGACACCACTGACCGCACTTTATCTTGCAAGTCTTATCAAAGAGGTAATTCTAACTTGTAAGAAGAATTTTACCAATGCGTTTTCGGAAAATCCAAGGTCTTAACAATATTTTTTGCTCACAAAGGCCGGTTTTCCATCCGGTGTTTTCAATGTTATTCCGGGCTATGGACCAACAGCAGGTGCTGCACTCTCTCATCATCCTAATGTGGACATGGTCGCTTTTACTGGCTCTCGCGAGGCAATTAAGAAGCTACTTCATAATTCTAATTAATCTGTGGAAGATTTCTAATGTCATTTTAATGTAACAGGTTGGAAAATTGATTCAAGAGGCTTCAGCAAAGACAAATCTCAAGCGTGTCACTTTGGAGTTGGGTGGAAAGAGCCCATTGGTCATCAGCCAACACTGCGACCGTAAGCGGATATCGAGGATGTCTCGATGAACATTTTTAATTAATTTTTTTCGTCTTTTTGTTTGCCACAGTTGCCACAGCTGTGGAAATTGCTGAGTTGGCCTGTTTCTTTAATCAGGGCCAAGCATGTTGCGCTGGAACGAGGATATTTGTTCATGAGTCCATCCATGACAGTTTTGTCGAAGAGACTGTGAAAGCATCTCTCAGGCGTAAACTGGGAGATCCTTTTGCTCCAGAAACAATTCAGGGTTCGCAGATTGATCAGGACCAATTCGATCGGATTTTTGATTTGATCGAAAGTGGCAAAAAAGAAGGTGCCACATTGAAATGTGGTGGCAAACGTTTTGGCAACAAAGGATTTTACGTGGAACCAACTGTTTTCACTAATGTTAAAGATAATATGAGAATTGCTAAAGAAGAGGTACATTTTGGATTTTTCTTATGACACCTGACATCCTTGGTTTGAAACATTTGACATTTATGGTTTTTTTTTGGTAGATTTTTGGCCCAGTTATGTCAGTGTTTAAATACAAAACACTGGCTGAAGTGATCGAAAGAGCCAACGATACCGAATACGGTTTGGGTGCCGGAATTGTTAGCAAAAATATCGAAGAAGTATTACAATTCAGTAATAGTGTTCGATCAGGATTTGTTTGGTACATTTTTTCTGTCTATAAAATATTTTTAATTTGTATTATTAAATTTATATATTTTTTTAAAAGGGTAAATAATTACTACAGTGGATTAACTTATGCTCCATTTGGAGGCTACAAGCAATCTGGAATTGGTCGTGTTGGGTAAAAATAATTTTCTAATGTATTTTTATGTTTTTAATTTAATTTTTTTTAATAAAATGCAAATTTGAATAATTTTTATTTTCAGTGGAGAAGAAGGAATTCTTGAATATTGTCAAGTGAAAACTGTTTCCATAAAGATTCCACAGAAGAATGCTTGAATTTAAACTTTTTTTTCTTCTTCTTTCAATTCAATTTATTGTAAAGTTGATTTTTGAAATTTATTTGTTTAAAACATAAATGTTGCAATTTACAAATGAAATAAAATTTCAATTTCTTTTGATTTCCATATAATTTATAATATTTAAAAATTAAATTTAAATATTTTAATTTAAAATGAAATATATTAATAGAAAACATTTTTATTTTTGAAAAATAAACTTCTTCATAAATAGTTTACTTTACACATTCCATTCATAAATTAATAATGCTACAAAAAATGTGAACTATTAATTGGTTTCAATTTGATCACATGAATTTTCTAAAAAAAACTCAATCCTTTATAATAATTATAAATAATAAGGTATAGTGTATACATAGAGGAAGCTCAACTTCATGTTCGATTAAAACGTGTTATATGAATGAGGTTTAATTATATAGCCTCTCTTACTTGATGTTACTTCCTGTTATTTTTCTATTTATTAAATATAAATAGAAAAATAACAGGAAGTAACATAAAGAGAACTCGAAAACCATTCACTCTGTTGTTGTTTGTTTATTGAATTTTGGACTTTGTGCGAGTAATGCAGCTTAGAAAAAAAAAATTAGCTCTAATCTGATGTGGTAAGTTATGGCATTGAAAGCGCCATAGAAAAAGCTCTGAGTTGAGCTACCTCTATGTTTATATCTTAACAAATAATCTTCATTGAGTTTCTATAAATAAATGTAGTTGCCCTTGAGTTTATTTATTCATTGCAGTATTTGCTGGTTTCTTCAGTGGGTTTTGTTTTTCCTAAAGCTGATATTTTGGAAAAAAGGGGGTTCTTCTTCTATTGACAATGGCAAATCCAACACCAGAAATCAAATACAGTCAGGTAATTTTACTTAAATGCAGTGAGAATTTTTTTATATAATATATTTTGTGAAACGTGTATCTTGGATTTATAATTTAATGTGTATTATTTATTTATTTATTCATTCATTCATTCATTTGGGTGGAGTCATAAAGAGAAATCTGATATTCTATCATTTGTATGTACCTTGACCGTGACTAGGCTCAACATCCCCAAGGAGCCTCCCAATAGAGCTAATTAGAAATGCAAATAAGTTAAAAATAGGAAAAATATTCAAGCATTTCCCGGTTGTTGTTTTTTTTTTCAAAAAAGGTCCAAATTTTAAAAAATGTTTAAATGCCACAAAAAGCACTTAAAACGCCTGATAAAACTTCAGGTGGGCTCAATAGGCCCCAGACGCCCCCCTATTACCTTCGACACACATGAGTTAAATGAATTCAAATTAAATGTGTTTAGGTGAATTATACGGAATCCAGTGAACAAAAATTGACTTTATTATTAATATTTAAAATTGAAATACTAAATCAATATTTCAACGTCAATAGTTTATATAAATATTAATTTAAGTTAATTAACTCAATATTTTGAGATTATTAACTGAATAAATTGAATTCGACATATTGTTTGTGTGTCCTTCACAGGGCTCTGTAGAACGTGTTTAATATTTAAATGCATTTAACCGTGTATGTGTGTCGAGGGTAAAAAATCTTTTAAATTAAAATGTTGAAAAGTCTAAAAAGTGAGAAAAAAGTATTTGCTTTTTCTTTGCGTTTTAATGCTGTGAAAAACACTTGAAATTTAACAGAAAAAAAAAATCAGGAGAGCTTGAAACGTCACTGGAAGTAACAGGCAATTAGAAATCGGGACGAACAGAAGTTGGCTCCGCCCTTTTATGACGAACGCAACTTCTAATTGGTTGGTTGGTAGTCTGCCGTCACATGCTCCGCCCTTGTCAACGTCGAATCACACAACAAACCAATTAGAAGTTGCCGTTCGTTATAAAAAAGGCGGAGCCAAATTCAGTTCTCTCCGATTTCTAATTGCCTGTCTGGTTTTTCTATTTGTTTATGTTTTGCCGTATTTTACACATTAAAAACAACGGTTTTGGGTTTGGCTTGCGGTAAATTTCTTATTTTTTTTCGGTAGATATTTTTTTTTAAAAAAAATATGTTTATAGTTTTTAATGTGTTAGTTGCTTGATATGCGAGTTAAACAAAATAAAATATGTTATAATAAAATATAATATTGAATAAAATATTTAATATATTATATTAAAATTGAATATATATTATAATTTAATATTAATAATTTTATAATTATTGTAAATATTAACATTAATATTAATAATTTTATAATAATTATTGTAAATATTAACATTAATATTAATAATTTTATAATAATTATTGTAAATATTAACATTAATATTAAATTTTATTATTTATTAAACAATAAATAATTAATATATTAAAATATGTAATATATAATGAAATTCAGGTATGTTGTATTAATATATTGTATTAGTATAATATTATAACAATATTATACTAATAATAATATTATTTAATATACTGTATAATATGATAAAAAATCTCAATAGAAAATGTATGTTAGTTGTGTTATTTGTTAATAAAAAATTGGTAATAAATTGTTATAATACATTTATAATAGTTTAATAATCTGTAATGAAAAAAACAATAGAAAACATGTTAGTTGTGTTAAGTGCGAGATCATCTTGCGTCTAAAATTTAGCAGATTCTATCAAGCTGAGTGTCCGTCACAGTAATACAGTATAATAGTTTCATAAATAGTCTGTAATGACAAAAAAATCAATAGTAAACATTTGATGTTTTTTCACAACTTAAAAACATTTCAAAACACTTGTTTTCCAAAGTAAATAACATTGACTACAATGGTCTGGTATTTCAAGCTTCACTTCCACGTGACGTCACAGAGCTGTTGCATGGGGGGGGGCCTTTCTTATTGGCTGAACATTATGAGCACACTTTACATACTATACAACACAGACGAGTTCAACAGGTCCAAGATATCCCAAATAAACCTCATAAAAGTTGAAAACTCGAAAAAAAAAAATAATAAATAAGGGGAAGAAACAAGTTTGCCTTTACCCCCCCCCCTCCTCCCACCCTGAAAAAAAGACCAAAAATCGAATAGTTTATAATTATTCAGAAATGTACAATAATTTGACATAATTTATGTAGTATATTTACAATTAATATATATTTTTTTTAAAATAATTAATAGCTGTTTATCAACAACGAATGGGTAAACTCAGTGAGTGGCAAAACGTTTCCAACTGTGAATCCAACAAATGGAGAGACAATTGCCAATGTCCAGGAAGGAGACAAGGTCAATTAGCTACTATATATTACACAGGCAGTTAGAAATCGGAGAGAACTTCAGTTGGCTCCGCCCTTGATATGACGAACGGCAACTTCTAATTGGTTGGTTATGTAGTCTGACGTCACATGCTCCGCCTCTTTTCAACGTCGAACCACACAACAAACCAATTAGAAGTGGCCGGTCGTCATAAAAAGGGCGGAGCCAACTTTTGTTTGTCCCGATTTCTAATTGCCTGTATGAGTCTCACCTGTAAATGACAGTCTTTGTTATTTTATTATATATTGTCATCATAGGTTGATGTGGACAAGGCTGTTGAAGCGGCTCAGCAAGCTTTTAAGCTCGGCTCCGAGTGGCGAAGAACCGATGCCTCTGCACGTGGTGTCATTCTGAATAAATTGGCTGCATTAATTAAGAGAGATGCGGACTATATTGCTGTAAAAAAATATTTCTTAAATAATATTTAAGTTTATAAAATTAAATAATTAGACACTTTAAATTGGCTCAAAAGTAAATTTTACTAAAATTTTATAAATAGTTCAAGCAAAAATTTGACAACGATCAATTAATTTTCTTTCATAAGTAACTTTTAACAAAAAAAAAAAATGAAACTTTGTTAGAAACTAGAATAGCTTGTGAATAATATACTGTATAATAAAAGTATATTTCTGAAGATATATTTCAAAATAAACTTTATGATAAATTTGAAAATAATTCTAACTTTCACGGTTTCTTTTGGTTCCATAATTTTGACAAAAAAATAAAATGCTTTGAATAATTGGAATGAAAGTTTATTTTTTTTTAATATTATCAAGATGAAAATCATAAAAACACGTTAAATGTAATAGAAATTAAAATAGAAAGTCAATGCACTAGCAGTATTTTATGACGATATATTTAAAAATAAACTTTTTTCTGACAATTTGAAAAATAGTTATAATTGACAGTTCTTGTCCCAATAAGCATTTTCAAAATGTTGTTACTAAATTTCAACAAACTTTTCAATTTTTTCTTTAAAAAAAGTTTGATTTTATTTTATACTTCTAATGTTGTAATTGTTTCATCCCCCCCCCCACCCATGATAGTCGCTTGAAACGCTTGATAATGGTAAAGCGTTTGAATTTGCACGATGTGACGTATTCTCGGGTGCCAAGTGTCTTTCCTACTTCGCAGGCTACAGCGACAAGATAACTGGCAAAACAATTCCAGCTGGTATAGTACCACGAGAAGTCTAAATAAACTTGTTTACTATATGGAATTTAATTTAATTTTTATACAGATGGAGACTTTCACGTGTACACGAGACTGGAACCGATTGGTGTAGTCGGACTTATCATACCCGTAATTAAATTTATCAAATGTTCTTTCATTGAATTGCAATTATTTAAATGTTATGGATTTTTTCCACAGTGGAACTTTCCATTTTTCTTGGCATGTTTCGTCACTGCTCAATCGTTGGCCGCCGGTAATACCATTATCATAAAACCTGCCGAACAGACTCCACTGACGGCGCTTTATTTGGCTAGTTTGGTCAAAGAGGTAAAGATAAACGTATTAAACAATTTTTCCAATGCTTTTATGGAAGTTCCAAGAAATCAACAATATTTTTAGGAATTTTTGTAAGGCTTTTATGTATTTCAATAAATTCCAAGACATTAACAGTAGTTTTTTGCGAATTTCACCAGTTTTTTTTAATGATAATTTCAAGAAACTGATAATATTTAACAATTTCACTAATGCTTTTGTGGAAACTCCAAATACTTAAGAATTTTTTTTTAATTCTAAAGGTTGGTTTTCCACCTGGTGTCTTCAATGTTATTCCCGGCTATGGACCAACAGCAGGAGCTGCACTGTCTCATCATGAAAATGTGGACATGATCTCGTTCACTGGCTCTCGAGAGGCAATTTTTTCTCATTTCTGTGTTGGTGTATCTCTAATGCTATATTTATTCATATGTAAAAGGTTGGAAAATTGATTCAAGAAGCTTCAGCAAAAACAAATCTAAAGCGCGTAACTCTGGAATTGGGTGGAAAGAGTCCATTGGTCATCAGCCAACACAGTGACCGTATGTTGGACATTGTGAAAATCTGAATGACCATTTTTAAATTATGCTTTTGATATATAATAGTGAATAAAGCTGTGGAAATAGCTCAGTTGGCTTGTTTCTTCAACCACGGCCAAGCATGTTGCGCTGGAACTAGAATTTTTGTCCACGAGTCGATCCACGATGCTTTTGTGGAAAAGACGGTGGAAGCTTCGCTTAAGCGTAAACTCGGAGATCCGTTTGCACACGATACGATCCAGGGCCCTCAGATCGATCAAGAGCAATTCGATCGGATTTTTGATTTGATCGAAAGTGGCCAAAAAGAGGGTGCCACATTGAAATGTGGTGGCAAACGTTTTGGCACCAAAGGATTTTTTGTGGAACCCACTGTTTTTACTGATGTTAAGGATAACATGAGAATTGCTCGAGAAGAGGTAGACTTAAATTTTTGTATTAAATTTTGAATTAATTGAAAAAAAAACTGATAAGTTTGGTTTTTGTTTAGATTTTTGGTCCAGTTATGCAAATTTTTAAATATCAGACACTGGACGAAGTGATCGAACGTGCCAATGATACCGAATATGGTCTCGGTGCCGGTATTGTCTCCAATGATATCGAAGAGGCTTTGCAATTTAGCCACAGTGTTCGATCTGGAACTGTTTGGTATGTTAGTTTTAATTTACAGTATTTTAGGAAGTTTTGTTTAAATCCGTTTCATTTTAATTTTTCTAGGGTAAATAATTACTACAGTGGTGGCGTTTGCACTCCATTTGGAGGCTACAAACAATCTGGAATTGGTAGAACTGGGTAATGTGTTTTTAAATTACTAAATAAAATTACTAGTACTGTGTATATAAAATAAGCAATCATTGCAAAATTTGCAAATGAAAATGAACAATTGGTTGTTTGCGCTTTCAGAAGTATATTGCTTCTGAGGCAAAACACGATACGATGTCTAGGGATGTAGTAATTAATTATAATTTTTTGTTAATTTTCAGTGGAGAAGAAGGAATTCTTGAATACTTTCAAGTGAAAACAGTTTCCATCAAAGTTCCGCAAAAGAATGCTTAATTTTTGTTAATAAACACGTCATTAAAATTATTTCTAACTCAAGTCAAATGATTTTCAAGTTTTATAATCACTAGAGCTCGGACTTTTGTGCAAATCTAGCAAATGTTTCTCAATCTGTGGCCCAAGAGCCAAATGTGAAGTAACAAGCCCATTTAAATCAACCAACAATTAAGTTTTTTTTAAATTAAAACACTGACTTGAGGCTAGAACTTTATAGTTAAAAACTGATAGCACCAAATTTGCATCTAGTCTCTAACCAGCCTTTTTCTTACTAGAAAAAGCAGAATTGCAGTTGCACTAATGGCACTCGCTGTTGGCACTTCAGCCATAAATTAAGAAACATTTGCATGATATTGCATAAAAATCCGAACATTAATAATGACTTAACTGAATGTTGTCTACTTTAAAAAGTGTGTTATATTTTTTGCAATACTTTTTCATATACAATTACATGTATGTCAAAGGAAGTTAATAATTGCGTCCTTGGCTTTTTTTTTAAAAAAGAGTGAAATCTGTTCACGTGGTTTGTATTTATCCTTGAAAAATCAGAAATACATTTCAAAGTTGTTATTGTATAAATACGCACTATACTTTACATATTATTACATTGAGTTGTTTGTGTCTGAAGTCTTAACCTCCTTTATTAAATTACGTTCAGTATAATACTGGATATATAAACAAGGTATACATTGTTGTCTGTCTTTGATTTTGTTAAGAAGAAAATTTGAAAATGACATCAGCTAAAGTAGAAGTAAAATTCACAAAGGTAAATAGTACTTTGTTTTAATTTCAGAATAGTTCCAATTTGAAAAAAACTTTTAACTTAGAATTATAGCGAATTTGAAAACTTATTTAATTTATATTTTTTTTTAATTTAGAATTAATTCGAATTTTGAAACTTTCTTAATTTAGAATTATTTTAAATTTTAAAACTTTTTTTATTGTTTAGAATTATTTTAAATTTTAAAACTTTTTTTATTGTTTAGAATTATTTTAAATTTTAAAACTTTTTTATTTGAATTTTAAAACTTTTTTTAATTTAGAATTTTTTCGACTTTGAAAACGTTTTTAATTTAGAATTATTTTGAATTTGGAAAGTTTTTAAAACTTTATTTGTAATTTGAAAATGTTTTTTATTCGTTTAATTTGCGACAACAATTTTATTATTCAATAATTTTAACACATTGACTTTATATTGCAGTTTTCTAAAATGTTTTCAATTTGACAGTTTTAAAATATGAACAAGTTGTTTTTCATTTTTATAATGAACTATGAACTATGAACTATGAACTATGTACTAAAATTAAGAAGATATTTAAAATAATCTTAATTAGATATTCATCAATAATGAATGGGTTAATTCTGTAAGTGGCAAGACATTTCCAGTTTATGATCCAGCCACCGGCGAGACAATTGTCGATGTCCAGGAAGGTGACAAGGTAAATTTAAACCGGTTTCAATGTCAAAATGTTACTTTACCACTGACCACACCGATCATTTATTTAAAACTTTAATGTTTGTAGGCTGACATTGAATTGGCCGTTTCGGCAGCCGAAAAGGCCTTCAAATTGGGATCGAAATGGAGAACCATGGATGCTTCGGGAAAAGGACAACTTTTAAGAAAAGTGGCCGAATTTATAAAAAGAGATGCCAAATACATATCAGTAATCTAAAATTATTTTTCTAAGTGTGTCAAAACAATATGTACAATTCTATTATTAAACCGTTTATTGTTTAAAATTCACTATCTCAGAAACTATAAAGATACACATTTGAAACTTAACGTGTTCTTTATCAAAATGTAGTTATACAAAAATAAAATAAATTAGTATTTAATTAAAAATGTTTACGAATTTTTTTTATCAGTAAATATATAATTTAAACCTCAATTTTTTAAAAATCAATAACTTTTTTTTAGTTCTTCATGGATTTGTTTAAGGTTTTGTTCAACGACATACTTATGTTACTAACAATCAACTAAAGGTTCAAATGTGTAACATAGTTTCTGATATAATTATAGTTTTTTGGAGAATAAAGTTACATTGGAACTCTTGAATTTTTTTGAAATTCTTTGAAGTTTAGCCTTAATTATTCCTTTTGTTAAATTAAGGCACTGGAAACACTGGACAACGGAAAACCAATTTCACAGTCAATTGATGATATTAATGCAGGTGCTTCGTCAATGAGTTACTATGCTGGATTTACTGATAAATTACATGGAAAAACAATTCCTGTTGGTAAAGAATTAATATTTTAATTATAATTGTTGCCATCATCATTATTTCAATATTTTATTTTCTGTTATTTAAGATGGTGATTTTCATACCTATACACGACTGGAACCAATTGGAGTTGTTGGACAAATTGTACCTGTAAGTTTTCATGTGTGCCAAATTTATTTTGGCAATTCTGTTGTTGTTGGTCAACTAATTATTCTGTTTGTTTTTTTAAAATTAGTGGAATGCACCTTTTGTATTGAGTTGTATTAATCTTGCAGAAGCTTTGGCACCTGGAAATGTTGTCATCTTGAAACCGGCTGAATTGGCACCTTTGTCTACATTGTATTTGGCGAGTCTTTTCAAAGAGGTAAGGTTTGATTCTGTGTACTGCATTTTAATGTTAAGTGTAGGCATAATTGACACTAGATTTTTGATTTATTATTTAAAAACTAGACCCTGTATAGCCTATGGTTTTATTGGTTGGTGTGTTTTATAGTTTTGTATAAAACTTTATTAATTTCTACAAAGTTGTTTAGTTTTTATAAAATAATCCGTGTATATCTATCTTCCTATGTTACGGCTTTGTGAATTGAGGTGCTCGGTTTTGTAATTTTTGTTTAAAAAGCTAGAATATGCAACAAGAATTTCAGTCACACACTCAACAAGAATATTTAGAAGCAAACAATAAACATTTTGTAAAACACCTATAACTCAAAACAATACTGGCAATAAAAATAAGAAAAGCAAATTATATGCATAACTAAATCGAAGTATGTTTTAATTTCATTTTTTAGGCTGGTTTTCCTCCTGGAGTTGTAAATGTGGTTCCCGGTTATGGAGCAACTGCAGGATCTGCTCTGACTTATCACATGAAGGTGGAGAAGATTGCTTTCACTGGCTCTCCACAGGTCATTATAACAGAACCAATAAAGAAACTTAGAGAAGCCCTTTGGCAAACATTCAAAAAATGCCTTAAATTTAAATTTCTAGGTTGGCAGATTGGTTCAGGAAGCTTCGGCTAAGTCGAATTTAAAGAGAGTATCTTTAGAATTGGGAGGAAAGAGTCCGGTTGTTGTGAGCCAACACTGTGACTGTGAGTTTCACTAAGTGGTCACTTGCACTTTGAACAGTTTAAATTAATGCAAATTTATTGTTGTTTTTTTAAGTGGACACTGCGGTGGCAGTATGTCAAGAAGCCTGTTTTTATAACAGTGGACAAATATGTTGTGCCGGTACTCGATACTACGTTCACGAGGACATTTACGAGGCTTTCATCGCAAAGAGTGTTGAAGCTGCTCTTAAGCGCAAACTTGGGAACCCTTTTGCCTCAGACACTATTCAAGGACCTCAGATTAGTAAGCTTCAAATGGATAAGATATTGGATATGATTGAAAGTGGAAAGAAACAGGGTGCCACATTGAAATGTGGTGGTAAACGTTTTGGCACCAAAGGGTATTTTGTGGAGCCAACAATTTTTGCTGATGTTCAAGATGATATGAGAATTGCCAGAGAGGAGGTAATTTTAATCTTTTATTTTCTGAAGTGGATTGTGAGAAAAAAAAGCCGTAACTAGGACGATTCAAGTGAGGCAGGTCACAGGTGACTCGGGCGCATAGCTCAAGGGTGCAGATTAGGGGCAAAATAACTAGAATGTCAATACTGAGGGACTTAGGGAATGCCAGTTTTATTCAGTGCAGTGGGTGCAAAAGTTACTTGTACAATAATTACGTTCATTTTGTAAATCTTTCTTAGCGAATTTACTGTTTAGACAAATTTATTATAATCGAAAATATGAACTATGTTGTTTTTTTTCCTGCAGATATTTGGCCCAGTTATGCAAATTTTCAAGTATAAAACATTAGATGAAGCCATTGAGAGGGCGAATGACACTGAATATGGACTGGCGGCTGGCATTTTTACAAAGGACATTGAGGAGGCATTGCAATTTAGTAACAGTGTTAGAGCTGGAACTGTTTGGTAAAATTTTAATTCAATTTCGACGATTAGAAAATAATTTCATATTTTTATAATCTTATTTTTTTAAGTGTCAACAATTACCATTTTGCTCTTACCCATGCTCCATTTGGAGGTTACAAACAGTCTGGAATTGGTCGCAGTTGGTTAGTAAATGCAATTTTTTTTTATTAAAAAATGCGTTTTTTGGGGAATTTCTTTTTATAAGCTTAGGGAGAAAAAAATTTTTACAGAATTTTTTTTCTAAATAAAACTTTTTAAAAATTTTTTTTTTATTTGAAAACTTTTTTTAAAAAACTTTTTTGAGATTGTAATTAATAGCATTTATTTTTTTATATTATTTCATTTAAAAATAAGTTTCGAAACAATTTTCTGCAAGCTTCTTTAAAGAAAATTTTATATTAATTTAATTTGTTTTTTATAAATTAACATTTTTTACATAATAATTTAAATAGTGATGTTTATTATTTTTAATATTTTTTTTAGTGGAGAAGAAGGATTGATGGAATATGTCGAAGTGAAAACGGTTAGATATTTATTGCAATGATATTTGAAACACCTTGTTATAAGTGTACATTAAAAAACGCTTTTGTTTATATTTTAATTATTTATAGGTTTCCATCAAGATTCCGCAGAAGAATGCTTAATTTAATCGTTTATATATCTTTTTAATTTGTTCAATTTAATTTGTTATATTAATAAATCGGTGTGGTAACATTCTGTCCTTGTGTTATTTTAATTAATTTTTAATATAAACATAATTATGTTAGTAAAAATTGTAAGTTATTAATCATAATTATTTTTAAATAAAATAAGTGTCTAAACTACTAGTTTATTTTGCATGAATAGTTTTTTTTTATTAAATCATTGAATTTATATTTAAAAAGCACTAAAGTATCTTCCACATAAATCAATACGTTATATTATGACACAAAATGGCCGATTACTGGCCATGTTTAAAGTATAGGAATGAGAGTATTGTAAAATTTACAGGTCGTTATGTACCGGCAATTATTCATGACGTCATTATTTAAGATGGCGGCGCCCATAGAAATTGGTTATTATTGAATAGTAAAATTATTTGGTATGAAAATCATGAATAATGCATCATTTTATGAATAATTTTTGTTCAATTTGACACATTACTTTTAGATAATTGTCTTATGTGTTTCTAAATGTAATTATATTGCAAAAATATATTATTTTTAATTGAAATATTGTTGATTTTATGTGACTGAAGTGATGATTTGCGCTTAAATCATTAAGGTTTGCGCAGGTTTATCTGCGTAAATTTCTAATCGATGTCATTAATTATGTATTGTTAACTAGTAAGTGAAAATGGGCCCTAAAAAGAAAGGAGGAAGTGCAGGAGGGTCAAAAGGGTCAGGATCTGCAAGTGGAGGAGCTGAGGGTCAAGCAAAACCAGGAAAAAGTAACAGTGGAAGCGGTAGTTCCGTGAAAGTAAGCCAAAATATGACGTAATTTCGGAATGGTTTAGTGACACCCGATATTTATTAAAGGTTCGACACATTCTTTGTGAGAAACAATCAAAAATAATGGAGGCAATGGAAAAATTGAAAAGTGGAATGAAATTCAATGAAGTTGCTGCAGCATACAGTGAAGATAAAGCAAGACAGGGCGTAAGAACAGTGTTTTAGTCACATTTTTTTATTGAAATCGATTCTAAATGTATTTTTTTTTTCTTGGCTTCAAAATGCAGGGTGATTTAGGTTGGATGACAAGAGGTTCTATGGTTGGGCCATTTCAGGACGCTGCTTTTGCTTTAACTGCCAGTACAACATCAAATCCTAATTATACTGATCCTCCTATTAAAACTAAATTTGGTTATCATATTATAATGATAGAAGGAAAAAAATAATTAAATAAAATCTGTTGTTTTAGTACGAAATGTCTTGATTCACTACATCAGTTTCAATAGAGCGCTTCAAATACTATTCATCTTCATTGACTCTTCAATATAGATTCTTTGTAGCTATAACAGCTGACTACGAATGGGGCGTGACGTCATCATCCATATTGAATTAATGATAAATACCGATACTTTTGCACTGAAATAATTTAGATAATATTTTGACCAAGATTTTTTAATCCGTAAGAAAAAGGCAATGATCTACGGAAAGTGTTTCGTACTCTACAATGAGAAGTATTCACAAAAGTTCGGATCAAGGGAGTAGGCAGTTCGTAGACTATGGTTTGAAGTTGTGTAACATCTCTACCCTCTGAACCAGAGGTCGTGGGTTCAAATCTGGCTAGTGTCCCATTGTTTTTAATATATTTAAATTATTAAAACATAAATATATAATATATTTTATATGTTTCATGCACAGTTTGCAGGGTAGAATATATGGCTAAAGCCTCTAGCCATGAACCTATGTTCTGGAACAGGTACAACGCGGTGTCCAGTGGTTTTCGAGCCTTGGCTATCAATTTTTTCGTTCTGTAACTCTTGGTTAAGCAACCTGTATATATATCAATATCACAGTGCCATTTTGCACACTCTTGAAAATAGGGATTTTTTCGATCTTGTATGTTGCATCATTGATAATCGATACGAATTGATAGCTGTTTATCGATGTATATTTGATATCGATAAATGCCGCCAACTGGGCAATGACCGGCTTGTTTACATGTATTACTCCGCCAATATTTATCTCTCATTTAAATTTTAGTTATATGGTTTCTGCATCAGAATTATACTAAAATAGTTTATTTATTTAGTCGTTTTTGTGTCGTGTTTGAATATTTCGCTGGAATTATTTTATAAAATAATAATAAACATAGTTCTTAATGCGCATTGACACAACCTTGAGAATAGTTTGAATGTGTGCTTTGGTTTCCATTATGTCGGCGTTTTGTCGCCTCGTTTCTTTTCCGCGGATTTAGGGACTCCAAAAACGCGTGTTTAAATATTAATTTAGTGAAATTGTTTTGTTTTTTAACCGCGTTTTAGTGAAACATAGTTAAATTTGTGATGGTTTATTGACGAAATGGCAGTTCATGCGTCTTGAATGCAAGTAAGTTATCGAAATTGTGTTATTTGCATCCGAAAAGCGATTGTTCAAGTGTTTTAATGAGTATTTTGTTGGTTTTGATTGTGTGGGACGGTAATTCCTTATTATAGGTATGATTTCGAGCAATTTTCATTCTAAATAGGGATTTCTAGTTAATTTTAGTAGCGTAAACGTACGAGGCCTTTTTGGCTGTTGTCAATTTCCGCACTTTTTGAGGCGATTTGTCCAGCGATGTGACGTCAAGTAGGTATAGTTCTATGACGTGACGTCACGCTGTTGAATAATTCGATGAATAACGGAATGCACGATTATTTAGCTTCCTCAGAAGAAACCATAACTGACAATATAGCATGAGTAATCTTTATTTCGTGCAATTTTGATGGCCAGCACATGACCGATGTAACTGCTGTTATAAACGATAAGGGTGAATGAATATGGCGTTGTATTTACATTATAAATTGTGGTGATTGTCGCCATGTTCGTATGGTTGATGTGGAATCTTTAATGTTACGACATGTCAAGAAGGGTTTTGTGTTGTAGCGCTCTTGATTTTTCCTAGTTGACTAATAATCTCGAGCGGAAAATGAGCATTTCGTTGCATGACGTTATATGTTTGAATTTATATTATTTGTATATAGTGAACCAATATGGCGTGTTTTTTTATTAAATTTGTATTCATTCAGGCACCATTGTAGTTCAGCGATCGTTCATTTTTATTAAGCGACGTCTATTACTACAAGGGTTGTGCGCTTTGCTTCAAGATGTTATGTGCTGATGCTGTTTGATGCGTTTGTCTATCAAATGTGTACTTATATATCAGCCATTGATATTTTGTTTTTGGCGGTTTTATTGAAAGAAAAAAAGTTTTTAGCGCGAATTTTGTTGTTTTTGTCGCAAAAATAGCAATTTATGGCGCGAAATGTGTGAATAAGTGTAGTTATCGACGTTGTCCGTGAATTTTGCGTGCTATTTAAGTGAAATGAGGCGAAAAAGTGAACTTTTTTCATAATTACTGTGAACTTATGTTATGTTTTTGTTGTTTTAAAGGTACAAAAAAGTGAATAATTGACCACAAAAACCTGAAAAATGAGTTTCTCAAGTGACGAAGTGAATTTCTTAGTGTATCGTTACCTTCAGGAGTCAGGTAAGATCCTTTTGGGTCTCATTTTCGATCGTTTCCTTGTGTTTTTTTTTTTGCTTTCTGTATCATATCCTCGAAATAACAGTAGAAAACACCTGAAATACACCTTAATACGTTTATATTTAGCATATATCTTACGTTTTCTGCTTGAAAATAACTATTTTGTGTTGTATTTGCTTTGCTTTGTGGTTAGTAAGATTCTGTAGTGATTGGTTATTGACCAATGGTTATTGTTCCGCTTTGGTGTTGTTGTTTACGGCGTTTTTTTGTTGGTTTTCCTGCTTGTTTTCTGGTTTTATTGAGTTTTTCCACTTGGTTTTGGTCGCTGTTCGAATGTCACCTTCCCTTTTATCCCATTATTACCCTTATTTACACCTCTTAAACTAATTTAAATATCCTAAACCTTATAATCCGCACTAAATAAAACACCTCAGAGTTTTGTGCTTTTGTACAATTGCCCTCGAGATTGAAAAATTAACAATAAATTCATAAGGGTTTCAACATTCTGCCTACACTTTTGGCATCGAAAGTCACATCAGTCAGTCTAACATCAACGGTGCGCTTGTACCACCGGCAGCTCTTCTTAGTATAATACAGAAGGGACTGCAGTACACCGAAGCCGAAATCAGCATCGGAGAGGTAAGAATCGAATGTCGAACTAAGGTATCGGAAGTGTTCCGGATTTTCATCGTTTCTTGTTTTATCGTAGGATGGAATGGAGCGTATGGTTGACTCGTTGTCGCTTATCGATGCGGTGATGCCGGACGTCGTCGCATCGAGGCAACAAGCGAATCAGGCAAAATCGAATATTGTTAAGAACGAACCGAATAACACGAATGGAGACGATGGAGCACATTCTTACGGTGAGTGTTTCATTTATTTTTGGCGGTTTTGATCCTTTTTTCAGATTGTTTTCAAGACTCTTCAGAGTAAAAATAATACAAGAAAAGGGTAAATACGAGAACTGATTAGAAGAGAGTAAAAGTGAATCAGTTTCAGTCTAAAGTTGTTTTATGAATAGCTTGATTTCGATTTCGATTTTCGAACACCGAGGAGAAATTGAAAGTGTGTTAAAAACTAGAACGGTAGTTGAATCACTTCATAGTATTTTCATGTTGATATCTTTCAAAATAAACTTTTTACGGACATAAAATTTAAAAAAAGTATCATTTGCATAAAAGTTGGTTCATTTTGAAACAGTCATGAAAAGCTCATTTTAAAAGATATTGACATAAAAATACTCTTCGGTGATTGAGCTACTCTTCTAGTTTCTAAAATTAATTTTGCTTCTGATAAAAAAAACTTACAGATTCAAAACGAAAATCGATTCATTACATTTGATCGTATTGCAAAACAATTCTGATTCTTTTGTAAATGGTTTTTGGTTCGATTGTAAATTGAATGGAAGTAGTTGGTTCATTGATCGAATCGAATGACTAATGAATCCAAATTGACTGTAATTGTCCATCCGACTCGAGAGACAGTTAATTGAATTTGGTTCATTATTTATCTTACAGCATGTTAGTTATGGAGTTTTTGTTTCGATATTTGTTTTTAACAGCAAATCATAACGATGCGATCGAAGTCGACACTAGTATCGAGATCCCTTCGAACAAATGTACCGTATTACGAGGCCACGAATCGGAAGTTTTTATATGTGCTTGGAATCCGACGACGGATCTTCTGGCGTCCGGATCAGGAGATTCAACCGCTCGTATCTGGAACATGAATGAGACGAGCACGAGTCCGAACCAACTCGTTTTAAGACACTGCATTCAGAAGGGAGGTACCGAAGTTCCTAGTAACAAAGACGTGACGTCGCTTGATTGGAACGTAAGTTAGGGATAACCTACGACATCGAAATATTCTTCCTGCTCCTCTTTTTCATACGTACAAAATTCGTCACTTTTTAGTGTGATGGTTCTCTTTTGGCGACTGGTTCTTATGATGGTTATGCCAGGATATGGACGACAGATGGTAGAAAACAAAGATTTTTCTTTCGAGATCTTCTCGGTTCTAATATAATGTAAATTGTACTTTTCTAGGTCGTCTGGCGAGTACTCTGGGCCAACACAAGGGTCCGATCTTTGCTCTGAAATGGAACAAGAAGGGAAATTACATTCTGAGCGCAGGAGTCGATAAAGTAATTCTTCAATCTTATTATTTTTTAACATTCCGAGCACCATAGTTATTATTTCACATTTCAAAATGAACATAAGGAAGAAATTGAAAGTGTTTTAGAAACTAGAAAAGTAAATGACTCAGTTGAATGACTTCTTTTTAAACTATTCAAAAGGCTTCCTGGGTAATACTCAGCTTTTGAGAGACTCCCGGTGGCTTCTCTTCTTTCGTTTTGAGATTCCCCCTTTGTTCTTAGTTCTGAGAGGTTCCCTGAGGGTTCAAAGTTTCGAGAGGCTCTTGGGAGCTTCTCGGTTTCGAGAAGTCCTAGCATACTTTACGAATGTTTTTCTATTTTTTGTTTTAGACGACGATAATTTGGGATGCAAGTTCCGGACACTGTACTCAACAGTTTGCTTTTCATACAGGTTTGTAGAGACTAGAAAGGTGTTTCAATTTGTGTCTTTCGTGACAAGATGAAACTCAATTCTGGGTTTCTCTTTTATTTAGCTCCTGCTTTGGATGTCGATTGGCAGACGAATACGAGTTTCGCTTCGTGTTCGACCGATCAGTGTATTCACGTCTGTCGTCTTGGTCTAGATAAACCGATGAAGACGTTTCAAGGTCACACGGTACGTTTCTGTAACTTTGTTTCTGTTATGTTTCTATTCTGCAACGTCTTTGTTGGTTTTTATTTTCTAGAATGAAGTGAATGCAATCAAATGGGACCCTCAAGGAAACCTTTTAGCCTCGTGTTCGGACGACATGACGTTAAAGGTGAGTCTCCATCGCTTTTTTTTTTGTTGAAAAATATCTTATTTCATTGCTTTTTTGTGTGTGAAATTTGGATTTCTGGTTGTGAGAAATGGGTTTGTTTTTATTGTGTGCTGTGTGACAGCTGTCAGTTGTCTTGCCGTCTACGAATGGTTGTTAGTTTGTTGTTTCGAGGTATCGGCGTTGAAAGGTCAAGTTAATTAGGGCTTTTAATGAAAAAGTTTTTTTTTTTGCGGCTCTCTTCAGCATTCGTTAATCTAATGGGAAATTTCGTTGTGCAAGGATTTCGAATTCAAACAACGAAGACAGTTCGGATAGAAAAAAACCGATGTTGTCGGTTTCGTGGTTTTTACTGAAGAATTGGATAACACTAAATATTTGTTTTGTGTTCCGTTCTTTAAAATATCAACAGAATTCTGGTTTTTAACACAAAGTTGTTTAACACGAAAAAATATTCTTTTTCCTTACAAATTTCTCGTTAAACGTTTGACACGGTGACAAAATGGTGACACGAAAATATCAGTTAGCACACAGAATTATTGCTGAAATCTTCCATTTTGTGTTAAACGATTTCCACTGTGTTTAAGTTCGTTTAAGATGAAAAAGTTTAAGACAAAAATATCTGTTAACACTGAAATATTGTTGTTCGTTCCATTTCGTGTTAAACGGATATTCCACTGTAAAAATACAGTCGAAATAGTTTTGCAAAGCAAGTCACTTCAGAAATTAGTAGTTAAATTTTGAAAAGTTCTGAAACTTTTCTTTGGTTCTTCTTTTCTAATTTAAAAAAGAAACTTGTGCTTGTGATTACTGTGATGTTTTTGCCACAAAAATGGTCTCTTTTTTTGGTTTTCATTATTCATGAAAAGTAGATAAAAGGTTAGAATATTACGGGCTCGTCTTTCCGTTGCGACTTAACTAATCGCTAAAGCTAAAGGAGAAAGTTTTCTAACTAATACGAGGTTTTGTTTTTTTGTGTGCTAAACCCTCGGAAAGAATAAATATTAGGAATGGTTTCACTGTCACAATTCTTCTTTAACACAAGCCTCTTACGAAATGGGATCGATGATTTCCTCCAGAGTATCCATCCTTCTTCTCTTGCTATGTTCCCCCCCCCCCCCCCCTCCTCTTTTTCTTCGTTCTTTGTTTTCTTTTTATCTTTGGAAAACTCTTGAAGTTGTGTGCATTCGTTGTTTGTTTCTATTCTTAAAGGCTGCTAAATATTAAATGAATTCTAAGTAGCGCAAATAATGGGGCTGAGGTAACGAGTGTCTTTAGCACTCTCGACAAAAATCCTCTTCAGTCTTTTTGTCTCTTTACTTTTTAGAGATGGAATTAACTTCGTCTCTCGCATAATCGCGGCAACTGTGAAAGATGGTTCTTAGCAAATGTGGAACTTTTTATTTTTGTTCAAAACTCAATAAGTCCATATTTTGGCCGAATCTCTATTTTCTTGCAGTTTTGTAAACAGTTTTCAGAGCTGATCTTTTTTTTTCCTACGTAACTGGACTTCTTGAGTTTTGAAAAATAAAAACTTCTCAAATATGGAAGTTACAGTACTTTTTGTCTCGATAAGACAAGAAAATATTGCTATTTGCAGTATGTTCACTTCGGAATCTAACGCGAGTCAACCCAACTTTAAGCAAACGGTATCTTTTTTTAAAAAATTGCATATAAAACGTTTGTTTCGAAAGATACCAATATGAAAATTTCATATCTTTTGAGTGATTCAGATACCCTTCTAGTTTATAAAACACTAAAGTTTTTTTTCTTCATTTTGCTCCTGAAAAGGGGGGGGGGAGTGCTATTATGATGAACGGCGTCGGAACAACAGTAGGAACAGGTTAGGTTTAGTTAAATTAGGCTTGTTGCAGGGGGTCTGGGGGTTGGGCCCCCTTATTTTTTAAAGAATTAATCTGTCAAATTTGTCCATTGTTCTGTGCCCGTTGATCAAACTACGGAACAGTTGGAACAATAGACTAAACCAAACCTTCTGACTGTTCCTGCTATTTCTCCGAAAGACAGAATAATAAGAGTTCGAGAGGTGTTTACACTTGAAAGCGGTCTTATGATGGCTTTATATACATTTATTTTGTTTTTGTTCCTCCGAACGGCGCCACTGCAGTGTCTATTATGTTCAATAAGCTGTCTTTCCCCCCTTCAATACGCGGTTTTTGAGAAAAATTTGTTTTTTCAGCTAACGGTTTTCAGAAGAGCCACCTTAAGAAAGATTTTCATGTCTTAAGCCCCGTTTTCACGATGACAGTTGCTGTCACGAGAGTTGCCGTCACGAGAGCAGCAACTATCGCGAGAACTATCATCGTGAAAACCACATGATAGTGACTATCACACTGTTGCGATAGTGACTATCACAACTATCTCGTTTGACTAGATAGTTGATAGTACTGTCGCAATATAGTAATAGTTGTTGTGTGACCACATGTAGGGGAAATATCCACTTTGTAGGGAAATTTTGCTTCTAGAGGGAAGAGAGAGAGAGAGAGGCAACACTGTTGTTGACTCAATGTGTTGTGAAGTTGTGAAGTAGACGTGTCACAATGTCATGTGACAGACAACTATCACGTTACTTCAACACATGTAGACAGTTGCTATCGTGTGATAGTGAACTATCACAACTTTCATGACAGTTACTCTCACGATAGAACTATCGCCGCCGTGAAAACGAGGCTTTAAGGAAACTTGGTATAATTTTGATATTCAAGTTGAACACGCGAACATAGCGTTTATTCTGAAAATACAAGTTGTAGTTCAAGTGTCACGTTTGTTTCTTGAATTTGGGCCGTGATTTCCTTTTTTTTAATGTAAAAACTAAGAATGAGAAAAGCATTTTTAAGTGTTTCTTTTCTTTTTTCTTAGCTAGAAGAAAAGTTGTCATCCTTTTAGCTAATTAACCACATTTGCCACTCAGGATTACGCTGTTTTTTTTTTTGTTCTCTTTTTCCAAGGATGTTTAAGTGCCTGAATTCACTCTTTGCGTTTTGAATTTTCTCGTTTTCTTCTTTGTGTTTCAATAAATAGCCAATTGACAATATTGTTAAACGATGAAAGAGATACTGTTATTTGATATGCCGAGAAAAAGATTAAAAAAGAGAGAGAGAAAGAGAGACTCGATCTGCTCACTTATGAATATCTAATTTTTCTGAACGGTTTTAGTGACTCTTGTCTCGAGTTTTGTGTTTGCAAAATGATAAATCTTCGAGTAAAGTTGAACGAAGCTTGAATGATTGCTTCCTGTGTGGGTTTTTGCTTCGTTTTTTTGGGGGAGGTTGCTGTTAAAAGAGAAAGAGAGTCTGTCGTTTTCTGATGAAGCTAATTGTTCGAGTGCTTTGTCAACGCAACAGTTTCGAATTTGGGTAATTTACTCTCATCATTTGTGTGACATCATACAATCGAATTGTGTGTGTAACGACGGGTACACACGATCAATTCTGGCTTTATCCATTCCTAGCTTTTACAATGCCCAAGATGGATTCCGTCTTATGTCAGGGAACAGACATTTAGAAATCGGGAAGAACAAAAGTTGGCTCCGCCCTTTTTATGACGACCGGCAACTTCTAATTGGTTTGTTGTGTGGTTCGACGTTGAAAAGGGCGGAGCATGTGACGTCAGACTACATAACCAACCAATTAGAAGTTGCCAGTCGTCATAAAAAAGGGCGGAGCCAACTTTTGTTCATCCCGTTTTCTAATTGCCTGTGTCAGGGATCGGCAACAACTATGTATGGCCCGCCGACCAGGTCCGGTTAGCCGCTTATTGTTGTACGGCTCGTGAACTAAGGATGCAGTTAATTGAAATTACAGTTCATTTAAGTTTCAAATTGAAATTTAATTTTAATTAATTACATTTTCAACTAAGGTTGTTTTAATGTATAAGCGCCTCTCGAACTCTTGATTATTTATGTCTTTCAAGTGTAAAAGGAAGGGAAACTTGACTGTGTTTTAGAAACTAGAAGGGGTATCTCGATCATTAAAGGACATATTCAATGTTAATATAATTCAAAATAAGCATTTTATTGCGACTCAACTATAAAAAGTTTTATTTTGAAAGATATCAATATGAAAAAATACCTTTAAGTGATTAAGACTACCCTTCTAGTTTCTAAAACACTTTCTAGTTCCTCGTATTTTATTGAAATGGTCGTTTTTGACCTCCATTGCTCTAAAGAGCAATGGAGGTATATAGGATCATGCAAGAAAAGGGGGAAAAAAAGGATGTCTGTGTGTGTGTATGTGTGTGTGTATGTGTGTCCGGAACCGATTTAGTTCCTCGAACAACTCAAGAACGGAATGAGATAAAGACATGCAGTATTTTTTATTTGATTCCGTGGGTCAATATGAAGCTCCTGACAAAAAATTAGAAAATTTTACCCAGGGGTTATTTTTTTATGATTTTTTTAGAAACAAATTTTGAGTTTTTGGTCATAATTTTTAGTGGGTCGAACAACTCGAAAACGGGGCCACCTACAATAAAATGTCATCAGACCTAAAATGATGTAAACATTCTGACGATGAAACTGGAAAAAAATTGGAATTTTAGAGCGATTCGATATATAAAATTTCGATTTTTCAAAATCGTAATTTTTTAAAAAAAAAATCTCGATTCTTCCTCTTTCCAGTTGTAGCATTCGAAAGGGGGGACTTTTCTATTATTTAGGAGGGGTGTTCCTTTCTATGTTCTGTTATTATTTTTGTATATTAGAATACATGTGACGTATTTTCATTTTAAACCCGTATTATTACAAATGAATGACGCATGCGCATCACATGTAACTATGTCATGTACATGAGTACATACATGTGTGATTATATATATACACATGCGCACACGTGTGTACATGTGCGTACACATGCGCACACGTGTGTACATGTGCGTACACATGCGCACACGTGTACATGTGCGTACACATGCGCACAAGTGTGTACATGTGCGTACACATGCGCACAAGTGTGTACACGTGCGTACACATGCGCACAAGTGTGTACACGTGCGTACACATGCGCACAAGTGTGTACACATGCGCACAAGTGTGTACACGTGCATACACATGCGCACAAGTGTGTACACGTGCGTACACATGCGCACAAGTGTGTACACGTGCGTACACATGCGCACAAGTGTGTACACGTGCGTACACATGCGCACAAGTGTGTACACGTGTGTACACATGCGCACAAGTGTGTACACGTGCGTACACATGCGCACAAGTGTGTACATGTGCGTACACATGCGCACAATGAAAAAAAGTTGGTTATTTGATATATGAAAGCATATATTAAAGCAATGGAGGTCTATAGGGTTCCTTGAATCCCTTGTTATAAGACATAATGATGAGTTTACATTTTTTTGACCTCCATTGCTCTAAAGAGCAATGGAGGTATATAGGATCATGCAAGAAAAGGGGAAAAAAAGGATGTCTGTGTGTGTGTGTGTGTGTCCGGAACCCGATTTAGTTCCTCGAACAACTCAAGAACGGAATGAGATAAAGACATGCAGTATTTTTTATTTGATTCCGTGGGTCAATATGAAGCTCCTGACAAAAAATTAGAAAATTTTACCCAGGGGTTATTTTTTTATGAATTTTTTAGAAACAAATTTTGAGTTTTTGGTCATAATTTTTAGTGGGTCGAACAACTCGAAAACGGGGCCACCTACAATAAAATGTCATCAGACCTAAAATGATGTAAACATTCTGACGATGAAACTGGAAAAAAATTGGAATTTTAGAGCGATTCGATATATAAAATTTCGATTTTTTAAAAACGTAATTTTTTTTTAAAAAAATCTCGATTCTTTCTCTTTCCAGTTGTAGCATTCGAAAGGGGGGACTTTTCTATTATTTAGGAGGGGTGTTCCTTTTTATGTTCTGTTATTATTTTTGTATATTATAATACATGTGACGTATATTCATTCTAAACCATATTATTACAAATGAATGACGCATGCGCATCACATGTAACTATGTCATGTACTTGAATACATACATGTGTTTATCTATATACACATGCGCACACGTCTATACATGTGCGTACACATGCGCACAAGTGTGTGCATGTGCGTACACATGCGCACAAGTGTGTGCATGTGCGTACACATGCGCACAAGTGTGTACATGTGCGTACACATGCACACAAGTGTGTACATGTGCGTACACATGCGCACACGTGTGTACATGTGCGTACACATGCGCACACGTGTGTACATGTGTGTACTCATGCGCGCACGTGTGTTCATGTGCGTACTCATGCGCACACATGTAACAATGAAAAAAAAGTTGGTTATTTGATATATGAAAGCATATATTAAAGCAATGGAGGTCTATAGGGTTCCTTGAATCCCTTGTTTTGGTTGAATTTGTGTTATATTTAAATAGATGAACATTTTTTTTTACCTATTGGGCTCCGCAAAGCCTAAAATATTTTACTATTCGGGGCTTCTCCGAAAAAAAGTTTAACGACTCCTGGTCTAAGTGGTAAATTTTGTTAGTTCAATCCAATTCTTATTGGATTGACAAGCCTTGTCATGCCATAAAATACGCATTTGTGCAAATTGTAACGTTCCTATTGATTAAAAAAATGAGCAATTAGTTAATAAGTGGAAAAATAATAATAAAAAACATACAATTTCAAAAGAAAATCAAAGAAAAATTATAAATGGGCGATTTTTTTTAGGCGGTAATAAAGCCAGGATTGATCGTCTGAGTAAAGCCTTAGGGGGGGGGGGGGTTTACCTACTTAGAACATTTACGAAAAATAAAGGTTTCTTCTTAATCTTTAGTCGGCTTCTGTCTTGGTTTTTTTAGTCTTTTCATTTTCTTTTCTCGAGAAAGAAAGAAAGAGAATTACCGTTTATGTTTGGACAGATAAAGAGAGGATTAACTTGTTCCCTATTGCAATTTACTAGCTATAGCCCTCTATGTCTTAGGCTTTCTCTGTCTCGTAACAATCCGTTTTTCATTCACTTTCGATGGGGTCTCAATTTTCTTCGAGGGCGCGCGAGACAACAAAAAAAAAAGACATTTACTGTCGACTCTTCGACGGATGGTTTTCATGGGTTTCTATGGCAATTTGATTAGAATTTTTAATTACGGTTTGATCTTTATATGGCAGCGCGGGAGGTGGTTCTCTCTTAACTAGTCCTCTCGTTAAATTCCATGCTGCTGATGCTGCGGCTCCTTCCTTTCGACATTCCGAATTACCTACATATGTGTGGAGTTTTTTGTTGAAATTGTTTGTTTGGTGGTTGGTTGGTTGGTTGGTTGGTTACATCGGAAACTAACCAGGTGGTGTCTTTTGGTTTTTCCTAATCTTTCCGCGTTTCTTTTCATTCTCGTCCGTTCATTCCAGCTGTTTTGTTTACGAGCTTTTTTTTACAGGTGGACAAAGGAATCATTACTTCTGCACGTTTGGAAATTGTTTTTCTCTTCAGTTTTCTTCAGTGGCTTTTCTTAGAATTTTGTTCCTGTGTAATTCTGCTTGAAAGAAACAAAGAATATCAATTTTATGTTGTTTACTTCGAAATGGAAAAGTATCGAGAGATTTTTTTTCTTCGAGGATCTACCCAAAAGATTAAAAGCTTTTTTTTTATGTTTGGGTTAGAATTGAAAAAAAAAAATCTCTCTTGATGTAAACAGAAATTCATTTTATCGGAACCGAACCAACGATTTAAATTTTAATCCTGGAGTTATTATTTATATTAGTAGTGGGGTAACCCGTCATAAATGACGGGAGCAAAATTCAGAGGCAATTGTGCCCAGCATTAGAATTTCTTTTCCTCCGCCCTTTTATGACGTCAGACCAAGTAACAAACCCAATTAGAAATTGATGACATTCATAAAAGGGCGGAGCAAAAGAAATTCTATCCCCTCCCCTTTTTATATTTAAAGAGAAAATGAGATTTTCATTTTCTCTTGTGTGCGCATGCGCGTCGTTTAATCCTTTTTTACTTTTTCATTTCAATTTCAGTCACCCCATCCCCTTTTTCCTCCCTCTGCGTTTCTCTCTCCCCTCCCCTCTACGCTTGCTAACCTTCCCCCCCCCCTCTCTCCAATTTAATATCATGGGGTTCTTGGATGGGGAGAGTGTAACATATAGTTGACCTTGAGAAAAAAGCGGTTCATTTATTTTCATTTAAATTTATATAAATTCCGACGTGCTTCAAGGTTTTTGTCCTTGTTTGTACAGCGTTAAGCGTTAGAAGGTAATACGAACTTCCTAAGAAACTTGAAGAGTAAAGGAATGTCTTAGTAAGTTACTACTGTTTTAAAAAGTGGTCTACTGCATACATTTTTTTTTCACATTAAGCTGGTTCTATAGATGTTTATTTTGTTTTTATCCCCCTCCCCACGATGGCGCCACTGTAGTGGCTATTGTGTTCTATAATAGAGGTCCTCTTCCCTCCAACTGTGGTTTTGAGAAAAATTATAATTTTCAAGTGAACGTTTTTCAGAAGAAACATAACTAAAAAATTCAAAGTATTTTACAAACTAGAATAGTTGGTGTTAATGTTAAGTTTTTTCATGATGATATCTTTCAAAAAGGCCGAAAATAGTTTTTCATGAAATGTCAATGGAAAAACCACAAAAACGGGCCATTTTTCAAACTGAACTATAAAATGTTTATTTTTTAAGATATTGTTATGAAAACGCTTTTAGCGTAATCTGTTACCATTCTAGTTTTGAAAACAATTTTTAATTTTTTTTGTCGTGTTTTGAGAAAAACGTTTGCTTGACGGTTTTTTTTTGTATAAATTTTACAAAAACCGTCTATGGAGCATAGTATTGCAAAATAAATATCTATAAAAAGCCATCTTAAAGGTACTAAACTAATGGTGGTTGGTATAGTTGAATCTCCTCCACTCGTGGTATTGAGAGAAGTTAAGGTTTAATTGCGGTAGACATCTCTAAGTATGTTTTTGTGACGCGCAGCTTCTTAAGATTCTGGTTTGTTTTTTGGGGGATGTAGATCTGGAGTATGAAACAAGACACTTGTGTACACGATCTTCAAGCACATAATAAAGAGATATACACGATAAAATGGAGTCCGACCGGACCTGGAACCAACAATCCTAACATGAACCTCATCTTAGCGAGGTACAAAATTGAAAGTCTTATCAAAAATGTCGTATTACTAGAATTTGTTAAAGCTTTTTTTCTTCCTCTTTTGTTTGTTTTTTCTTATTTAGTGCTTCTTTCGATTCGACGGTTCGTCTTTGGGACGTCGAACGAGGTGTTTGCATTCATACGTTAACGAAACATACGGAACCGGTGTACAGTGTTGCATTTAGTTTGGATGGCAAATATCTAGCGAGTGGCTCATTCGATAAATGCGTTCACATCTGGTCAACACAGGTCAGTTTGTTTTCTTTTTTTGTTCTCCTAATTATTTCGGGCGTTATCAGTTTTTTTATGTCGCTATTGCAATTTGTGCTTTGCGTCGCCGAGCGAAAATGATCATTACGAATGCAGCTTTTTAAGCTAGAAATGTTTTTAAAGCGTAAACAGCGTAACATGGGTTTAGTAAAAGAAGATGTTGTTTCTGACACGAAAGATTGTTAAGCTTAGGAAAGATCCAGTTTTTACAGTAGAAAAGCAATTTTAAGAAAGAAAATCAAAGTTTTATTAGAAACTAGAATGGAAGGTGAATATGCTGAAAGTGTCACGGTGATAATATCGGTTTAAAGTAAACTTCGTACAGTTCAGAACAAGAGAGGAAGTTGTTTCAAACGAGGCTCTTGGTTAAGCTTACAATGGTTCTCAGTTTTAACTTAAGAAAAACAATTGTGAGAAAGTTAAGCAAGGTTTGTTAGAAACTAGAATGGTTGGTTGAAAATGTGACATCACACTGCATGGGTGCAGGCCTGTATGACGTCCCTTGGTGCCCTAAATGGCCTTTGTCAAAGAAGAGACGCAGAGTTCTGGAAGAATGTTCAGAACTCATAACCGTTATGACGATTTTAGAAAAATGTCTAAGAATTGCAAAGTTCAAATGAGCAATTGTTTTAAGATCAGGGTCAGTCATTGGTGGAGATGACCTATGATTGAGCTCTGGGTCTCAGTCGCTCCTTTCTGAGTGAAACAATTAAAAACAATGTTGCGAGGCATGCTCGGAAAATTTGGTAGAAACACTCATAAGATCATCAAACAGGCACAGAAACAATTAAGAGACCCTCAGAGTCTCTGAGGATCTCTGAGGATCCTCTTGGCAGGACTTCAGAAGTCAGTATCATCAGTGGCTCTTAAAGAAGATTCAAGATTCTCGGCTCAGGACCAGCCGTACTCAACTCAAAAAGTAAGAAGTGCCGTGGTTGGCCCTTGGGTTAAAATGTAAACAAGACTTCCTTGGAGTAGACCAAGCGTGGCCCACTCCATAGGAGCTAGAATGTGTTTGAAAGTACACGGTAGTTTCTTGACGATATCTTTCAAAATAAGCTTCTTTACAAGTTCAAAAAACAAACGGCTTGAGTTTATAAAAGCGTGCTGAAAAATCTTATTTCGAAAGATGTTCACAAACACAAAAAAAATCATTGAAAATAGAGTTTCAAAACTTTTGTTTTGAAAAGTATTTCGTTTTTTAAGTGTTATCTTTTATCTTCGTTAGTGAGAATGGGGGTTTTTTTTTCTCTCTCTTTGATTTCTCTCTTATGAGTTTCATAAATTTTAGGTTTTCTCGAGGTTGAAGAGCTAAGTGAATTCTTTTGTATTTTATCTCACCTTCGCCGACCGTCTCTCTCTTTTTTTATATTTCCATTAGGCAAAAATGGTTCTTCTGGTTGCTTATTTTTCATCTTTTTTTCTCTTTTTTTCGCAGTGTAAGCAATGCAATTGATTTATTGATAGCATTGTTGCTACTTTTTTTTTTCTTGTGTTTTTCGATGTTTATTCTCTCTTCTTCCTCCTTTTCACTCGAAGAAGTCTTAAATGTGTGGTACTTTCACTTCTTTCTCTCTCTCTCTCTCTCTTTGTCTCTCTGCATCAATAATCAATGATGTTGAGGCTCTTTATTTGGATACAGCGGTGAAACAACGAATTACTAGGTTATTTTTTTTTGTCTAGTTTAGAGAAAGAGAGAGAGAGAGAGAGAGAGAAATGATAAAATTTTGGTAAGAAAATTGATAAGAACAAAATGAGAAAGTGACGTAAATTCAGAAAATATCTCTCAAAAGTTGCCCTTTTCTTAAACTAAAAAAAGCTTTTATTTATTTTTTTTCGGATTGTGTCGAAAACGATACCGAAATAAACTAATGAAGTTGGTTTGTATGTGGTTCGTATATATTGTATTCATGAGGGTAGTCAAAATAAATTCAAGGGAAACGTTTTTTTCTTCGCATTCATTGATGGCGTTACGAAAAATGATGATTAGTTTTCGATGAAGTTCACAGTTTTCTTAGAAATTTTACAAAATTAAAGCCTCGTTTAGACAGACAGAGATCGTTCGTTATAATCCCGAAAGTTCGATGAAACAATTGGTAAAAGATAAAGAAGTTATACTGTAAAGCCTCGTTTTCACGGTAGCGATAGTTCTTTCGTGAGAGTGGCTGTCATGAAAGTTGTGATAGTTCACTCTCACGATAGCAACTGTCTACTCGTCTTGAAGTTAACGTGATAGTTGTCTGTCACATGTGACAGTGTGACACGTCTACTTCACAGGATATCATTGAGTCAACAACAGTGTTGCCTCTTTCTCTTCCTCCATCAGAAGCCAAATTTCCCTACAAAGCGGTCGCACAACATCTATTACTATCGCGATAGTACTATCAACTATCTATAGTTAAACGAGATAGTTGTGATAGTCACTATCGTGACGGTGTGATAGTGATTATCATGTGGTTTTCATGATGATAGTTCTCGCGATAGTTGCTGCTCTCATGACAGCAACTATTATCGTGAAAACGAGGCTTTAACCAAAAGTCGTCTGAAAACATTATGATGGCAACCTGAAAAATGCCTTTTTTTGTTAAAAGAACCTTGTTGAAGGCTAAAAAGTGAAGAGACAAAAGGTCAAACTAGCATTTAAAGCCCTAGCCTTAAAGTTCTAGCCTCTGACTAGATTTTTTGACTTGAAAAATTCATTTTTCTGGTTGCCTTAAATTATGAGTTTTAACGGCGTTCACAGACGAGCGACTTTTAGAGGTCGAGATGGACTGCAAATAAGTGTTTGGCGTGTGGCTGAAACTAACAACTGGAGTCGACTGGCAGGTGGTTGGGAAACGGTCCTAGTACTGTTGAGCGAACTACAAATGTTCATATAATGTCAACTACTCGAGTGGTCGGATTTGGCTACATACGCCGACCACTTTTGAAAATTTCATCTGGACATCAAAAAGTCGCTCATCTGTGAACGTTTTTCTTAATCGAACATTTTAATAATGCTGGAGTTATTAACACGGGAAAGTACGATCGTTCATTATGCAACAGAAAAAGGTTCGAGATAAACCGGGTTTCTTATTTGTAGCCTCGTAAGCGACAAACGACGACGTCGGAATTAGTTACACATTCATAAGAAGTGAAAGTCCGTTTAAGACGCAACGAATTAGGCGTTTACAAAATAGAGTAAACAGTTTTCGTTGTTTTTTTTTTAAAAAACACATCAAGTTTTAACTCGCGGTTTGTTAGTTTTACGTATTAAGTATTCCTCTTCTTAATTAGAATTCCACTTTTAAGACAATTTTCTCAACAAAAAAAAATGCAAATGTCTTAAGTGGACCCTCTTCTTCTAAAGAAAGATTTATCTAAACAAAATTTGCAAATTGCTAACATGTGCTTGTGTGTCTAAGTGTTTAAATTTTTCTGAAGGAAATTTTGCTTGTCGAGCATTAGTTCTCGCAAAACAGCAAGAAGAAGAAGAAAAAAATCGGTTTCCCATCGTAATCTCGTATTTTAACCGTTATTTCTTAGTAGACGTTTTTTTTTTCTTTTTGGATTTTTTTTTTGTTGAAGTTGTTGTTGCTTCTGCTGCTGCCATATGCCAAGAAGTATCTTATGGTGGTGACATTTTGTGCCTGGTTCCTTACTGATAATAAGTATCGATTCGTCATGTCATGGTCTGGTGTGCTTAAATAATTATATCTCGAAAAGCTCGTTCTTATATACAGAATGTCTCGTAAGTTCGACATCCTACGGAGATAATAAATTAATCCAATGGATTTTGAATTGTCGTTAACGGTGAGAGAAGGTGAAACAGGGTGAATATTTCGATATTTAAAAAGCAAGCTGAAAAATGATCAGATTTCAAAAGGCAAGCTGAAAAATGATCAAATTTAAAAAAGTAAGCTGAAAAATTTCAACATATAAAAAACAAGCTGAAAAGTTGCAAAATTTAATAAAGCGAGCTGAAAAATTTGAAAAATTAAAAAAGCAAGCGAAAAAACTGCAAAATTTAAACAGCAATGCTGAAAAATTTCAAAATTAAAAAAGCAAGCTGAAAAATTACAAAATTTAAAAAAGCAAGCTGAAAAATTACGAAATTAAAAAAGCAAGCTGAAACATTACAAAATTTAAAAAAGCAAGCTGACAAATTACAAAATTAAAAAAGCAAGCGAAAAAACTGCAAAATTTAAACAGCAATGCGGAAAAATTGCAAAATTTAATAAAAGCTGAAAAATTGGAAAATTTAAAAAGCAACGCTGAAAAATTGTAAACCTTAAAAAGCAACGCTGAAAAATTGTAAACCTTAAAAAGCAACGCTGAAAAATTGTAAACCTTAAAAAGCAACGCTGAAAAATTGTAAACCTTAAAAAGCAACGCTGAAAAATTCCAAACCTTAAAAAGCATGCTGAAAAATTGCCAAATTAAAGAAAAGCAAGTGAAAAATTACAAAATTAAAAAGAAAAAAAAAAAAACAAGCGGAAAAAAGTGCAACATTTAATAAAGAAAGCTGAAAAATTGCGATAAAAAGTTTAAAATCGAGATGAAAACATCATTTTCGAGAATTCGGAAAATACCTTTCTTTTTTTCTCTCGAAAAGATCGTGATTTTAATTTTGAGCGCATTTTTTTTTTAATATGCAAATACACGTAATTCTTCAAAATGCCGCGAATCTTGTTTGATGAAAATTCTCTTATTTTCATTATTTCAATGATGCCAATTATTTATGAGACATCCTGTATATAATATATATATGGTAACAAGAAGAAGAACATCGTTGTTGTCACACTTTTTTCCTTCCAATGTTGGTGGTGACTTTGGAACAAAATTTAACATTCTTAATTTTTTTCCACCTTTTTTTCTTCTTCTTCATAACTGAAGTGAAAGGTGTAGTGAAGGGGGGAGGAAGGTTGGCAGGGAGAAATTTTTGCATAAAGATTATGAGTTATCGAGAAGGATTTCTCGAGAGTCTTAAGCTAATGTCAAGCTCATTTTGCATTCACGAGAGAGAGAGAAGATCTCTCGTAAGAAAACACGACGACAACGAAGAATGTTGAGCTCCTTATAATATTTCAAATCGTGGGTGGTAGTGGTGAGGGGTTTTTTTCGTCCCGTCTTATTCGAAGACCCCCTTCTTCTCCCTCTAATTCTTATTAAAATCTTGTCACACGGGCACACTTCACTTTATGCCACTTTTTTATTTTTTTTTTTGCTTCTTTTCTACGTGTTATATTTCGAGGATTTTTTTTTTTTGAACGATGGCTTTTAATATATTAATGCCGTGTGTTCGTTAGTGTTCGTCAAAGTTTCTAAGACGACGACGAGAAGGAGGAGGGAAGATTTCTTAGGGGAAAGTTTCGTATAAAAATGTCTTTGTATAATGAATTAAGAATCACATAAGAGACTAGAAAGAGAAAGTTAGAAGAAAAAAAAATGCCATGCACGAGAAGTGTGTGAAATTAAGTGAAGTGAATGATGTTTTTGCTGCTTTTTTTTTTCTCTTTTTCTAATTTAGAATTTGTCATTTGTTGTTTTTACGAAATTGCAATGAATGTTTCGAGGATCTCGAGAACTCTCTCGTAACAGCGGTTTTTTAAAACTATTTTTTTAGAAAATAGTTTATTTTCGTCACAGGCAATTAGAAATCGGGACGAACTTAAGTTGGCTCCGCCCTTGTGTATGACGACCGGCAACTTCTAATTAGTTTGTTGTGTGGTTCGACGTTGAAAAGGGCGGAGCATGTGACGTCAGACTACATAACCAACCATTTAGAAGTTGCCGTTCGTCATAAAAAGGGCGCGGAGCCAACTTCTGTTCATCCCGTTTTCTAATTGCCTGTCTCTCCTCCCTATCCACACACAGACACAGGCAATTAGAAAACGGGACGAACAGAAGTTGGCTCCGCCCTTTTTTATGACGACTGGCAACTTCTAATTTATTTGTTGTGTGGTTCGACGTTGAAAAGGGCGGACCATGTGACGTCAGACTACATAACCAACCAATTAGAAGTTGTGTTCGTCATAAAAAGGGCGGAGCCAACTTCTGCTCGTCCAGATTTCTAATTGCCTGTGTTTACGTCATGATAAAAAAATGTAATTGATCCGGTTGTGTTATTGATTTTATCAATCAAAAATTTCTTTTTCAGTTAGTATTTTGATCTAATGGAAACGGGGGGGGGGGAATTAATTAAGGAGTGAAATATGACAAGGTGGCTTTATAGATATTTTGTTTTCGTCTCTCCGGATGGCGCCACTGCAGTGGCTATTAGCCTGTTACGTTCTATACGAAGTCGCTTCCCCACCTTGTGCGGTTTTGAGAAGAAAATTTATATTTTTCAAGCGAACGTTTTTTTTAGGAGAAACATTACGAAAAAAAATCCAAAGTGTTTTAGAAACTAGAATAGTTAGAGATAATTCTAACAGTTATCTCATGATGATATCTTTCAAAATATTTTATATAACAGTTTTTGAAAAAAAAGGCGAAAATAGTTTTTTCATGAAATTTCAATTAAAAAAAGCAAAAAACCGGGATCATTTTCAAACTGAACTAGAAAATGTTTTATTTATTAAGATATTTCCATGAAAAAACTTAACATAATCTTTTACCTTTCTAGTTTTGAAAACAAATTTGAATTTTTTCATTATGTTGTTTTTAAAAAAAAAACATTCGCTTGACGTTTTTGCGTCCAAATTTTACTAAAGTAAAACGTCTATGAAGGGAGGAGCATATAGAGGTTTAAAAAAGGAAAATCGCTTTACCTCAAGAAGGAAACTTGACATTTCAACTTTTTAACCCTTAAGCCTCGTTTTCACGGCGATAGTTCTATCGTGAGAGCAGCTGTCATGAAAGTTGCGATAGTTCACTCTCACGATAGCAACTGTCTACACGTCTTGAAGTAACGTGATAGTTCTGTCACATGACAGTGTGATACGTCACAGGATATCACTTAGTCAACAACAGCGTTGCTTCTCTCTCCCTCCAGAAGCCAAATTTCCCTACAAAGTGGATATTTCCCCTACAAGTGGTCACATAACAACTATTATTATTGCGACAGTACTATCAACTATCTAGTCAAACGAGATAGTTGTGATAGTCACTATCGCAACAGTGTGATAGTGACTATCATGTGGTTTTCACGATGATAGTTCTCGCGATAGTTACTGCTCTCATGACAGCAACTATCGTAACAACTATCATCATGAAAACGGGGCTTTAGAACATGATTTCAACTAACAAAAACCCTGTTTGAGAGTAATTTCTTTGAATAAGGGTTTCTTCTTGTTGAAAAACCCTGTTTGGAAGGGTTTTAAAGTTCTAAGTTGTAAGTTTCCTTCTTGAATTTGGGCCTAAATTAATTTTTGGTTTGATCAAAAGTAATTGTTGTCTGGAAAATTGATAATTCAAAGAAATTTCCATTAGGACCCTTCACACATCTGTCTATTTCTGTATGACATTAAATGAGATTGGTGTTCCTCTATGTTGTCATTTTTATTAAGGGATTGGTGGTGGGCGTTGTAAGGGTGTGGGGAGTACTTGGGGGAAGGGAGGATGGGAGAGCCCCGGTTAAAGGGGCGGAAAAATACATATTCGATAATTGAATTTATGGAATTCGGTGAGCGACAGTGAAGTGCTGTCGATCACAACGACAACTTCAGTTTCTGTCTGCTCAATGTGTCAATCTAGTAGTTGTTTTCATAGTTGAAGGGGGAAAGATTATTCTCGCCCATAAACACAGCACGACTTCAATTGTCCGATCTAATTAGACTGTTGGGGGTTCGGAAACGGTACGATATGACAGGCATTTAGAAATCGGGACAAACAGAAGTTGGCTCCGCCCTTTTTATGGACGAACGCCAACTTCTAATCGGTTGTTTATGTAGTCTGACGTCACATGCTCCGCCCTTTTCAACGTCGAACCACACAACAAACCAATTAGAAGTTGCCGGTCGTCATAAAAAATTCGGAGCCAACTTCTGTTCGTCCCGTTTTCTAATTGCTTGTTACAAAATGTTGGTGTCGTGACTTTGAAACAATTGTCACACCACTGGTTCTCCATGTTGATAATCTTGTCTAAATATAATTCATGTCGCAAACTTGGATGTGTTTTATGTTAGATTATTTTTAGGTTTTTATAGATTAAAATTTATGTAAACAGTGAACCTTTAGGTTTAATAAATATTATTAAGGCTAGGATTTTTATGAAATATCAAGAAAATGTTTTGCATTTTCGTAGCTCAAGGGCCAATTGTGTACTAACAATCCCATTCAAATCAATCGATAATTATGGTTTTTCTAATCAAAACATTGGTTAGAGGCTAAACTAGTTGACAAGTGGTATTAACCAGACGTCTAGCCTCTAACCAACCTTTTTTTATTAGAAAAAAAGCATAATTGCCAGTTGCTCCAATGATGATGATGATAGTTATTACTTCGCAATTGGCACTTGGGCCACAAAATGAGAAACGGTCTGCATGACAGCTCAGTAGAATTTTATTTTGTTTTGATCCCACAGATGGCACCACTGCGGTGGCAAATGCTACAGGCATTTAGAAATCGGGAAGAACTTCAGTTGGCTCCGCCATTTTTATAACGAACGGCAACTTCTGATTGGTTTGTTGTGTTGTTCGACGTTGTAAAGGGCGGAGTATGTGACGTCAGACTACATAACCAGCCAATTAGAAATTGCGTTCGTCATAAAAAGGGCGGAGCCAACTGAAGTTCTTCCCGATTTCAAAATGCCTGTCTAGTCCTAGGCTTCATAGACGTTTTTTGTAAAATTTGGACGCAAAAACGTCAAGCGAACGTTTCTTAGAAACAACATTATGAAAAAGTTAAAGTTGTTTTCAAAACTAGAATGGTAAAAGCTTTTTGACGGCAATATCTTAAAAAAGACACGATTTTATAGTTCAGTTTGAAAAATGACCCGTTTTTATTTTTTTCATTGACATTTTAATGAAAAACTATTTTCGCATTTTTCAAACTGTCATAAAAAGTTTATTTTGAACGATATCATCATGAAAAAACATTTAGCATTATCACCAACTATTCTAGTTTATAAAACACTTAGAATTTTTTCGTAATGTTTTTCCTGACAAACGTTTGCTTGAAAAATATGATTTTTTTTCTCTCTCAAAACCGCTGTTCAGGAAGTGACCTTTTGCTATAGAACATAATAACCACTGCAGTGGCGCCATCTGGGAGGAAAAAAACGAAATAAATATTTATAAAGCCAGATTAATTCGAAATTCAGTTAACACAAAAATATTCCGGGTTTTTTTTCTATTTCGTGTTAAACGGTTTCCATTGTTTATACAGGGAATATATAAAAGAAACGAAATTTCGAATAGTAATAAAGAGGAGGAGTTCGATTATTGTTTAGTGTGTCCTCGAGCAATATTTACATTACTAGAATTTCATTTTGGATGGTGAAAAAAATTGAAAAAAAAAAGTTTTCTGGGCAAATTTTGTTTTTTTACGTGTTAAAGGTGCTTCATAAATAAAACATTGTTCTATAAATGCATTGTGTCGTCTCTTGCAACCCAGAGCTTAAAATATACAGGGAAAGAGAGAGAGAGAGAGATGAGGGCTCTCTAGGCTGGTTTCGAGAAAATGTATGAAAACGTCGAGACTACAGACCGAATCATACATAAGATTGCTCTCTCTTTTTTTACGGTTGGTCGTATGTTTTGAGTGATGTTGGATTATGCAAAGTGATCCATAGTGTGTGTTTTTAACGGGGGGTGGGGTTTGAAATCTTTTACTAGGGTAAGTTTAGTGTGGTGGTGGGGTTGAGTGATAGTTTGATGGGTGAACTTAAAGGTAGAACCACACTTTTATTTCAGATTTTTGATATTTTTCTGAGAAAGATGGAAAGATAGAGAGAAAGAAAGAGAGAGAGAGAGAGGTAAAGAGTGAGAGATAGGAAGAGAGAGAGAAAAAACGAGAGAGAGATAGAAAGATAGAAAAAGAGAGAGAGAAAGAGAGAGAGAGAGAAAAAGTGAGAGAGAGAGAAAAAAAGTGAGAGAAAGGGAGAGAGAGAGAAAAGAGTGTGCGAAAGAGATAGAAACAGAGAGAGAGATACCAAGGAAGAGAGAGCTATAAAGAGAAAGTGAGAGCTAGAAAGATAGAGGGAGAGAGAGATAGAAGAAAAATATACACAAACTTAAAAGTAAATTTTCTTTGAAACATTTTTCATGTCTTAAGTGAATTTCAGCACCAAATTTTTATAATATAATCTATAGGAAGAAGGGGGGGGGGTTGTTTTGAGGGTATTTTATAGAAGTTTTACCATTGAGAATTGTTGCTAAAAATGCAACATGTGTGTGGCAGGTTCAATATGATAAATGAGGCTTTGATTTCTTATTATTATTTTATTTTAGAGAGAGGATCTTATATTTTTGAAGGATTTTGTTTTGAAAACTGGGTTTATCATTTATTTTCTTCTCTTTTTTTTGACATCTTAACTAGTGATGATGAATCGATGAAGTAAACTTTTTTTGTAGCTGTTTTTATCACCATTTTAAGAAGAAATTTTTAAATAGAAATAGGAAATTGAACAAACTAAAAGTATTTTTTATTAGAGGTGGCCGGACGAATTCTAAAAGGTTCTCGAATCCGAATCCTAAAAGGTTCTCGAATCCGAATCCTGAAAGGTTCTCGAATCCGAATCCTAAAAGGTTCTCAAATCCGAATCCTGAAAGGTTCTCGAATCCGAATCCTGAAAGGTTCTCGAATCCGAATCCTGAAAGGTTCTCGAATCCGAATCCTGAAAGGTTCTCGAATCCGAATCCTAAAAGGTTCTCGAATCCGAATCCTGAAAGGTTCTCGAATCCGAATCCTGAAAGGTTCTCGAATCCGAATCCTGAAAGGTTCTCGAATCCGAATCCTAAAAGGTTCTCAAATCTCTCGAATCCTTCATACAAGAATCCTATATTATTCATTAAGAAGATACAAATAAATGAAATAATATTAAATATTAAATTATTAATAATTAAAATCACAGTGTGGCTTCACTCAGGGTCAGGCCACAAGGTGATTATTGGTGATCCGGATACCAGTACCGAAATTGCAACAATCGCCGGTTTTTTGTTTGTTAGTGAATGCAATGGAGTTAAAACTAATTTTTACCAAAGTTTTTAACAGTTTTTTTAGGTTAGGATTCGAAAGATTCGAAAAGACGATAAAAGCGGCGAAGATTCGAGTTTTCAAATCTGGAATATTTTATTATATATATTAGCAGATGATATTTTGTTTATAAAAAAGTTTAATTTGAAAGATATCAACATAACACGCAGAATAACTAGAGTTCGAAGATCTGCGCTGTTTACTTTCCTAAAGCCTCGTTTTCACGGTGGCGATATAGTTCTATCATGAAAATTGCCATAGTTCACTCTCACGATAGCAACTGTCTTGAAGTAACGTGATAGTTGTCTGTAACATGTGACAGTGTGACGTCTACGTCACAGGATATCATTGAGTCAACAACAGTGTTGTCTCTCTCTCTCTCTCCCTCCCTTTCCCTACAAAGTGGATATATTTCCCTACAAAGCGGTCACACAACAACTATTACTATCGCGACAGTACTATCAACTATCTATAGTCAAACGAGATAGTTGTGTTAGTGCTATCGCGACAGTGACTGTCATGTTGTCTTGACGATGATAGTTCTCTCGCGGTAGTTGCTGCTCTCATGACAGCAACTATCGTGACAACTGTCATTTTGAAAACGGGGCTTAACAAACATTGTATTTTTTTCACAAAATAACTTAAAAATTTGAAAAAATTTCTTGAAACTTTTAAGTCTACAATGCAAAAATATGAAGTTTCTCGTAAGACTTTTTGAAGAAGAAGTTTCTTCGTAATTTCTACTTGTTGCGTACTTCTTGATCTTTCTGATGCAAAAAAAAACAAAACAAAAAAAATCCGAAAATATGGTTATGGTTCGAAAAAAAAAGCAATGGGTCAAGTGAATTAACGTGTCTCATTTATTTTTGACGTTGGTCAGCATTTTCTTATATAATATGGAGTGTAGAGTTGACAAGAGAGAAAGTGAGGAGAAAATGGGTTTAGTGGGAGTTAATGGATTTCGGACGATATTTCAATGTGGTTTGTATTTGTAGTTACGAGAGAGAGAATGAGAGAGAGAGAGAAGCCGAAACTTGTCCGAGCTTCTAAATTACATTCGTCCATGTGCTGAAATGTCTCCATCTACAGCCTTTTTTTCTTCTTCTTCTTCTTCTTCTTGTTTCGCTAGAATGCGTGTACAGTATGTTGTTGTTGTTGGTACTTTCGAGAGAAAGACAGCAAGAGAGAGAGAGAGAGAGAGAGAATGATGGACGGTTATATCCTCTCTCTCACTCGGCGAAACTACGAACATCTTTTCGGTTTGCTTTCTCTTTTATTATTGTTGGCGTCTTTACATAGAAACACATGAAAAAAAGAATTGATGGATGATGACATGTTAATAGAAAGATGTTTTAGCACGATGACTGTGTGGTGTGCTGTGCTGTGTGTGTGCTTTTTCGTTTCGTGGACACTTTTCCAGTTGTGTCCACCCTTCAGTATGTCTTGTCTTTCTCTCGTGGAGTTTCTCGAGCTTTTTTTTTTCTTCCCCCCCGTTTTATTTTGAGGATCATTACTGGTGACGTCCATCAAGTAGATGTGTTTGTCCGCATGGACTTGGTTTTTTTCTTTTCTTAGTTGGGGAAACTCTTTAAATTGCGTAACTGAGTCTTGGTAATGACAAAAAAAGAGGCCAAATATATCGTTGTTGATATAATGAATGAAGTAGAGTAAGGCCCTTGGCACACAGATCACTTTTCGACTGCAAAGTAAACTCAAGTTGTTTCCAAAACCGACCGACTTTGCAACCACATAACGCGACCGCCTTCGACTTCTTTTTGAAGTCAAAAAGTGGACTGTGTGTTCCAAACAGGCTATTAGAAATCGTGACAAACGGAAGTTGGCTCCGCTCTTTTTTGTGACGACTGACAACTTCTAATTGGTTGGTTATGTAGTCTGACGTCACATGCTCCGCCCTTTTCAACGTCGAACCGCACAACAAACCAATTAGAAGTTGCCGGTTGTCATAAAAAGGGCGGAGACAACTTCTGTTTGTCCCGATTTCTAATTGCCTGTGTGTTCCATTTCTTAGAGCGACCATGTCCTGGCGACCCAGCGACTGGACTTGATTCAATAGTTCTATATGTCTGAACAGTTTTTTTTTACACGAACGCGACAGGTGACCAGATTGAGTGCGCAGCCGTTGTCTTTACTGTAATAGGATTAAAGGCCCACCTGCCATAAGGCTTTAGGCCTGTTCCATCTAGGTCATGTTCGCATCTGCATAACGAAGTGCACCTGAAATAGCAAATTAAGTGCACCTGAAAGTAGAAAAATAGCCCGAAGGAAACAACACCTGAAAGTTTAAAAATAACGCGAAGGAAGCGCACCTGAAAGTAGAAAAGTAGCGAAAAGAAAGCACACCTACAATAGTGCGAAGAAAGCACACCTACAATAGTGCGAAGAAAGCACACCTAAAAGTATTGCGGCTGCAACTAGTGCGACTGCGGCTAGACTGCTCTCCGAGCAGTCTGGTCGCGGTGGCGGAAGGTAAAGAACCTTCAATTAAAAATAAACCACACACTCAATATAGGCCCAATGACCTGAACGGCAGTCGCGGTCGCTGTGAAAGAATTCCACCCAAATGTTGCTCGCCCGCCCCTTTTTTGCTTAAAGCCTGGAACACACACACGCGGAATTCCGCCAAGGAAAAAGAAAATAGCAAAAGGAAAAAAAGTCATTTTCTTTTTCTGTATCTCGGTTGTTCACACACACAGAAACAGAAAAGTAATGAGGAAAGTTGTGTGCACCCTCTATTGAGCAAGAAAAGAAACATTTATTGCCAAAATGGATTTCAATTTGCCTTTTTGTGATGTGTCACATGCTGGTGGTGCATGATTGGTGGGGGAATTTGAACGGAATATTTTGAGAACGGAAAGACGTTGTTCAACTCATTTTTAATGAATTTTCCGTTCACTTTTTATGGAAAATTTTCTCATTTAAATATTTTGGTTGTGATTTTCTGAGCGGAATTCCGCGTGTGTGTTCCAGGCTTAATGCAACAAAGGTCTAAAAACGGAAATTTCGTAGAAAAATAAAAATCAGACAAAAATATTGTAAAAAACAAAAATTACCATTGTTGTTTAAGTAATGAAGTGCTAGTTTTCCGTAGTTGTTATTGAGTTGCAATATATGTCCTGTGATTGCAAACACGAAAGTGGGAAAGTTTAGGGTGAGAATATTTGGACTTTTTTCTGAAAAGTGATTTCGATTTACGTTCGATTGGGTCCGTGTTGTTGTATATCTTCTTGACGAGCAAATCGATGCGCAACATAAGACATTTGATCACACGGAGAGATAGATGGGTACAAACAGAGAAAAAGAAAAATTTCAACAATTTACGAAAACGGGGGGAAAAAAAAACACATGAGGAATCAAAGAATGAAAAGTGAAAATGAAGGCGACATTCCGTGGCACGTTGATCTCTTGTCTAGGGTTTTTTTTTTCTCCCGTTATCTCGATAGACTTTTTTTTCTTCTTAGTTTACTCTTATTTAGAGAACTGTCTTTTACGGTTTTTTTGGATTTTTTTTTTTTTGGATTTTGAATGTTTGGTATGAGATTTTTTTTTCCTTCGTTTTTGCGCGTTGATTGAATACCGCCAAATTGAACAAATCCATATTAAAGGGTCACTAAAACTGCCAAAAAATAATTATTTAAGCCAGGTTTATACGTTTGAAAATTAACTTTTAATAGATGAAAATTGAAAGAAATATCGTCATTAAATTGCTATTAAAGCTTCGTTTTCACGATGATATTTGCTGTCACGATAGTTGCTGCTGTCACGATAGTTGCTGCTGTCATGAGGGCAGCAACTATCGCGAGAACTATCATCGTGCAGACCACATGATAGTCACTATCACACTGTCGCGATAGTGACTATCACACTATCTCGTTTGACTAGATAGTTGATAGTACTATTGTGACAGTTACTATCACCGTGCATAGAAAACTGTCGCAATAGTAATAGTTGTTGTGTGACCACTTGGAGGGAAATATCCATTTTGTAGGGAAATATGGCTTCTGGAGGGGGAGAGAGAGAGAGAGAGAGAGGCAACACTGTTTGTTGACTCAAACACATTTCTTAAGCCTCGTTTTCACGGTGGCGATAGTTCTTTCGTGAGAGTAGCTGTCATGAAAGTGGCGATAATTCACTTTCATGATAGTAACTGTCTACACGTCTTGAAGTAACGTGATAGTTGTCTGTCACATGACAGTGTGACACGTCTACTTCATAGATATCACTGAGTCAACAACAGTGTTGCCTCTCCTTCCCTCTAGAAGCCAAATTTCCCTACAAAGTGGATATTTTTCCCTACAAGTGGTCACATAACTATTACTATTGCGACTGTACTATCAACTATCTAGTCCAACGAGATAATTGTGATAATGCGATAGTGACTGTCATGTGGTTTTCACGATGATAGTTCTCGCGATAGTTGCTGCTCTCATGACAGCAGCCAGTATCGTGACAACTATCATCGTGAAAACGAGGCTTTAACTGCTGGTGTGTTTTGTGCTGTCAAACATCATCACTGTCATGACAGAACTATCACATTAATTCAAGACACGCAGACAGTTCCTATCGTAAGAGTGAACTATCGCAACTTTCACGACAGCTACTCTAACGAAAGAACTATCGCCACCGTGAAAAAGAGGCTTTTACTTTTGGAAGACAGAATTTTCAGAGTTGGGGGGCCGTTTTACACTTTAAAACCATCTAAGTAAAACATTTACTTAAAAACATGAAAAATACCCTTTTAAGTGATTGAGTTTAGTTTCTAAAACACATTCAAGTTTCTCTTCATTTTGAACCAGAAAGAGTTCAAGAGTTCGAGGGCCGTTCAGACGTAAAATCAGTTCATTAATTTAGTTTTGAAATGCAGAAATGTGAAAGTTGTTTGTTGAGGCGACTGACCGACTAAATCTGCGTAAAACGTTTTCGACTCGAGAAACGGGAAAACAGATATTTATTTTTGTTTTTTTTTGTTGTGTCTTTTGTTGTAGATGGGAACGCTAGTGCATAGTTATCGTGGTACTGGTGGCATTTTTGAAGTTTGTTGGAACGCTCGAGGGGACAAAGTTGGAGCATCTGCTTCTGACGGATCAGTAAGTATAGATTTTGAATATTTTTGTCACAGACAACTACAAGTCACGACGAGTTTATTTTGACCTGTTTGGTTAAGGCAGGGACACACATGCAGAAAATGGGAACAAACAAAAAAAAACGGTTAAGAAAACAGACAAATCATTCTGTTTTCAAAGTGAAAGAAACTGAGACCGAAACCGCGATAGAAATTTACTCTCATATCTTATTTTTTGTTCATTTCTGCTTTTGGTTATGAAACGAACCAATAAGATTGCAGCACACAGCATTGCAGCATCAGTAAACTCTGGGTTTGTTAGGCTAATGCGGTGTTGTCTGTGTTTTACAATAGGTGGCGTTTAACGTTTTTGAGTGTGTTCATCACATAAACAGATAGAGAAAACAAACTTTAATTTTTCTCCTTTCTGTATTTTTTTTTTCTTTTTACCGTTTTCTGTCGTATATATATCTGCATGTGTGCGCCTGCCGTTTGAATTTGAAAAAAAATACTCTGCAAACAATCAAGAAGGCATGTTACAGAGGGCCCAATAGTCTTTATTGCAGTAATGCAATAAGAGCTTAGATATGTAGAACAGATTCGATTACAGTTCGAGGTTTTAAGTCTTCCGTTACGAAACCTCGACAAAGAAGGAGAAGCACGGACAATCGGATCTTTGAGAAAAAGAAATATTCAGATCTCTGTATGTATGCCGAGAGAGATAAGAGAAAACGCAGACGGAATAATCGAGAAATTGTTTGCATTGCAAATGAGCAATCGTGCATTCGGATTGTATTTGTTATTTCCCTTTGGGCACTCTCTTCGAAGTCACTCATTCGGGTTCGTTCTCTTTTGAGTACGGTTGCTATGGCCAATGTTGCTGTGTTTTTTGTTGTGGGTGTTGCCGTTTTAGTATTTTTTGTTGGTACCATCGGTTGTTACTTGAGGGACAAGCGAACTTTGAATGTGGCAATCAAACGAAAAAGAGACGTTGACAGTCTTGTGTGTTTCTTATTTTTTCCCTGTCATTACTGGTTGGTATGCGCGCTACACAAGTAGATAGATCTTTTTTTTTTTTAGTTTAGGAGAAGGTGATTCTCATATACACTTAGAAGTGGTTCCTTTTTTTGCTGATTGACACAATGACGATTGACTGTCATTTTGGCTTTTTTCTTTCTTCTCTCTCTACATATATATGAAATTGTTGGAGGGTTTTTTTTCCTTCTGCGCATAATGTTTCGAATACGATTTTTGTCTCTGTCCATAGTTCTTCATCAATCATGTTTGAAATTTTTTTTACCGACAGAACTCGTGGTTTCTCGTAGCAACGGTATTTCGTAAGACTTACAAATATATCTCGTTCTTAACTTTTCTGAACGAACTTCCTGACGAACAAGAATTTCTCGAAATGTTTTTACTAGAGGTGGGACGAATCCTAAATTTTCTCGAATCCGAATCCTAAATTTTCTCGAATCCGAATCCTAAATTTGTTCGAATCCGAATCCTAAATTTATTCGAATCCGAATCCTAAAAGGTTCTCGAATCCGAATCGTAATAGGTTCTCGAATCCTAAAAGGTTCTCGAATCCGAATCCTAATAGGTTCTCGAATCCGAATCCTAAAAGGTTCTCGAATCCGAATCCTAAAAGGTTCTCGAATCCGAATCCTAAAAGGTTCTCGAATCCGAATCCTAAAAGGTTCTCGAATCCGAATCCCCCTGTTGGCGGGAGCCTGACAATATGCGAAGTGTTTAGCACCTTTGGAATGAGGAGCTTTGCCTTTATTTCAACCAAAACAAATATCAGCGATTATCAGACATTGTTACGAGAGTATCTACTGCCATAAAACTTCGATTCCATAGCATTAGCTTAGAATTCCAGCAAGAAAATGCCCCAGTTCCCTCCAATAACCTAACAAATGAATGGTTACGGAACCAAAATATCACCACTCTCGAATGACCGGCATGTCCTCCGGACACAGTAGTATGAGAGGGTTTATCGTAGAGAGTAAGTAACCTTGAAGAACGGAACTTTGTGGTGAAGAAGGAGCTTTCTTTCTCTCTCTACATGACGAAAGAATTCTTCAATATATGTTTTACGAGAAAAAAAGAACAAATAAGACAAAAGAAGTTAAGAAGACTTAAATTGGGTTTTTTTTTTATTTTTGTTATCTTCGTTGTTGGATCTTTTCCTTGGAGACTTTTCTCGTCATGTCGATGACAATCATTTGTGCAATGACGAATCGGTTTTTCTCTCGATTCAGTTTCGTTTCTTTTTTTTTTTTTGGTTTGTTTCGAAGTCTTTTCGAAGAGTTGAAACTTTTCTAATTTAATTAAATTTTGTTCTTTTTTTTTGTTGTTGCAGGTGTTCGTTTTAGACTTACGTAAATAAATAAGGATACGATTGTGGCGGTTGTTTTATTTTTATATTTGTACATAATGATATTGAAAGACGTTTTGTGACATTTCTGGGCTCGAGGATTTGCGACAGTGAGGACTTCGAGAGTTTCCGCCATTCTGGAATCGAGGTTTTGTTTGTACAAAATCGGTTTCGAACATTTAACGAAGTTTGTTTATTCTTACGTATCGCAACTTTTACTTTCGAAACCGTTTCTTCCTTCTCTCTCCCCCCCCCCTCCTCAAATCAGTTCGTAACTTGACCAATGGATAAAACGAATTTTCTTCCGGTTTTTTTCTTTCTACCCATTAAACTAAGGTGACATTCGAACTTCGAGCGAAACTTGTTCGCTTCTCAGTTTTTCTTGAAAGAGATTTTTCCAGTTTTCTTCTTCTTCTATAAGGATGTGACTTTTTTATTTTAAAAAAATGGTGTTATTGTGGTCAGGTGTGGTCAGTTTTTTTTGGGGGGTGGGGAGTGGGCTGGTTTTTATAATGGGCGTGGTATTGTGAATGAAAAATAGAGAGAGGAGGAGGGGGGGGGGAAATATTATGAAAATCCCTTTTGTGTGTTGATGGTGTAAAAATGTGGATTTCTTGGATGATGGACAGCAATTTTGACTAGAGAAGATTTTTTTTCAACAAAGAGAACTGTATATTGACCGTGTTACGAAGAGAGGTTTATGTCTCTCGAAAGAGAGAGAGAGAGAGAGAGAGAGAGAGAGAGAGAGAGAGAGAGAGAGAGAGAGAGAGAGAAAGAAAGAAATGAAGAAAGAAGAGGAACCCCAGCACCACCACCACCACCGGTGCCACCACCTTCGAAATGCGAGAAGAAAAAGAAGCTGCAGAAAAATTTTGATTGATCGAACTTTATACTTCATACACATCGGAAAAAGATGTCGTCACATTATTGGAAAAAAGGAAATTGGAAATTGTTATTGATGAAGTTTTTTTTCTTCTTCTTTCTTTCTTTCTTCATCAAATTCGCAAAAGTTTCTTCTTCATTTCATTCGTTCGTTGTTTGAATACAGTGAAAACCGTTTAATATGAAAATCGGATAACACGAAATATATTTTGACTACGGGTGCTTTAAAATTGCAGAAAATTTCTTTTAACACGCAAAAAAAATCATTTTGGTTCCTTCTATTTTGCGTTAGTTTTCAAATGTGCATTAAAAAAATCGGTTAACACGAAATATATTTTGAGTACGGTTCCTTAAAATAGGATAAAATTTCTTTTAATGCGAAAAATTATTCTGTTCTATTTTGCGTTGGTTTTCAACTGTACGTTAAAAACTTTAACACGAAAAAATCGGTTAACACGAAATATATTCTGAGTACGGTTCCTTAAAATAGGATAAAATTTCTTTTAACACAAAATATATTTTGATTACAGTTCCCTAGAAATAGCGTAACATTTTTTTTTCTTTTAACACGAAAAATCATTCTGTTCCTTTACATTTTGCGTTAATTTTCATCTGTACATTAAGAACCTTTTAACACGAAAAATCGGTTAACACGAAATATATATTATTTTGAGTAATGGGTGCTTAAAATGGGATAAAATTTCTTTTAACATGAAAAATTATTCTATGTCACTTCAATTTCTTGTTAAACGGTTTTCACTGTATTTGCCTTTTTTTTTTTACTGGTTCGGCATTTGGTTTTTATTTCGTAAGTTTTTTTGGAGAAATTTTTTTCATACTTTGCAATCAACAAAAATTATTTAAAAGAAGAATTTCAGTCACTTGTTAACAGAATTTTATATTCACTTTTAAGAAATAAATAAAAAATGGAAAAAAAAAACTTAAGAAATTTTCTTCACTTTTTTTGTTTTAACAAAAGCACTAATACACCTAGTACACACACCTGATAATTTAAATGCATTTAAATAATAAACGTGTTCTACAGAGCCCTGTGAAGGACAAACAAACAATATGTCGAATTCAATTTAATTCAGTTAATAATCTGAAAATATTGAGTTAATTAACTTAAATATAATTCAATAAACTATTGATTTAGTATTTCAATTTAAAATATTAATAATTAAAGTCAATTTTTATTTGGTGTTCATGTCCTTAACTGGACTCCGTATAATTCATCTAAACACATTTAATTTGAATTCATTTAACTCATGTGTGAGTACAAGGCTTAAGACAGAATTATCCAGAGTTTGAATGTTTACAGTTTTTACACTTGAAAATCAGCTTAACTTTAAATAAAACGAAAATTAGTTGACATTTTGAGGTGAAAAATGTTTTCTAGTTTTTTGTTAAAACTTTTTCACAATTTTGTTATTCTTGTCAATTTTTTTTTTTCTCATATATTTTTTTTTGTTAGTAATATTTTATATTTTGCGAAATAAAAACAAAATGCAAGGTAAGATGTGAATTTTTTGTTGTTGTTGTTGTTTGATCGATAAAATTCAATTTGAAGAATTTCTTCTTCTTGAAATTTCTGTTTTCTCAATCATTTGGGACCTTTGGTGGAGGTTTTTTTTTCCTGAAGTAAATGAAATAATGAAAACTGAAACAGTTTAGTTTTTTTTTATTTTGTTGCTTTATTTATTATATTAGAAAATTGGTTTGTTTGAAGAAGTTTGAAGAGAGAAGAAGAAACAGCACAAAAAAAATAGTTTTATATTAAATCTTGTATCATTCATTCATTTTGTATGAGTTTTTTTCTCTTTAAAACACATGGGGCTCAAAAACACAGGCAATTAGAAATCGGGGAAAACACAAGTTGGCTCCGCCCTTTTTATGACGACTTGCAACTTCTAATTGGTTTGTTGTGTAGTTCGACGTTGAAAAGGGCGGAGCATGTGACGTCAGACTACCATAACCAACCATTTAGAAGTTGCCGGTCGTCATAAAAAGGGCGGAGACAACTTGTGTTTTCTCCGTTTTCTAAATGCCTGTCTCAAAAACCGGTACAACTTTTGCAACTCGTGGAAAAAAATGAATTTTCAAATCTAAGTTCTTTTCTTTTGTCGTCAAACTTTTAGTTTTTTTTTCTTCTGCTGATTTGAGAGTATTTTACTGTATATTTAATAACCTCCCCTTTAATGATTCATAAAACATAATGAATGTCGTAAGAATGCAAGTAGATCATTTATTTTGTCCCTGTACAGCGTTAGATGGCGCCACTAGCCCTCCCATAGAAATGTACTGAAGACACTCTTCAACGCTTGACTCAACTTCTTCCTTTTTTTTGTCACGTGGCAAACTTTTAATTGCGTCATCGCTACTCGATCTACACGTGCTCTCTCTCTCTTCACTTATATTGTGTTCTGGGTGTAAGTTTGTCCACGTGCTCTGATAATTAAGGTTGTTTTTGGACGCTTTTAGAGCTAAAAGGAGGCTGCATTCGATTTCAACTTAATTGGCGACGAGTGTAGTTTGCCACCTTATGGAGGTTGCATGGCGCCATCTACCTTGCATTTACACAAGTATTTTTCTATAAAGTTCTCTTAATGACAATTAAGTTTCTTCTTTAGTTATTATCTAAAGCATTGTGGTCCATGGAACCCTTATACCTTGTACACACACAAATGATTTAAATGAATTCAAATTAAATGTGTTAAGATGAATTATATACGGAATCCAGTTAAGGACATGAACACCAAATAAAAATTGACTTTAATTATTAATATTTTAAATTGAAATACAAAATCAATATTTTAATGTCAATTGTTTATATATTTAAGTTAATTAACTCAATATTTTCAGATTAATTAACTGAATAAATTGAATTCGACAACATATTGTTCGTTTGTCCTTCACAGGGCTCTGTAGAAGACACTTATTATTTAAATGCGTTTAAATTATCAGCTGTGTGTACTAGGTATTAGGGTTGGAACACACACATTATGTTGTAAATCAGTTAATTTCAGTCTTATGACAATATTTGTCATAGTAATCTTTTGTAATTTTTTTTTGTGGCTGCTAGAAGGTGATGCGCTAGATATGACAATTTACTGTTATATTTTAGTATTTTCTTTTCTGTAAAAAAAAACCCGAGAATTCCATCTGTTTTGAGTACTGTACTGTATTTTAAAGAGAGATTTTTTTAAAATGTTGTGACCCTTTTTAGCACAGGGTTTTAAGTTAGTTTTAAGGACCAAGTTTTCTTCATGAATTTCAACTGTAAAAGTGTGACATCTTTAAGACAAAAAGTTTCTACGATGAAATGATGTTTCAGATAACAAGGTTTTTCGTTCTTGTTTTAAAAGACTTTTAAGTTTAAAAAAACCCCGTCGTTTCGGTGAGTGATTTTCATATTTGTTGTGTTCGGCTAATTTAGTTTTCTAATTCGTCTTTAATGAGAAATCATCCATTCATTTGACAAGATAATTTGTTGATTGACAACCACCGTTATTAAATCTCTTTAAATCATAAAAGAGAGAGAAAACTCATTTATTATAGTTCCTTTTAAAAAAAAGTGTTTGACAATTAAACAGACGATAAAACAACGTTAAGAAAAAACGTCAATATGTGTTTTAGAAACACATAGTTAAAAAGTTAACCACAGATAAATGAAAACATAACAGGATGTAGCGTCCTTCTAACATGTTAGAATGTGTGAAACCCAACAGGAAGTGACGCAAAAAAAAAAAAGATTTAATCACTGCTAATAACCCTGTTTCCACTACAAAAATTAACTGCAGTTAAACAGTTAACCACAGTTAATTTTCTAGTGGAAACGAATGTGGTTACATTAACCATGGTTAAGTTTCTGAACAACGAAGTTAACTCAACTACATTGACAGCAATGTGGTTAATCACATTATTGAATAGTTAACTAAAATACATCATTTCCTGTATTTAAATGAATTTAGCCTACAAACAACATGGCGGACACTCAATTTTTGACAGAATGAGGAATGAAAATTTCATAAAATGCACAACTGTTTAATAGGAAGTGACACAAAATTATTTTAAAAAAGTTAATTGCCTGCATGCAGTTAACTATAACTGTGGTTATATTAACTGCAGTTAACTTTTGTAGTGGAAACGAGGTATAAAATGCAGAAAAACCAAAATTCGATCCTCGAGGGATGTTTACACTTAAAAAAACTGAACATTTTTAATTTCTTGAAATTATAAATTCTGAACATTTTTTCTTCTATTTAAATAACTGTAATTTATAAACAACATTAAAATGGTACTTTATTTATATATTTTTTTTTAACAATTTGCAAATTAAGATTTACTTTTTTTTTCTGGGGTTCTTTATCGTAAAAATTATTGTCTTGACATAAATAACATTCAAAAATAAAGGAATTCTTAAATTACTTTGTACAGAGCCCTGTAAAGGACATCCGAGATTTTTTTTAAATCTCGACATTTCGACTTTAATCTCTAAATTTTGACTTTAATCTCGAAATTTCGACTTTTTCCAGAATTTCGACATTTCGACTTTTAATCTCTTTTATTCGGCCATGTTGTGCGTACCATACTCTTAATAATTAAATTAATGCTGCTACAGTTGCATTATTTTAATTATTAAAGAGTATGGTGCGCGCAACATGGCATAATTAACATGGCCAAATAAAAGAGATTAATAGTCAACATGTCGAGGTCAAAGTCGAAATGTCGAGATTAAAGTCGAGATGTTGAGATTTAAAAAAAAGTCTCGCATGTCCTTTAGAGGGCTCCATAACTTTGTAATATTTGCATAAAGTTAACTTTTTTTAATGTGTGTTTGTTCTGAGAAACAAACAAAACAAAAACAAGAAGAAGAAGAAGAAGACATTTTTCAATTGAATTATTTGCAGTTAATATCAAGATTAGATTAAATAAAACAAGATAGATTTCTGTTTATATTTGCTTGTTTTGTTTTTTTTTGTTCTAAAAGATAAACTACTTAAAAAAAAAGAGAAAAGAATAATATATATTCGTAATTTAAACTTATATACAATTAAATTGGAAGAAGAAAAAGAATTTCGTGAATTTTTATTGCCGTTCAGTAAATAAAACATTAATTAATTTGTTAGCAATTAAATTGTAATGAATAAATTAAAACATTGTAATGAGAAAGAGGAAAAAAAAAACTAAAAACAAAAATGGTGATAATTATTTTTTGATCTAAAAAATAAAGAACACCTTAATTATTTATGCTTACATATTAAACAAAATTCTTAAATTTCACCTTAAAGCCTCTAATCAGGGTCTCAACGTAGAAACAAAACTTACAACACAGAGAGAGAGAGAGTTGAAGATCCTCTCTCAGAACGAATTGCTTGAATTTGGGTCATTGATGACTGAAAACAAGATTATTAAACTGTTAATTATATAAATGATTGTTTTCACGTTTAATTGAATGGTTTTTTTAAAAAAAAAACTCAATTAAACCTTAATGAAAATTAAGTAGGAATCAAATGATGGGTTTTTACAATCGTTGGAAACAGGCAATTAGAAAACGGAATGAACAGAAGTTGCATTTAAATTATCAGGTGTGTGTACTAGGTATTACACTTTCAATTTCTTCTTAATTTTATTTAAATGCCCCCTAATAACGGGCCGCATTACAGAAAAAGTCATAAAATTGTGACAGTCACTGATTGTGTGGGTAGATGTATTATTTATGACTGGCATAGTATTGCGCACAACAGTCAATTGCAGAGATATATGACAATATTTGTCATAATATGTTGAAAATTTGCTTTTGTGACTGTTATGAACTAGATATGACTATTTCCTATCATATGACACTCTTAATATTTTTCTGTAATGATTTTTTTTAAAAAGAAGTTCATGAAAAATTCTAATATTAAAACAAGTTAGGACATGAAAGTGTTTTAGATTCTAAAAAAAAAACACCTTTTCTGATTCAAATTGAAGGTTGTGTGTGTATTTAACTTTGTTTTTTAAATGCAAATTAGCATTTATTTTAACTTTGTTGATGTTTTCTTTAGTATCCCTTTGAGCCATAATAAGATCGATAGTTAAGTTAAGACTGTGACTGAAAAGTTGACTCCTTGAAAGTCATCTTTTTTTGTTGTTGTAACAGATGCAGTTAGTTATCTTTTGTGTTTTCGATTTGTTTCTTTAAGACTAGAAGGGGTGATGTAGGAGGAGGAGGAGGGTTAGGTTGAAAATTGCGGCATTTTGTGTTGTTGCCGTAACTTTGCGCCTCGACGACGCTGAACGAATTATTTATGCTAATTAATTGTGCATTGTAGCGTCATTAAGGCGAATTATGACCCGTGGCGAGCTCTTAGTTAGCTCTCTTTTCTGTTCTTTAGAAAAGTTAAATTTGTGTTCCTCTACATGGAATTCAGGGTCCAAATTCAAGAAGGGAAACTTAGCATTTTGAATTGTAATTTGAAATGGATTTGTTTTTCAATATATAGGTAAATAAAACATTTTCAAAGATTATCCTGTTTCGAGGGTTGCTTTAAGCCAAGTACACACTAGGAAACTTTGTTTGCAAATTTTTGCTTCTCGAACTCTTGATTCTTCCTGTCTTTCAGGTGAAAAATTAACGTAAAATTGAATGTGTATTAGAAACTGTAAAGTCACTTAAAGCTATTTTCATGTTGATATCTTACAAAAAAAAAAGCTTATTTTGAATTATCTCAACATTGAAACTACCCCTAATACCTTGTACACACATGAGTTAAATGAATTCAAATTAAATGTGTTTAGATGAATTATACGGAATCCAGTTAAGGACATCATGAACCAAATAAAAATTGGCTTTAATTATTATTTTAAATTGAAATTTACTAAATCAATAGTTTATTGAATTATATTTAAGTATTAACTCAATATTTTGAGATTAACTGAATTAAATTGAATTCGACATATTGTTTGTCCTTCACAGGGCTCTGTAGAACACGTTTATTATTTAAATGCATTTAAATTATCAGGTGTGTGTGTACTAGGTACAAGTGATTTAACTGTCTCTTCTAATTTCTAAAACACTTTCTAGTTTCTCTTCCATTTTGCTTTTATGAAAGAAAGAATAATCAAGAGTTTATAAATCAACTGTTCATAAACGGTCTTGGAGGAGGTTGGAACACACACACACACACAGACGAATTTCGAAAGATTTTTCGGGGACAAAATGAAGTCGAAGGTCGCTGCAGGCGGCAATTAGAAATCGGGACAAACAGAAGTTGCCTCCGCCCTTTTTATGACGACCGGCAACTTCTAATTGGTTCCCTGTGTGGTTCGACTTTGAAAAAGGGCAGAGCATGTGACGTCAGACTACATAATCAACTAATTTGCCGGTCGTCATAATAAGGGCGGAGCCAACTTCTGTTCGTCCTGTTTTCTAATTGCCTGTTCTATGCTGAGCCGTTCGTGTAAAAAAAGTATCTCCAAAATTAGTGATATCATAAATTGATTATTAATGATATCACTAATTTGACAGGCAGTTAGAAATCGGGAAGAACTTCAGTTGGCTCCGCCCTTTTTATGATGACCGGCAACTTCTAATTGGTTCCCTGTGTGGTTCGACTTTGAAAAGGGCGGAGCATGTGACGTCAGAGTACATAACCAGCCCGTTAGAAGTTGCCGGTCGTCATAAAAAGGGCGGAGCCAACTGAGGTTCTCCCCGATTTCTAACTGCCTTTTTTTAAAAGTCGCCTTTTTGCGAAAACGCTAAATATGGAGCTGTTTTAGCTCCACAACCTAAGTTTTTTTTTTGATAATTTATAGAATGTAAATAAGTTTCTCTGATGATGATGATGATGATGAATACTTTATTCTTTTCTCTTTTGAATGAGAAAATTACATTCTATGAGGTTTTTATTATGAGACACTGATGAATTTTAGATGAATAAAAAGTAAAATATTGAATCCTACTTAAGTCTCTATGGCATTACATTTCATTTACTTTTGTGTCAGAAGATAAGAATAAGATGAAGGAGGAGGAGGAGGAGGGTAGATTGAGGGGGTTGAGGTAGAGGGTATTATTTATCGTGAGAAAACAGTCAAGAAATTAAGAAGTTTTGGTGACAATCTTTTTATTTTTTTGATCCGCTTCTTAAATTAAGAAAATTCTTTCTCCTCTTCTTATTCTCTCTCTCTCTCTCTCTCTCTCTCTTAGGATTCTCTTTAAACATTAAAAGATTAAAACTACAATGAAACATTTCTTTCAGTTTGTATTGAGAATCAATTTGGTTTTAAATGTATATTACATTTAAAAGTCAACTTAAGGTGGCTGAATAGATACAGTATGCTTTTGTCCCTCTTGTCTGATAACCCCACTGCAGTGGCCGATGCTAACCTCCATAGACGTTTTTTTGTAAAATTTGGACGCAAAAACGACTCTCCATTGGATGGCGCCACTGCAGTGGCTAATGCTAACCTCCATAGACGTTTTTTTGTAAAATTTGGACACAAAAACGTCCCTCTGACAGATAAACCCCACTGCAGTGGCTGATGCTAACTTCCATAGACGTTTTTTTTTGTAAAATTTGGACGCAAAAACGACTCTCCATTGGATGGCGCCACTGTAGTGGCTAATGCTAACCACCATAGACGTTTTTTTTTGTAAAATTTGGACACAAGAACGTCCCTCTGCCAGATAACCCCACTGCAGTGGCTGATGCTAACCTCTGTAGGGCGGAGCCAACTTCTGTTCGTCCCGTTTTCTAATTACCTGTAACTATTTTCAGTTTCCTCTTAAATTTCGGTGGTTCGTCTACTTTTTTTTGTTGGTTTTAAGTGATGATGATCACTTTTATTTTTGAAACTCCTTGATGCATTATTTCCTTTCTACTTTTTTTTCTATGTGTTCTTGTTTTTTTATTTTAATCAAGGTAATGCATTTCTTTCTTTTTTTTTTGGAAAGTGAGAGCCGTTTTTTTAATTGAAACTTGAAAGTGTCAAGAAGACTGTTTTTTTCTTCTTCTTTGCTTCTTCTTTACTTGTAAATGAAATTTTGAGAGCTGCTTTTATTTCATCAGTGAAGTGACATAAGGCCTTGATTCCATTGGGGTGAAAATTTGTACTCCCGTTGAAAAATTAGTGTTTCCTATGGAGAAAATGTGTTAATGCATTTCTATTAGGAGAACAGCGACTAATAACAGAATAAACGTGGCCCCCACTTATTCACTATTATGGTTTGCTTCATTATGTTAGGTCAATTAAAGTGAGAAAACCACATTTGCTGTACCACTTTAACTAAACCATAAATTGCCATTTCTCAACAATATTTACATCGAAATGACGGTTAGTTTTCTGTAAAACTATAGTTAAATATATCTTACAACTAATTAAAATACGTTAATTTACTTGAAACGATGAGAAATTAAAGAAAAATCGATGTAAAACATCCACCAAAAACAAAGAGAAAACAAAGATGGCGACTCGAAAAACGCCAAAAATACAAATATTCACCAAAAAAAAAAGGGTTTTTAATCTTTAACTAAATAAAGTTGAATCAATTTCAACTTTTTTAAGCCTTTTTTTTGGCGAATATTTGTGCTTTTTTTGGAATTAAGGGCGTTGTTATATTTGAATAGCTTCTTCTACTATTGGTGATGTTACATTAGCCAACTAATAGACATGCGCATTAGAGCTCACTTTTTCATGGTAAGAACACTTGTTATTTTTCAACATTGTGAAAAAAAGAACAAATGTGGCCCCCCCCCCCCGCCTATTTATAGTGAATAAAGTGGGGGTTATTTGAATGCATTCTGTTACGTACAACTTCTACAGTGTTACCTCCTACCCACTACTACTATAAAAAATGAGGGTTTTTTTACACCATAATTTTTGTGTTCTTTGTAAAAGAAAAATAATTATAATAATGATGTGACTTTTTTATTCAAATGGAATTGTTCCATCAATTATTTGTAATGTTATACACCTCTTCTGAAAGTGTGGGTTTGCAATTTATTTTAACTCAAGTATGGAAATGAATTCTAGTTCTTTCTTCCATCAAAATGTTTCTTCTTTTTTTTTTCATGATTACTTTTTTTATAATTTACAAAAATTCATTTTCACTTCCTAAAAGAAAATGAAACTTACAATTTAGTTACATTTTTAATAAAGTAAAATAGTATTATGAAAATATATTATTCATCTTGTTAGTTGTTTATTTCGTATAATAAACATGAGAACAACAACAACAACACACTTTTACAGGCCGTACTTTTACATATCGGGACAAACAGAAATTGGCTTCGCCCTTTTTATGACGACCGGCAACTTTTAATTGGTTGGTTATGTAGTCCGACGTCACATGCTATCCGCCCTTTTCAACGTCCGAACCACACAACAAACCAATTAGAAGTTGCCGGTCGTCATAAAAAGGGCGGAGCCAACTTCTGTTCTTCCCGTTTTCTAATTGCTTGTGTCTGAGTGTGGATAGGGGAAGAGACAGGCAATTAGAAAACGGGAAGAACAGAAATTGGCTTCGCCCTTTTTATGACGACCGGCAATTTCTAATTGGTTGGTTATGTAGTCCGACGTCACATGCTATCCGCCCTTTTCAACGTCCGAACCACACAACAAACCAATTAGAAGTTGCCGGTCGTCATAAAAAAAGGAGGAGCCAACTTATGTTCTTTCCGATTTCTAAATGCCTGTGATAAAACGAGAGACAATAGGGGTGATGGTTATAAACTAATTTCTGCAGGTAGAAATGGAATTCGGCTGTAATTTTAAGGTTCTTATATATAAAATTTTAAAATCAAAATAATCAGATTATTTTTCTCGAATAAAAATTTATGATTTTGTGTAATTTTGAATTATGGGATACCTTCATGAAGACAATTTATAATCCATAACTCAAAAAAATAGTGATTTTTTCCTCTTTTTTTTCATCATTCAATGAAAAAAAAAAGAGTAATGTGAACTATAAATAGTTAATGGGGTTCAAATACAAACTTTTTGTTAAAGGTTATTTTTTTATACCCTTTCCTCATTTCGGAGTTTCTTGAATAAACCTGTCTCAAGGTACCGATTACGTAAGAAACTCATATTAGAAAAACCGTAGTCGTTAGCATTAATTAAGATCTAAAACCATAAGACAAGAGAGAGAGAGAAGAGAGAGAGAGAGAGAAAAGAGAGAGAGAGAGAGAGAGAGAGAGAGAGAGAGAAAAGAGAGAGAGAGAGAGAGAGAGAGAGAGAGAGAGAGAGAGAGAGAGAGAGAGAGAAGAGAGAGAGAGAGAGAGAGAGAAAAGAGATTCTTTCTTTCTTTCTTGTTGTGTGTGGATTTTCTAAATAAAGCTTCATTCTAGTCCCTTAATGACTCTTCTTAAATCATCTCTCCATTATGAAAATGTAGGAAGAGGATTTTTTTTTAAAAAAAAGGTAAGAAATTCTTTAGGTGAAGTCTGCCACCTATGTTAAGCGGTGATCACACTGGCTATTTTTCTCGCAAGATTACCAATTGCAAAAAGTCAAATATTGCTGTGAATTTTGCACAAGCATTTAGAAATCGGGACGAACTTCAGTTGGCTCCGCCCTTTTTGTGACGAATGCAACTTCTGTAATTGGTTGGTTATGTAGTCTGACGTCACATTCTCCCGCCCTTTTCAACGTCGAACAACACAACAAACCAATTAGGAAGTTGCCGGTCGTCATAAAAAGGGCGGAGCCAACTGAAGTTCGTCCCGATTTCTAAATGCCTGTGAATCATGCACAGTTTCTTAAAAAATAACCCCTGAAGATCAGTGTTTTCTATAAAGCCCAGTCCACACGCATTTGTTTTTTTACACAATTATGCCTGCGCAGGCAAAATTGTGTTCAAGGGTGTCCAGCCAAAACCATTTTCAACACCATTCCCCCCCCCCCTCCACTCATTTCCGCGGAATCCATCGTGCAGTTTGCGGATCACTGAGCTCTCGGGCCTCAAGTTTTGTATCATCTTATACCATCTTAAGTGCAGTTCACATAATTGCACAGTTTTCATGTCCACACGCAACGCAGGCAAAACGTTGCTTGTGAACCGGCTCTTAAGACAGGCAATTAGAAATCGGGACAAACAGAAGTTGGCTCCGCCCTTTTTATGACGAACGGCAACTTCTAATTGGTTTGTTGCGTGGTTCGACGTTGAAAAGGGCGGAGTATGTGACGTCGGACTACATAACCAACAAATTAGAAGTTGCGGGTTGTCATAGAAAGGGCGGAGCCAACTTCTGTTCATCCCGTTTTCTAATTGCCTGTGCTTTTAAGTCTTGCAAGTGTAGCATGACATTGTCACCATTGGCAATTGCAATTATTTGAAGGGCACATTGTAGTCAATGTTGCTTTTAAATATTGCCAATGTGATCGCCGCTTTATGGTATGGTTGCCATTGGTAACTCAAAATGAGTTTTAATATCCTAAGGCCTTTGACCGGAGTTTTCATCTTCTCTTCTTTAAGTTTTCTTACTTAAAATGAAGCTGATACAATTTGGGTCTTAAAGATTAGTGTTTATTTTTGTATCTTTTAATACCTTAGTTGGCAGAAAACAATGCCTAAGGTGTTTGTGATACGTGCATTTTAAAACCACACATGATTATTATTATGATTATTATGCATATATTTAATGTAATTTGTGAAGGTGGTGGTGGTGGTAGTGGTGATGATGATGATGATGATGATGGCGACGGCGGCCTTAATTTGATTCTCTTCGGAGAAGACAATTCTACTTTTATTTACTTTTGGCCAATTCAAAATTAAGTTTTGAACTTTGGGGCAAACAAATTGTATTTTAGTCATGGTGGTGGGTTTCATTTTTTCGTTTTTTTTTATCATCTGTGTACTAGGTATTATGACGGTGATAATAAATATGAATGATATTCTTATAAAATACATAGTATAATGTATTTTAACTTGACGGTACATTCCGTTTTAATGTGAATCAGCCTTTAAGGCCGGCCACGTTATACCTAGTACACACACCTGATAATTTAAGTGCATTTAAATAATAAACATGTTCTACAGAGCCCTGTGAAGGACAAACAAACAATATGTCGAATTCAATTTATTCAGTTAATAATCTTGAAAATATTGAGTTAATTAACTTAAATACAATTAGATAAACTATTGACATTAAAATATTGATTTACTATTTCAATTTTGAAAATATTAATAATAAAGTCAATTTTTATTTGGTGTTCCTTAACTGGATTCCGTATAATTCACCTAAACATATTTAAAATGAATTTATTTAACTCATGTGTGTGTACAAGGTATAACTCTGCTTTAAGGGTAGTACACACCGGGATTCTTTGTTGCGATACATTGTTGCGGGGCTGAATCGCGGCTGAATCACGTCTGTTGCGATTCTGTCCCGCAACAATGTTGAAATGTTTCGGGGCTGAATCTCGTCAGCTCAGATTCATGTTTTTTGAGTCCCATCGAAATGGGAAACATTTCAACATTGTTGCGGGACATTTCATGATGTGGACGTCTTTTGGAACATGAACAAAGACTCAAAGAGCTCAGTTTGCTTTTAATTATTAAAAGCAAACTTTACATGGTGACAGCAAGAAAGAGGAAGAAACACTTGAGTGCAGGTGTGGACACAGAACAATGTTGAGGGTCTGAATCGCGTCATTTGCGATTCTGCCCCGCAGCATTGAATCGGATCAGTCCCGCAACAATATATCGCAACAAAGAATCCGGTGTGTACTAGGCTTTAAAGTGGTAACCATTCATTCTCAGAGGTTAGTCAACTTTTCTGTGTGGAAATACAAACACCAAAGCTAGTTTTCATATAAAGTTTATGACGTAAAAACACCATAATATAAGGTGTATGTATCTTCATATGATATTTTCGCAAAAAGGTTTTTTTTTTTAAATAAAAATTCTAATTTCATTCCGGAAGTTAACTTCATTCTCTGTGACTCCGCCTCTCTCCATCCATTCTCGTATTTCACCTTTTTTTTCTTGAGAAGAAAAAAAAAAGGTTTCTTAATTCAAAGTCTGCAGTAGAATTTTCATAAGAAATATGTGTAAAGAAGAAGAGGTAGAAAAATTTACATGGTTTCTATTCTTTTTTTTATTTTTTTCATCCAATTTCATGCTCATCTTATGATGATGATACATGCATTTTGTGCCGATGATAAGGACCCTCCTCCTCCTTTTTTTTCTTCTCCTCAGGAAATGCAAGTAGAAGAAGAAGAAGAAGATGAATGAAAAAAAGAGGGCTACTGTGTGTTATATGTAATTGGGTTTTTATGTGTTTTTTAAGTCACTTTTTTTGTGACAAAAAAGAAGAAAAATAACAAGAAAGTGAATTAATACACAATGGTTAAAGTTTAAACACTCGCGGATTAGAGTTTTAAAAGCTCTAAGATGTCATTTAGCAATGCATTGTTGTAGTATTAAACTCTGTATTCTGGTTAATACTTTATGCTTAGAGGTTGGACGAATCCTATATTTTCTCGAATCCGAATCCTGAAAGGTTCTCGAATCTCTCGAATCCTTCATATAAGATTCCTATATTATTCATTAAGAAGATACAAATAAATGAAATAATATTAAATATTAAATTATTATTAATAAAAAACACAAGTGTGGCTTCATTCCGGGGGTCGCCCACAAGGTGATCCATTGGTGATCCATATAAAAACCGAAATTGCAACAATCGCTGGGTTTTTTTTTGTTAGTGAACGCTTCTATTGGACGTCAATGGAGTTAAAACTAATTTTACCAAAGTTTTTAACCGTTTTTTTAAAGGTTAGGATTCGAAAGATTCGAAAGACGAAAAAACCGCGAAGATTCGAGTTTCCGAATCTCGAATAATTTTCAAGATTCGTCGGATTCGAATGTCCCATCACTACTTTATGCTATGCCAGGCATACATTACTTTAGATGGCTCCATATAAAATTACTTGTGTAACTGCAAGGTAGATGGCGCCATGCAACCTCCATAAGGTGGCCAACTACACTCTTCGCCAACTAGTTGAAATCGAATGCAGCCTCCTTTTAGCTCTAAAAGCGTCCAAAACAGCCTTAATTATCAGAGCACGTGGACAAACTTACACCCAGAACACACAATATAAGTGAAGAGAGAGAGAGAGCACGTGCAGAAACAACGATGACGCAATTAAAAGTTTGCCACGTGACAAAAAAGGAAGGAAGGTTGAGTCAAGAGTTGAAGAGTGTCCTCAGTACATTTCTGTGGGAGGAGGGCTAGTGGCGCCATCTAACGCTATACAGGAACAAAATAAATGATCAGCTTGCATTCTTAATGAGATATTTCAACGAATCCTATTGACCTTTGTTGCATTGTTTATGTTAGTACTAGTTCTGACTGGTCTAATGGCATAAGAGTAAAAAAAAAACGTCGATGAAGCTGCTCTCATTCTATGTATTCATAAGGAAAGGTTGTTCTGGTTGAAAGCTGTTGTGAATTGCAGTTTGTAACTTGACTCTCTCACTCTCTCTCTCTCTCTCTCTGGTCATTTGATTTGTTGGTTGAAATAATGGAGTTAAGCGGCGGCCAAAATGTCTTCGTCTCTTGTTGTTCACTCTTTTTTTTTTTTGAGTGTTGTGTGAATTAAGTAATTGGTGAAATCATGAGCAAATTAGCAACAACTTTTTTTTCTAAATCAATATCAATTGGGTCTCTGAATGATAGAATGAATCACTTTTCGAGGTTCCTCTTTTTCGATTTTAGTTGCTTTTTTTAAGGGATTGGATTTGGAATTTTCTGGGGTTCTTCTTTATTAATTTAATTTACTCGATGATAATTCAGTTTGGATTAAACAAAAACAACAACTGAGAAATTATCTGTAATACCAGATTGCAATTGTTATCGGATTTCTATCTTTTGGTTTTGACAATGTATTTTGCATTGGTTGGTTATGTAGTCTGACGTCACATGCTCCGCCACTTTTCAACGTCGAACCACACAACAAACCAATTAGAAGTTGCCGTTCGTCATAAAAAGGGCGGAGCCAACTTCTATTCATCCCGTTTTCTAATTGCCTGTGTTGAAATAGCCTCTTCTTGTTACATGCCATTAGAAATCGGGATGAACAGAAGTTGGCTCCGCCCTTTTTATGACGACCGGCAACTTCTAAATTGGTTTGTTGTGTAGTCTGACGTCACATGCTACGCCCTTTTCAATGTCGAACCACACAACAAACCAATTAGAAGTTACCGTTCGTCATAAAAAGGGTGGAGCCAACTTGTGTATGTCTCTATTTCTAATTGCCTGTGACTTTTTGGGTGTGCAGTGGTCAGTATAAAGTGACCATTGTCCAGAATTTGTGTTATCCATCAGAGAGAGAGAGAGAGAGAGAGAGAAGAAAATATATTTTTTTTCTCTATCTTGTAGTGTCATTAAGTATCGTTAATATTTAATGGAAGTTATTTTTTATGTCCCATTTTCTGTTTTCTTTTCTTCTAAGAGCCTTTTAAGAGATTTTTTTTCTTTATCCTTGAGGCAAAGATGAGCCTTATTAAAGCCGCCATTAGGCCTAGCCAATGGTCAGTAGAGACCATCTTTTTCATGTTTGTCCATCTTTAACTTCGCTTCTTATTATTCTTCGACGCAAGTCGACACACATTTCTTGAGATATTGTCGTTCTCTTTGATTTATGTAAGAAAATTTCAAGTGAAATCGTGACTATAAACGCCTCATGTACTTAAAAGGAAGCTATTATAACTTAGAATGGGTTATTTGAGAAAATTTATATTATTTTAGGCGAATATTTTTAGAAGAAACATTATGAAACAAATTCTATGTGTTTTAGAAACTAGAATAGTTGTTGATAATACTAAAAGTTTTTTTTTTTCTTTTCATGATGATATCTTTCAAAATAAACTTTTTATGACAAGTTTGAAAAAGGCCGAAAATAGTTTTTTCATGAAATTTCAATGGAAAAACCCCAAAAAAAAAACGGGTCGTTTTCAAACCTGAACTATACAATTGTTTATTTTTTTAAGATATTGCCATGAAAAAAGTTTTAGTATAATCATTTACTATTCTAGTTTTTAAAATAATTTGATTTTTTTTTTCATAATGTTGTTTGTAAAAAAAAAAACGTTCGCTTGCCGTTTTTGCGTCCAGATTTTTACGAAATTGTTTATGGACGATAGTATTAGTCACACTGCAATTGTGCCATGCGGCGGTGGGCCAAAAGTAAAATGAATATCCATAAAGCCACCTGGAGTTAAAAGTTCACAAGAAAAAGACATTTTTTTTAGCTTTAGTATAAATTTATAACAAGCTTTAAATATCCATTACTGTAAGTGTAAAAGGAATTACACTGAGAGAGAGAGAGAGAGAGTGAAAAGAGGGATGGCGAGACTGAGAGAGAGAGTGAAAAGAGGGATGGTGAGACTGAGCGAGAGAGATGGTGAGAATGAGAGAGAGAGGAGAGAGAGAGAGAGATGGTGAGAGAGATAGATAAAAAGAGAGAAAGATAAAGAGAGAGGGAGGAAGAGAGAGATATGGAGAGAAAGAGAGAGATAGAGAGGGATAGAGAGAGATGGTGAGAGAGATAGAAAGAGGAGAGAGATAGAGAGAGATGGTGAGAGAGATAGAAAGAGGAGAGAGATAGAGATAGAGAGAGATTGAAAGAGAGAGATTGAAAGAGAGAGATGGTGAGACTGAGAGAGACAGAGAGAGATGGTGAGAATGAGAAAGAGAGAGATGGTGAGAGAGATAGATAGAAAGACAGAGAGAAATAGAGAGATAGAGAGATGGTGAGAATGAGAGAATGAGAAAGAGAGAGATGGTGAGAGAGATAGATAGAAAGAGAGAGGGATAGAGAGAGAGAGAGAGAGATATGGAGAGAAAAAGGGAGAGAGAGAAAGAGGAAGAGAAAATATAATATATAAGTATTGCGAATGTGGTTTTGCTTGGAGGCAACTTTTTCATTTGAGATAATTGTTTAATTAAATTGTATACATGAACAATGGGGTCTTGGGTCTCTGAACACATTGTTAGATTAAAAATCGATTTGCTTTTTGAAATTAAAAGAGATTCTTCTTTCTCTCTCTCTCTCTCTCACTCTCTCTTTTTATGTAAAGTAAGGTTCTATTTTTTATTGTAAATAAAATTGTAAGAGTAATATATCTATTAATAAGAAAAATTGAGTGATTTTTCAATAAGTAAGAATATAAATTAGAAAGGTTGTAAGTTTAGTGATGGAAACACAAGTATAAAATTAAATTGATTAAAGTTTGGAAGGTTTTTTTTTTAACTTAGCTTTTTAGAACTAACTTTAATAAGAATTTCAAAGTTTGCTTTTTTTTGTCATCTTTTTTCATCAATTTAAGCAAATACCAGTTTTTGCGTCATTTTTTTTATAAAAAAAAAAAAGAAAATTGATGAAATTAATTATTTTCTGTGCAATTAAGAATGCAAGTAGATAATTTATTTCATGCGTGTAGCGTTAGATGGCGCCACTAGCCCTCTTCCCATAGAAATATAGTGACACACCTTCAACTCTTGACTCACCTTCCTTCTTTTTTTCCCACGTGACAAACGTTTAATTGCATCATCGCTATTTCTCTACACGTGCTCTCTCTTCACTTATATTGTGTTCTGGGGGTAAGTTTGTCCACGTGCTGATTAATTAAGGTTGTTTTTGGACGCTTTTTAGAGCTAAAAGGGTGCATTCGATTTCAACTAATTGGCAACGAGTGTAGTTAGCCACCTATGGAGGTTGCATGGCGCCATCTACCTTGCATTTACACAAGTATTTTTCTATGAACCCCCCCCCCCCTCTTAATGATTTTATGAGTTTAGGCAAATTCAAATGTGTTCATCAGTTTGAACAACTTTTCAGTTGCACGCATTTCATATGCTGCAATTGGTTTTTTGTCCCTCAATCACAGGCCTTCTTCATTGCTTGCGGAGAAATTTTTTTTAAATTCAAATTAAAAAAAAACGTATAAGGAATAATTAATTAATGATTTTTCATGCATTTCGTCAGTTTTTAGGCATATCACAATTTTATCAATTAATTTCAACAATTTGACGAAATTCCCATTCAGTTCTTGCATTTTTGTCAGTTTATACAAAAGCCAGTTTTATTACCAGTTTCAATAATTTCATGAAATCTTCATTCAATTCGTGATTTTCCTCCACGCATTTCTTCATTTTATGAATTTAGGGTTATACCTTGTACAACACATGAGTTAAATGAATTCAAATTAAATGTGTTTAGGTGAATTATACGGAATCCAGTTAAGGACATGAACACCAAATAAAAATTGACTTTAATTATTAATATTTTCAAAACTGAAATACTAAATCAATATTTTATTGTCAATAGTTTATATATTTTATATTTAAGTTAATTAACTTAATATTTTCAGATTAATTAACTGAATAAATTGAATTCGACATATTGTCCGTTTGCCCTTCACAGGACTTTGTAGAACGTGTTTAATATTTAAATGCATTTAACTTCGTATGTGTGTCGAAGGTATTAGATGAACTCGAGTTTTTCTTATAAGTTTTTGACAATTTAAAGAAATTTCTGTGCAATTCGTAATTTTCAACGTAATTACAAAAACCCAGATTTTTTTTTATCAATTTCTAACAAATCATGCAAACTCTAATGTCTTTGCAAATCTGTATTTCATATTTGAAATCGATTATTTAATGAGATGATTGAATTTACACTTATGCGATCAGCCATTTTTTCTTTCAAGATGGCGAACAAAAAAAAAAAACGTTAACACCAGAAATAAAAGGGCTTGAAGGAGACTAGAATAGACTAGAGACCTATATTGAGTAAAAATTTGAAACCCAGCCCATGACACTTTATGCTGGGCCCAGCCCATGAGATTTTATGCTGGGCCCAGCCCACCAGGCACACGAAGCCCATAAAGCCCACGAAGCCCACCAGGCCCATGAAGCCCATAAAGCCCACAAAGCCCACTAGGCCCATGGGCCTTTAATATAAAAATGCCGGCTCATGGGTTTTATGTAGGTCTATTCAATAGACTATAAAACAGTCTTTTAAAATGTTGAGCTTAATTACGCTTTAAGAAGAAAGTGACTTTGGATCATCTTCATTAGTTATTTTATATATAAGTTATAAATATGCAAATAATGTGGCGGCGGCTTTTTTTCTCTTTCTTCTTCTTCTTCATTGTTATGGTTCTTCATTTTCTGCATTGCGACAAATATAGAGGAAAAAGAGTGTGTTTTTTTTAATGTTAAATCATCTTAGAGAACAAACAGTTTTTATGGTAATTTGATTTAGTGACCATCCATTTCGATATGGATTTATGTTCATATCTATCAAACCGAGGAAAAAAAAAAGTTTAATATTAACAATGATGAATGAAAAAAAGGGGAGAAGTTGAGAAAGAAACAGCAGAAATGATGCTTAAATTCGGATGGTTTCTAATCTTTCTTTTGGAAATGGGCCATTTTGAGAGTTTTTCAGCTTAAAACCTTGTTTCCATTGGAGCGAAAATTTGAACTTTTTGAAAATTTCAACTGGTGAAAAATAGAAAAAAAACGTGGCCCTTACGTCTATGCACTATAAATAGGCAAGCGCCAATGTTTGTTCCATTTTTCACCAGTTGAAATTTTCAAAAAGTTGAAATTTTTACCCCCATGGAAACAAGAGCCTAATGCCTTGTTTCCATTTGGGGTGAAAATTTGAACTTTTTTAAAATTTCAACTGATGAAAAATAGGAAAAACGTGGTCCTTCCGCCCATTCACCATCATAGGATAGGAGGGGGCCACAGGCATTTAAAAATCTGGACGAACTTCAGTTGGCTCCGCCCTTTTTATGACGACCGGCAACTTCTAATTGGTTGGTTATGTAGTTTGACATCACATGCTCCGCCCTTTTCAACGTCAGACTACATAACCAGCCAATTAGAAGTTGCTTGTCATCATAACAAAGGCGGAGCCAACTGAAGTTCTGACCGATTTCTAACTGCCTGTTAAACTCAAGGGGGGGGGGGGGCACGTGAATACTTATGGAAAATATGACGGGCCACAAGTTGAGAACACTTTATTATTGACAAGTAGCCCTTGGAGTATTTCTCTATATAAAAATAATATCAAACCTTTAATGCATTGGTCCTTAGAGACAACAACATAGAAAAAATGTGACAGGCTTTTTTGTTGTTTTCTCAATATTTTGACATTTCTGATTGTCATTTTTTTGTTCTTCTTCTTCTTCTAACTCTTGTTTGATGTTTAGAAAATATTTCAGTCGGCCATCTTTGTGTGGAATCGGTTATTATTTGGTCAATTGGTCAAACCATGAAATGACAAAATACATTAAGAGGCCACATCGCAAAATTACTTCGAAAAATCTCCACAAAGCGCGCTAGCATCGTGTTTCTGTTGAGCCCCATAGACCCCGATGTTAAAGAAAAAAACGTTTAATTTTTAAAATATACAACAATGGCGGCAATATGTTTATTTTTCATATTTAAAGTTGTCCAATTTTCATCAAAGTGCAATGTGAATCTTAAATATATGCTGATCTAGTGATAGAATGACAAAAAATTGGTAAGTGTGGTTCCATTTTTTAAAAAAAATATCTCAAAATCGCGAATTTCTAACTTTTATGTTAAAACTCCATTGAGTATATGCTCACAAGAAAAAAAAAAACATTCATTAAAATGCTCGTAAAAATACGTAAAAATAATTTTAAAAAATCCACAATTAAACCCACAGTGACGCCAACGCATTAGCGCACGTGCCGATTTTTTTTCTGGTTTTTTAAAATTATTTTTAGGTATTTTTTACCATTATTTTTATTATGATGTCACGAAAAAACTTTTATCATAATCTTTTACCGTTCTAGTTTTGAAAATAATTTGAATTTTTTCATAATGTTGTTTCTAAGAAACGTTCGCTTGACGTTTTTGTGTCCAAATTTAAAAAAAAAAACGTCTATGGAGCATAGCAATTAGCCACCGCTTTGGCGCCATCTGGTGGCAGGACAAAAACAAAATAAATCTCTATAAAGCCACCTTAAATGATTCAGCTACCGTTCTAGTTTCTAATTTCTAATTTTTTTTTCGTTTTCATTTGTGGTACTTCAAAACATTCGTTTGTTTTTCTGTATGTGTGATCCAAAGTCTTAAGAGGTTTGGTTAGAAATTTGTGTTTGATTTCAACTTTTTTTCTTGAAAACTTAGAAAAGTTGATGGTTTTCTTTCTGTTTCTTCTTCTTCCATCAATTGAATGACAAATGAGATTACTGTTTTTCTTCAGGTTTAAGGAAAAGGGAATTTTGGGTGTTATTTGGAGTGGTCATCTGAGAGGGTGGGATAAAGACTAGATGGACATATATACCACCCCCCCCCCCCTCTCTCTCCAATTCAACATGTATAATGTTGTTATAGCAAATGTGAACATGCCTCTCACTCTCTCTGTTTCTCTTTCTCTCTCTCTTTCTCTCTCTTTCTCTCTCTCTCTTTCTCTCTCTCTTTCTTTTTTTCTCTCTTTTCTTTTCTCTTTTTCTCTCTCTCTCTCTCTCTCTCTCTCTCTCTCTCTCTCTCTTTTTTTCTCTCTCTCTCTTTCTTTCTTTCTTTTTTTCTTTCTCTTTCTTTCTCTCGTTTTCTTTCTCTCTTTCTCTCTCTCTCTTTCCGTCTTTCTTTCTTTCTCTCTTTCTTTTTTTCTCTTTTTCTCTCTCTCTCTTTCTCTTCTATCTATCTCTCTCTCAAACACATAGTTGAGACTAGAATTTTTCTTTGGTTTTTTTCTTAAAAATCCAAAAAAAAAAAAGAGTTGAGGGTTTGTTTTAAAAAAAAGAGAGGGTCATTTGATTAGGATTCGTGTCCAGTTGTTGACCATTGACAGAGGGTTAAGTGACCAAACATTGAGAGAGAGACAACTCTTCTTCTTCTCTCTCTTTCTTTCCATTTTACATTACATTACATTACATTACAAGAGATTCTTGATTGCGTCTAAAGTCTTTGAAGGCTTATCAGCAATCGAAATGTGATGTCCAAGAAAGATTCTTCTAGTCTTTTTTTTTGTTGTTGAGATGTTCAACTACTAAGTTACAACAGTAGTAGTAGGTGAACATCTCAAGGAATTGGCATCCGTTTCTTCATCATCATCATCATCATCATCTTCAATCTTTATCATTTCTTTTCTAATCTTATAATACAGTATGTCTCAAAAATCAACATCACATACTAGTCTTATTAATCCTTGAATGGTGGTATATTGGACAATTGTTTAAAATTTAATATATCCGTAAATATTAAAGCTACGCGGTTGAAACTTAAGGTGGTTGTTTGGTAATACATTTTGGGTATAAATTGGGTAGAGAATTAAAAAAAAAAATATTGGATTTTTTTACTTCAGAAAAAAAATATTACAATTTAAAAACCGCAGTTTTTTTCTCAAAATATTACAATTTAAACGAGTTTTTTTTCTTCAAAATATTACAATTTAAATCACATTTAAAAAAATATTACAATTTAAACGAGTTTTTTTTTCTTCGAAATATTACAATTTAAATCAGTTTTTTTTAAAAAAATATTACAATTTAAACCAGTTTTTTTTTAAAAAAAATTATACAATTTAAATTACAGTTTTTTTAAGAAAAATATTGCAATTTAAACGAGTTTTTTTTTTAAAAAATATTACAATTTGAGTTTTTTTTAAAAAAAAATTTACAATTTAAATCACAGTTTTTTTTTAAGAAAAATATTGCAATTTAAACGAGTTTTTTTTTAAATATTACAATTTAAATCACAGTTTTTAAAATATTAAAACACATTAACTTTTTTAAAATGGGTTTAAACCGGGAAATTTTATCTTCAGGAAGCAAAATTAAGGGAAACTTTAAAGTGTTTTAGAAACTAGAAGTGTAACTCAATCAATTACGAGTATTTTCATGTGGATATTTTTTATAATTAAACTTTTTATGTCAGATTGAAAATGATTCCGTTTTAAGCAGACGATATTTTTAAATTTTTACTCATAATTTGTGCTAATTTCTTTTAAAGTTTATTTTGAAACATATGATAAGCATGAGAACATAAAAATCCTCTTAACGAGATTCAATTTCTTGAAGAACACAATCGCTAAGAAGAAATGAAGTGTTTTAGAAACTAGAAGGGTAGTTTCATGTTTGTTATCTTTGAAAATGACAATATTGTTTTTTAATTTTTGCCTGTGCAAAGTTTATTTTGAAACATAACAAAATGAAAATGATTCAGCTACCCTTCTAGTTTCTAAAAATATTTTCAATTTCTCTTAATTTTTCTGAAATACAGAATAACTAGATTTCTAAAATCAATAAAACAACTCAATTTTTTTTAGAAATCTGTTTCATGTTTTTGTAGAATTGTTAATAATGTTAATAATTCTTGAGATATATTTCATTTTAAACGATTTTCTAATTTAACTTTGGGCTAGGAGAAAGGTTTATTCTGAGACATCCTGTAAATTTCATTTTATCCTAGGATCGAATTTTATTTTCTGCTTCTTCTTCTTCAAGAAAAGAGTAGATTTTGAAACGGTGTTTTGCTTTTCCATTCTCTTGAGAACTACTGACTTGAATACTGATGTGTATAGTGTTCTTTTCTAGTATACAAACTGTTCTCAAAATTACTAGAAGAACCAAGAGGTGGGTTTTTTTTTTTTCAGAAAAAAAGCGGTTTTTTGTCGAATTTTTTTTTTGTGCCTTGTTTCCACTGTGGTGAAAATTTGTACTCAGTGAAAATTTCAACTGTAGAAAATATAATCCTAAAAGGAAAAACAACACAACTTCTCCATACACCCTGTAATAAAAGATGAACACCAAAAATAGACAGAAATTTAAGATGAAAACGTCAAAAGTAAAAAAAAAAAAGATTTTTAAAATCTCAAGTAAATTTTTTTTTATAAGATTTATTTTGTGCTTTTTTTTTCTTGATTTGAGAACATAATTCCATTGAAGTTTCTTTTTTCTTGACCACTTTTTTTTTTCTTTTATAGAAAAAGATGAATGTGTGGTGTGGTGGTCACTCACTGGTCAGTTTCTTGAGGCCACAATGATGAATGTGTATTAAATTAAATCCTAGTCTGGATTTTTTTTGTGTGTGGGCCATTTCCGTTTCTGTCATTCTTGTGACACAAAAAAAATGACAATAGAAAATTCGGTTTTTTTTTCTTCTGATTCTAAATCGTTCGTATTTCTTCACTAAAAACTGAATGGAGTTTTAACATGAGCAAAAATCTGCTTTTTAAGGATTTTTTTTTTAAAAAGAAGATTTTAAGTGAATAAAGGAATCCTGTTTAAGATCCCGGTTAAAGTTGTTCATGTCCTTAAATTTCATTCTTGAATTTCATCCTTAATACCTTGTACTCACACACATGAGTTAAATGAATTCAAATTAAATGTGTTCAGATGAATTATACGGAATCCAGTTAAGGACATGAACCAAATAAAAATTGACTTTATTATTAATATTTTAAATTGAAAAATACAAAATCAATATTTTAATGTCAATAGTTTATATATTTATATTTAAGTTAATTAACTCAATATTTTCAAGATTATTAACTGAATAAATTGAATTCGACATATTGTTTGTTTGTCCTTCACGGGGCTCTGTAGAACACGTTTATTATTTAAATGCATTTAAATTACCAGGTGTGTGTCTACTAGGTATAAAAGTGACTCTCAACCTATTGAATATGATAATTAGGGCTCGGATTTTTATGCAAAATATCATGCAAAATGTTTTTTCAATTTTTGTGGTCCAAGTGCCCAATTATTCTCTCTCTCTCATTCTCATACTCTTTCATATTCTCTCTCTTATTCTCTCATTCTCTCTCGTATTCTCTCTCTCTCATTCTCGTATTTTATCTCTCTCTCTTATTCTCTCTTGTATTCTCTCTCTCTCTCTCTCTCTCTCTTATTCTCTCATTCTCTCTCCTATGTAAAGTGTTGATTCTTTAGTCGACAGTTTCTCTCACTTTTTTTCGTTGTTAGTAAATTTCTATTTAAGACGACAATCTCTTAATTTATTTTATGTTTAAAACTCACCCACACGTTACATACAAAACACTCATTTGGAAGTCTCGAAATTCGATTCATTTTTCAAAGTGTTATCGGTTACAGCATGAAACAACGAGCCCTTTAATAGAAAACTGTCTTCCCCCTCTCCTTTCCCCCCCCCCATCTTTCCCTTTCCCACCCTCCCCTCCTTGTTGAGAGAGAGAATTTCTCTCTTTTAAACTTAGTAAAGAGAAAGACAAGTAAAATGTATGACAAGTTTCCTGTTTTATATTAAAGAACACAATCTTACTCTCTAACCTTCTCCACTTTAGTTTTTCAATTTAAAGCTTTTTCTTGGTTACATTTTCTGTTTTGCCCTCAAAATGTTTTAAGAATGAAACACGACTTCTTGTTTTATATGTATACAATTCACTAACCTTCTTAAATAATGTCTCAAAATGTTTGTAATTTTGATTAACGGATATAAAAGAGGACGCAAAATAATTTTTTTAGGTGGTTTTATAGATATTTATTTTATTTTTGTCTTTCCAGATGGCGCGCCTGCAGTGGCTATTATGTTCTACTAGGAAAAAAAAACGTCCATACAAAGTACGGGAATCTAGCAATATATAAACCCAATCAGTAAACTAGACAAGCAGTTAGAAATAGGTCAGAACTTCAGTTGGCTCCGCCCTTGTTATGACGACTGGCAACTTCTAAATTGGCTGGTTATGTAGTCTGACGTCACATGCGCCAGACTACTTAACCAGCCATTTAGAAGTTGCCTGTCGTCATAACAAGGGCGGAGCCAACTGAAGTACTGACCTATTTCTAACTGCCTGTGTAAACTAGTACTTGATAGTATAACGTCTAAAACCTTGAATTTTATTTCGCTATTGCGCATGACGTATTTCCGCAGTAGCTAATCACAGTGTTAAGCCTCGTTTTCGTGAGAGTAGCTGTCATGAAAGTTGCGATAGTTCACTCTCACAATAGCAACTATCTACACGTCTTGAAGTAACGGTGATAGTTGTCTGTCACATGACAGTGTGACGTCTACTTCATAGATATCATTGAGTCAACAACAGTGTTGCTTCTCTCTCTCTCCCTCCAGAAGCCAAATTTCCCTACAAAGTGGATATTTTTCCCTACGAAGCGGTCACATAACTATTACTATCGCGACAGTACTATCAAGTTAACAACTATCTAGTCAAACGAGATAGTTGTGATAGTGCTATCGCAACAGTGTGATAGTGACTATCATGTTGGTCTTCACGATGATAGTTTTCGCGAAAACGTCTTATCATCGTGAAAACGAGGCTTTAGTTATAGGGTTTACGGTCCAATTGTCGGTTCAATCAAATTATTTATTAGATAGGAGGTCTCTTCCTCCCGAAATGGAGAAAAATGTGGCCCCGCCCATTCACTATTATAGGCAAAGGCCATGTTTGTTCAATTTTTCACCAATTGCAATTTTCATAAAAAGTTCAAATTTTCGCCACAGTGGAAACAAGGCCTTAATGAAAAAAAAATCAGGTCATTTAATTAAAACTGTTAATAAACTATTAAGAAATATTGATTATTTACTTTAATTAAAACAATTCAAATTAAAAATTAGATCAATTAAAAGGTAAAAAAGTTAAGTTTTTTTTGGTGAAAAAAAAACATTAAATTATTCAAATAGAAATTAAAATTCTAATTAGAAAAATAAGCGTAAATGTAGACACAAATGTCCACTTGGATTTTAATTTTCATTGTTCTTTTTAAAAAGTTTTTGGAAGTTTTTTTTGTTGTTATTTCTGATGATTTGCATAAATGAAGTTTTAAAACAAGAAGAGAACATTTAAGATAATTAGTTATGAGTTCCTCCCTTTATGACTACTAGTTGGTCTCTAAAAGAGGATGATGATGATGATGATGATGATGATGTCCTACTAAGTTTCTCTTCATTCACTCCCTTTTTAAAACTGGGTACTTTTGTGACTTTATATATGGAGATATCTTATTAGCATATATAATCCCCATGACAGCGATTAGTGTTTATCCAAAAACTGCACACTGAAAATGTAAAGCGTTTACATGTTGAAAAGCTTCAGGGGTTGTTATTCATCATGGAAACTGACTGAGAGAGAGAGAGAGAGAGAGAGAGATAGAAAAAGAGATCAAAAGAGAGAGAGAGAGAGAGAGAGAGAGAGCAAAAGAGATGATCCATCAGTGTAAAAAAAGAGAGAAAGAAAGTAATGTAATTTAGTTACAGAACCTAAAGATAGAAAGTTATGGTGGTTAAAAGTGGAAAAGAGGGAATTGTTGTGAAAAATTCTGATGAAAAAGTGCCTCTTTTAATTTTACGTTTTTTGATAAACTTTTAATACTTTTACTTTCAGATTGAAAAAAGCATTAAAAGTTTTTAAAACTTTTCTTGTTAAAAGAAGAAAAAAAAAATTGATGTCAGAAAGAAATTTTGTTCCGAACAAATTTGTTGTGTCGTTAGATCAAATTTGCATCTTTTTTTCTTAAGGGGAAGATATTTTTTTAGGTTTTACTAAAGTCATTAACGTCACTATTGTGTTTTTTAAAGGTTCTTCTCTTTTTTTTTGCATGAAAATTGCTTTTATAATCTAAAAGGAGGAGCTTTTTACTTGCTGTTTAAAGTTGCCCTTTAGATGGGTTAAGGTGAGCAATCACTGTAAGCAGAAATGTATGCAGTGATTGCTATTTTTCATTTAATACAGGGGCAGCATAAATATTTTAAGAAAAGCCTTATAGTAAAATGTGCCCTTTTTCTATTAAAGGTGGGCAATCACTGTAAGCAGCAATGTATGCAGTGATTGCTATTTTTCATTTAATGACGGAGCAGCATTATTAAACCACATTACAGTAAAAAAAAAGGTGCCCCTTTTTGTTGAAGGTGGGCAATCACTGTAAGCAGCAATGTATGCAGTGGTTACCATAATTTTTTTTGATAAAGGGGTAACATGATACCACGTACGAGAGTAAAAGGCGCTTTTTGTTAAGTAAAGAGGTAGCTATTAACAGTAAGCAGGTCTATATATGGCGGTATCCGATATTTATTTATTAACGGCGCAACAACAAAACCCAATAGAAGTTGCTCCCTTTTTTTTTTTTTGAAAAATGTTTGCAGTGATTGCCCATCTTCATTTAAGTGAAATGGGCAGCATTAAGAAACCACATATGTATTTAGAAAAGGTTGGCAGCCACTACAAGCAGCAATGTATGTAGTGATTGCCTGTTTTTATCTAACGAAAAAAAAAAGAGCAACTGTTGCTCGAGGAGCGTCATTTATCACTGAGAAACAATCTCAGTATGACATCTATGTATAACAACATATGATGATTGCTTAGTTTGACCCAATAAACTTTTAGAACGACCTATGGTGATGGCCTGTCACTTTTTATATAAAAAGTAGACTGGAAAAAAAAGAGACATTTATTTTAAAAACCAGGTTTCTTTTGTGAGTTAAGTTTGTTGGATACACACACACGCACACAAAAAAAATTCAGAGAAGTCGATTTGACCAAATGTTGCGATGTTTTTCGGTTCCAATTTGTGGCCGTCTTGTGGTTTTTATAAAAAAAAGCCATTTCTAAAAGTGATATTTTACTTTTTTTTTTTTTTTTTTAAACCGGGTTCAAATAAAGACGATTTCATTACAAGATATGATATTTTTTTCTCGTGTTTCTTCTAAGTTGTTATCAAAAGTACATTTTTGTTCTAAGAAAACAAGTTTTTTGTTTCTCTTTCTGATGGTTTTTTTTCTTCTTCTAAATGTGGAGGTCGGTTATAATACGAATGAGAGCTTAGAAGCCAAGAGAGATAAGTGACATTTTTTTATTTAAAAACATACGGAGATAAATAACAACATTTTTGTCAATGAAAAATTATTGAAATGATAAAGAATTTGGTGGACAAAGAGAAACAAATGAAAAAAGGTTTGCTCATTTTGATGTATTTATTAAACATCAAAGATTTAACATAGATGTCTATGGAGAGAGAAAGAGAGAGATCTCTTTGAACCCAATTTACTTCAAAAACATTGCCATAAATCACTTATTCCTCTTGACTTTTAAGTCATTACTATATAATAGAATGAAAGAAAAGCGGATTTTTTTTATTTCTGTTTAGAAATGTGGTTGTATAAAGGTGATTGGTTCAAATTGTTGGACTGATCTCCATGTTATATTTATCATGAAAGAGGTTTTTTTTTGGAAAATCCATCCGAACAAAAAGAAAAAGGTCTCTTAATTGTATGGTGTCCAACCCCCGCCCCCCCCCCCCCCAAAAAAAATCACTAAAAGAGAGAGAAAGAGAGAGAAATATAGAGAAAGGGATTTGAGCCTTAAGGTTGGCCACCTATGTGGGCCTAAAAATCATACACAGGGGGCTTAAGTATAATACCCCCCTCGAGGTCTGATAGAGCTATTTGTCAATATACACAGCTGCATTTGGCAGAGCAAATTTTGAACCCCGACCATTAGCGGACATAAATCCAACCAAAAAAAAAACTCTTATATACTGGAAGATGATATTTTTTTTTTCTTTGGATCTTTTCTTTCAAGTTCTCCACCGGTTTTTTCTTTCTTTTCGGTTAATACAATCTTCTATAAGAGTGTGAACGTAAATAATGTGACACTTAATTACTTTGTTGTTATATTGTTCTCTCTTTCTCTTTTTCTTTCTCTCACTCTTTTCTTGCTTCTTAAACTTTCATTAGTCATTCTACTTAATTTTCTCACTTTGGATCCCGATATACAAATAAGTTAAGTCTGGATCCTACATGCGTAAAAATAGTAGAAAATAAAAATGGAATTTGAAAAAAAAATATTGAAAAAATGTTTCCTTTACTTTTCTGCTTTCTGTCGCATTCAAAGGTTCTCACATATTACAATAGGACATTCTAAAGTATGATTTGTCATTCTATTTCTTTGGATCGTATGCAAATAAGTTATGTTTGGATCCTACATTCGTAAAAATAGTAGAAAATAAAAATGGAATTTGAAAAAAAAATATTGAAAAAATGTTTCCTTTACTTTTCTGCTTTCTGTCGCATTCAAAGGTTCTCACATATTACAATAGGACATTCTAAGGTATGATTTGTCATTCTATTTCTTTGGATCCCGATATACAAATAAGTTAAGTCTGGATCCTACATGCGTAAAAATAGTAGAAAATAAAAATGGAATTTGAAAAAAAAATACTGGAAAAATGTTTCCTTCACTTTTCTGTTTTCTGTCGCATTCGAAGGTTCTCACATATTACAATAGGACATTCTAAAGTATGATTTGTCATTCTATTTCTTTGGATCGTATGCAAATAAGTTATGTTTGGATCCTACATTCGTAAAAATAGTAGAAAATAGAAATGGAATTTGAAAAAAAAAATATTGAAAAAATGTTTCCTTTACTTTTCTGCTTTCTGTCGCATTCAAAGGTTCTCACATATTACAATAGAAATCTTTTTAAGGACATCTTAAGGTATGATTTGTCATTCTATTTATTTTTCTCACTTTGGATCGTATACAAGTAAGTTATGTCTGGATCCCACATGCGTGAAAAAAACAGAAAAATAGAGGAGAACGAATCGGAGGAGGAGGAAGAGGAGAAGGAGGAGAAGAAGAAGGAATCTATCTCAAAGATGCCTTCCTATTGGCTGATAAAATGTAATACTGCGTGTGGCAAAAAAAGAAAAGATTTTCACCGTTTTTCAGTCAAATAAATAGAATGGAATTATTCAATTTAGATAAATTCCTTTTTTTAGCCGCATTTTGTTCACATATGTGGATAAATGACGAGGATTAACACAGTTTTTCTATTTTAAAAACGTAGCACTTAGTAATTTTTTTTCTTTCTTTCTCTAGAAAAAGGAATAATAATAACGTTTTTCTTAAGATTTATCATTTTTTTTCTGAAAAAAAAAGAAGGGATTATATTTATTCGTTAATTGTTTTTCTTTCTCGTTCTCGTTGTGTAATAATAAATTGTGGACGTTTTATTTTTAATCCAGTCGGTATTAGTTACACACAAGACATATATAATATGGTTGAATGAGTTTCACTTTCCATTCACCTGAAATGAAACAGAACTTGTAATTTTTTTGCGGAAAAAAAGGGGGGGGGAGGGGTTAGATTTATCTTTGTATTTCATTCTGATGGATAAAATTATTATTTATTGCTTAATTTGCCACAAATTGTTCATTGCAATAGAAGAGGGAGAGAAAAAAATCTTACAGTGAATTGAACAATGAAATTGGAGCAATATTTTAAGTCTTCAAACTTGGTTTTTCTTTACAATACACAAACGAAAGCCACGATCACACTTGGCAACATTTTCTACAATGTATTGCATGGAAATATGGCAATATTTATAATTATAAATTTATTGTGCCACTTAAATGTTGTCTATACAACATCTGACATAAGTGCAAAGTCATACGTGCTTGACAATGCTGAATGCTGCATGTGGACTTTTATGTTCCTCTGCCATAGGCCTATTTGGTTGCTTGCAAAGTACTAATTGTAATTGTAACAAAAATTAAAAAGAAAATACAACAGTCTGTACTAGGCTAAATGGGCTCCATAGAAAAATACTTGTGTAAATGCAAGGTAGATGGCGCCATGCAACCTCCATAAGGTGGCAAACTACACTCGTCGCCAATTTAGTTGAAATCGAATGTACCCTTTTACCTCTAAAAAGCGTCCAAAACAACCTTAATTATCAGCACGTGGACAAACTTATTCCCAGAACATAATATAAGTGAAGAGAGAGCACGTGTAGAGAAATAGCGATGACGCAATTAAGTTTGCCACGTGACAAAAAAAGGAAGAAGGTGAGTCATAGAGTTGAAGAGTGTCTTCAGTACATGAGAGGAGAGCTAGTGGCGCCATCTTACACTACACGGACAAAATAAATAATCTACTTGCATTCTTAAGGTCGCACTGTGACACAGGCAATTAGAAATCGGGACGAACAGACGTTGACTCCGCCCATTTCAACGTCGAACGCAACTTCTAATTGGTTGGTTATGTTGTCTAACGTCACATGCTCCGCCCTTTTTAACGTCGAACCACACAACAAACCAATTAGAAGTTGCCGTTCGTCATAAAAAGGGCGGGGCCAACTTCTGTTCATCCCGTTTTCTAATTGCCTGTCCTTGTGACTCGCGCACACAGAGGGACACACACAAAGAAGATAAGAACTCACAGATATCGAGAAATAACACATGCAAGAAGATATTACACACAGACAAATGGAAAGATTGAGAAGAAAGGGTACGCGCACACCACACGTAACCCTCAAATAGGAGATATACACGGTGTATATACAGACGTAAACTTAAGAGAAAGCATAATAACGTAGATAGAAAGAGAGAGAGAACAGATGGAAGAAAATACACATTCATAAGTATTATAGATTTTGCAACTGAGGAAAAGATTTATGTTTGAAAAAGGAAGAAGAAAATTGATCCAAACGGCGTTTTCTAGAAAATGAATGAGAATAAATATCCTCCCCTCCATCTTTCTCTAATATATAATAACTTAAGAATCAGAGAAGAAGAATAACAAAAGAAAAATGTCTGCTCTTTTTCGTGTGTTTTAGGGTTACAATAGTAATTATTCTTATGTTCAATATTACATTTATGCAAGATTTTTGCATGAATTTTAAATCTTTTTTTTTTAAAGAAGGAGGGTTGGTTGAATTTATGAAGGGCGGCTGAGGTTATTTTTTTGAAAGAAGATTCATTTTTAGAAGAGAAATTACATTTATTTTTACAATTGTCTTTTTCTAGAAAGAGAGAGAGAGAGAGAGAGAGAGAGAGAGAGATAAAGAGAGAGAGAAAGAGAGAGAGAGAGAAAAAAAAGAGAAAGAGAGAGAGAAACAAGAGAGAGAGAGAGAGAGAGAGGGAGAAAGAGAGGTAGAGCGAGAGAGCCAGAGAGAGAGAGAGAGAGAGAGAGAGAGAGAGAGAGAGAGAGAGAGAGAGAGAGAGAGAGAGAGAGAGAGAGAGAAAAAAATGAGGTCTTTGTTGAGATTTTTCTAATTAGAATTTTGAGGCCTAAAATGTGCCCTTTTTCAAAAGAGGCTGGCCTCACAGGTCCTTCAGTGTGAACTAACATGTAATTAAACATGAGAAGAGGGTTTTTCTCTTCGAATCAAGGAATTACTCAGAATTGTGTTTTTTCAAATCGATATCATGGTTTCTAATTAGATGAATAACATCATCTTTTTTTTAAAAAAAAATTTTCTATTTTGAACAATTTATTTCAGTCTGTGACCCAAATTCAAGAAGAAAAATTAACACTTTAATAATATTTGAACCCTCGAAACAGGGTTCCCAACATTTCTTGAGTATCCCTTGATCAGAGGTTTTTCTATGTTGAAACAAATCTTCAGAGGATTTTACGTTGAAGTTCAAGGACTAAGTGTCCAAATTCAAGAAAAAACAGGGCACTTGAACTTTAATTTTGTACCCTTTCAGGAAGGTTTATTACATAAGAAAAACCCTTTTCAATGAGGCTGAATAAAACAGGCAGTTCTGCCCAGCACTAATTTTTCGTTTGCCCCGCCCTTTTACGAGCGTCATCAATTTCTAATTAGTTAGTTACTCGGGTCTGATGTCACATGCTTCGCCCTTTTTAAATACGGAATTGGTCTGATGTTCATAAATGGGCGGGGGGGGGGGGGGGGCAAACGAAAAGTTAGTGCTGGGCAGAACTGCCTGTGAATAAAACAGGGTGTTTTTATTGGAAACCATAATCAAGATGGGCAGTTAGAAATCGTGGAGAACTTCAGTTGGCTCCGCCCTTTTTATGACAACCGGCAACTTCTAATTGGTTTGTTGTGTGGTTCGACGTTGAAAAGGTCGGAGCCTGTGACGTCAGACTACATAACCAACCAATTAGAAATTGCCGTTCGTCATAACAATGGCGGAGCCAACTGAAGTTCTCCCCGATTTCTAACTGCCTGTTAATTAAGAGACTTCAAGTGACAAGTTTCCTTCTTGAATTTGGTCCCTTAGATGGAGATCAAATATGGATATATATGTATTGGGTATTGAGTTTCTCTATATAAAAGAAGATGGATGTCTGTATTTTCTAGTAAAGGAGGTGTGTATTATTGACCAAGAAAAAGTAGGGAGAGAAAAAAAAAATAAGTCATGTTAGGTTAGGTCGTGAATATGTCACATTCTTCGGAAGTGGATCATCGATTGGCATTGTTGATTATGTTAACGCCAACACCCAAACAGACACCAACCGACCAACCGACCGACCTTCCTTGAAGGGGGTAGAAGGAGGAGGAGGAGGTGGGCTAAGAGAGACAGAGAGAGAATGGAAAGGGGGCCGGAGTCCATCCATACTCTTTATTCATGCATGAGAATTACATCTATTGAGTGCTATGGTAACTTTGTGTGTGCGCGTGACAAAGTGACAGACAAAATAGAAGCAAAGAGTAAGGGATGGTTCACACATACAGAGAAAAAAAAACACGAAGAAAGGAGCAACATTTAAGAGGCTACAACGCAAAATTACTTTGAAAAATCTCCGCAAAGAGCGCTAGCATCGTTTTTCTATTAAGCCCATAGACCCGATGTTAAAAATGTTAATTTAAAAAAAAAACAATGGCGGCAATATGTTTATTTTTCATATTTAAAATTGTCCAATTTTGATGGTTCAAAGTGCAAATGTGCACTTTAAATATATGTTCATCTAACGATAGAATGACAAAAAATTGGAAAGTGTTTTTCTATTTTTAAAAACGATTTCAAAATCTCGAATTTCTAACACTTAATGTGAAACTCCATTGAGTATGTCCTGGTAAGAAAAAAAACATCCATTAAAATGCTCGTAAAAATACGTAAAAATAATTTCAAAAAACCACAATTGAACCACAGTGAAGCCAACACATTGGCGCACGTGCTGATTTTTTTCTGGTTTTTTAAAATTATTTTTAGGTATTTTTACGAGCATTTTAATGGATGTTTTTTTTTGCATATTTGGGCGTACTCAAATGAGTTTCACATTAAGAGTTAGAAATTCACGATTTTGAAATAGTTTTTAAAAAATAGAACCGCACTTACCAATTTTTTGTCATTCTATCACTCGATCAGCATATATTTAAGGTGCACATTGCACTTTGAACCATCAAAACTAGACAACTTTAAATATGAAAAATAAACATATTGCCGCCATTGTTGTGCATTTTAAAAATTAATGTTTTTTCTTTAACATCGGGTCTATTGGGCTCAATAGAAAAACGATGCTAGCGCTCTTTGTGGAGATTTTTCGAAGTCATTTTGGCGATGTTAGCCCTCTTAATTGTTGCTCTTTAATTATGAAAATGTTTAATTTTGTTTTCTTTTTAATATAATTTTCTAGGTTGTGTTGTGGTCACCTAATTTTGTACTTTAACCAATGGTGAGTAAAATACTGTCTTATTTATTATTTCTGATAATACGAAAGAGAAAATGTATTTTGAAGTGAAATAATTCCACTTTTGGTGATATTTTTAAAGTGAAATTTGTGTGTGTGTGGGGGGGGGGGGGGGGTTTGTTCTTAAGATTGGATTTTGAAGAATTTCTTTTTGTCTTTTTAAATAAGAATCTCATGAATATATTTTCTGAGAAAATGAAGATCACTTTAGAGAACAAAAGAGAGAGAGAGAGAGAGAGAGAGAGAGAGAGAGAGAGAGAGAGAGAGAGCGAGAGAAACAGAGAGAAAAGAGAGAGACAGAGAGAAGAGAGAGTGAGAGCGAGAGAGAGAGAGAGAGAGAGAGAGAGAGAGAGAGAGAGAGAGAAGGAGAGAGTGAGAAATAGTATAAGAAGGTTAACAAAGGGCCCTTTAGAAAAAGATGGATGGGATAACCCTATTTTTGTTCAATTAGCCACTGAATATATTATTAGTTCATTTTGAAAGATGGAAAATTCTCACTCTTGGTTGTTACAGACTGGAATAATTATCATATACTTATAACAAGACTTAAGATGTACAAATAATAATGGCCCTGGTGGAAATATTGGCCCCGACCAAATTAATTTGTCTACATTCTCCAGCTATTTAAAGAGCAACTTTATGGTAGAAATTGAAACTGTGTTTAAAACTAGAAGGGTAAAGGAATTTTTTTTTAAATCTTTATAAGTAAACTTTTTATGATAGTTTGAACTTTGGTGCAAAAATGCATTTTCTAAATTAAACTTTGATTTTAAAAAGTTTATTTATAAAAAAAATTATGAAGAAATTGAAACTGTGTTAGAAACTAGAAGGGTAACGTTGTCTTTTAAATCTTTAAAAGTAAACTTTTTATGATAGTTTGAACTTTGATGCAAAAATGCATTTTATAAATTGAACTTTTGATTGAAACAAGGTTTAATTATAAAAATTCTATGAAGAAGTTAAACCCGTGTTAGAAACTAGAAGGGTAAAGTAGACTTTTAAATCTTTAAAAGTAAACTTTTTATGATAGTTTGAACTTTGATGCAAAAATGCATTCTCTAAATTAAACTTTGATTAAAAAAGATTTATTTATAAAAAAAAAATGAAGAAATTGAAACTGTGTTAGAAACTAGAAGGGTAAATCTTTAAAATCTTATCTCTTTAATCTTTAAAAGTAAACTTTTTATGATAGTTTGAACTTTGATGCAAAAATGCATTCTCTAAATTGAACTTCGATAAAAAAAAAGTTTATTTCTAAACATCTCTTTACTCTTCTAGTTTCGAATGCATTGACTGTTGTTGCTCACATGCGCAGTAGAAAGCGTCCTTCGAATTCCATTAAGGGTGGTATTCTTAATGACTGCTTAGCCAAAGTTAGAGCTAAACTCATCTTAGCTCTAAACTTAGCCCTAAGAGCTTAAACACGCCTTAGTTGCACGTGCTATGAGACGTGGCCATTTTTTTTGTTTCCGAAGTTGCTGAAAATGGCGACTCTAAAGCAACCAAACGGCAATTCGAAACGTTATAAAAAAATTTCTTAAATAACCTTGAAGAACATAATTAAGAAAATACACACAATTTTTCTTAAAGCTGACAGATGTTCCTGAATAACGAAAAGGTAAGATATAGCCTCTTCTATCCTCTTCGAAGATAATGGAACCATAGTATTACCCACCCTCATGGTGTGAACCAAGCTCTTAAGATTGATAACGTTTAACACGTGGTTAAGTGGACATGTTTGTCACTTTGTGTGAAATGTACCTTTAAAGATGGTTTGACCCTATTTAACCTGTAGATTGACAGGAGAGAAGAAGGAACCATCTCAACGTGTCAGTTTGATTATCTCGCTAAACAACGTTGTTACGAATTTAACCCTTGACGGCTCTTTAAACATGTTATGGAAAAAAGCCTCCTCCATGTTAGTTTCTTATATCATTAAAACTGTGTAGACGCGTAACAAAAGAGTTGTTTATGATTGGGCCCATTAATTTTATCCTCATGGCCCCCTTAAGCAATGAAGAGAGAGAGAGAGAGAGAGAGGATTTCATAGGAGTTTAAATTTCACATCTCATAAACATTTGTGCAACAAGCCAATGGCTATAATAATAATAATTTCTGAAAGTAAAAAAAAAAGCTAATATGAGATGAAATATGGGGATTATTGCATTGCAATCATTGCCTTCAAGGTATACTAATAGCAATTTAACTATAAATCCATCTCGATTCTTGTTGTTATGTTTTCTACTAGAAATCCACTTAGAAAGAAGTTTTGAAAATTAAACTTTTGTTACTTTGATGTAGAAAAACAAATGAGAAAGGAGGGGAGAAAGGAAGTTTATAAGTTATAACTTATAAGTTATAACAAACGGGAAGAGACAGCAACACAGGGAGTAGAGGGACATACAGATAAGAGACACGCAGACACACAAAAAAAGACACGCGCACAGACACAGAGTGAAGAGACAGACACAGAGTAGAAAGACACAGACACAGAAAAGACACACAGGGAATACATACAAACAAGAGAGTGGAGACACATAAAGAGAAGAGACACAAACACAGATAAGAGACATACAGACACAGATAAGAGACACGCAGACACAGATAAGAGACACGCAGACACAGATAGGAGAGAAGACACACAGGGAATACATACAAACAAGAGTGGAGACACATAAAGAGAAGAGACACAAACACAGATAAGAGACACACAGATAAGAGACATACAGACACAGATAAGAGACACGCAGACACAGATAAGAGACACACAGACACGGAGAAGAGAGAAGACACACAGGGAATACATACAAACAAGAGTGGAGACACATAGACAAAGAGAAGATATTCTCTGGAACAGAGAAGAGACACACGGCCACAGAGAAGAGAGACACAGACACAGAGAAGAGACACGGCCACAAAAAAAGACACGCACAGACATAGAGGAGAGACACAGAGTGGAGAGACACAGAAACAGGGAAGACACATAGGAAATACGTACAAACAAGAGAGTGGAGACACATACAGAGAAGAGACACACGAACACAGATAAGAGACACAGACAGAGAGAAGACACACAGGGAATACATACAAACAAGAGAGTCGAGACACATAGACAAAGAGAAAGAGACACACTGACACAGAGAAGAGAGACACGGCCACAGAGAAGAGAAACACAGACACGGAGAAGACACAAAAGAGATACACATCCACAAAGTAGAGACACACAAGGAAGACAAACACAAAGTGGAGACACAGAAAATACATGACACAGCAGACACAGTCTAAGACACAGACACAGCGAAAGACATACAAATAAAGAGCGGAGACCCATATACAAAGAAAAGAGACCCACAGACACAAGAGAAGACACTGTCAAGTTACACATGGAAAAAACACACAGACAAAAAGTAGAGAGACAGATTGGTGACATGAAGAACAGTCAGGAAGGCAAAATGACTGACGTACACACAGAATGTGACACACGTGTGGTGTGTCTCTGTGTTTATGTATCGCCTTTGTCTGTTTCTGTATACATGTATTTTTGTGAGGTTTGAGATTCTTTTTTTTTTCTTCTCTTCATTGTACCCATTGAGCTTTCTACTTTTCAACAAATCCACTTAATTTATTTGCCTCAAGTCGATGCACAGAAATAGTTTTCTTCTCTTTTTTTGAAGATTCTTTTTTCCTCAGTTGTTGAACTGCATTTCAATTTGACTTTGGCATTGGAAAACCATCATACAGAGAGAGCTCTCCTATTCTATTACATTTCTAGTATATAGAAAGAGAGAAAGAAAGGAAAAAAAAAATTCTAAGGCATAAAAGAAGGTGGTAAAGAGGGGAGGAAGTTATCTAGTGAAAGATAAAGAAAGTGTTTCTGATTCAAATGTTAGGAATTCTTGTCAATTTGATCGACTTGGAATGTCCGGTCGCTTGGGTTTGCTAAAGGTTCAAGTCGAAGACGAGAGAGTTCCGTCTTCTTCTTCTTTATTATACGGGTAACATTAGAATCAGTTGCAGTCAAGCTTGACCTTGTTCTCGTCTTGCATCGTCGGCAAACAAGTCTCAGGAATCTTCTTCCTTCGTTTTTTTTTATACGTTTCAAATTGATTTGAGATGACAACGAGAAGAAGAAGAAGAAAAAAAGATGGGAAAAAGGAAAAAAGAAGAAGAAAACAGACATAAGATGTCAAATGTAACAAGATTCAACTATTAGGCCGCGTTTATAGTCTCTACATTTTGATTTCACATGATATTATGACCTCTTCTGATCTGTAAAAGCCCCCCAAAAAAAATGTATGTATTTTTTAATCAAACTGTTGGTAGTGGCTAGAATTGCAGAAGAAATTATAAATTCTAGGGATGGGACATTCGAATCCGGTGAATCTTGAAAAATATTCGAGATTCGAAAGCTCGAATCTTCGTCGCTTTTTTCGTCTTTTTCGAATCTTTCGAATCCTAACCTTAAAAAACTGTTAAAAACTTTGGTAAAATTAGTTTTAACTCCATTGACGTCCAATAGAAGCGTTCACTAACAACAAAAAACCGGCGATTGTTGCAATTTCGGTGGTCGGCCCTTGATCACTAATGGATCACCTTGTGGCGACCCCCTGAGTGAAGCCACACTTGGTTTTTTAATAATTTAATATTTAATATTATTTCATTTATTTGTTTCTTCTTAATGAATAATATAGTATTCTTATATCAAGGATTCGAGAACCTTTTAGGATTCGGATTCGGGAACCTTTTAGGATTCGGATTCGAGAACCTTTTAGGATTCGGATTTGAGAAAATTTATGATTCGTCCCACCGCTAATAAATTCAATTGCAAGGTTGTTCTCCCATGCCAACCGTGAATGAAATGAGTCCATAGCCTCATAGGTATACTCCAACGAGTTACTCCGGCCGACCTTGGAGCTTTGTCTCATGGCTGTGACTTTGAACTCCAGTGGGGTCTTTGGAACTGTGACATACCACTGTGACACTCCACCAACCATTCATGGAGTTTTGTTACGGGGTTACTCTCACAGGCAGTTAGAAATAGGTGAAAACTTCAGTTGGCTTCGCCCTTGTTATGACGACCGGCAACTTCTAATTGGCAGGTTATATAGTCTGACGTTGAAAAGGGCGGAGCATGTGATGTCAGACTTCATAACCAGCCAATTAGAAGTTGCCGGTCGTCATACCAAGGACGGAGCCAACTGAAGTTTTCACCTATTTCTAACTGCCTGTGTTACTCTCGGGGTTTAATCCGGACTTTTTTTTTTGGACATCCTGGACGGATTTTTCTGTTCGTCCATGGCCGCCGTTTTTCGTCTGGTTAGAGTTAGTCATGATAACCCAGGGTGGACTTCGTCCTTTAAGCAATTTTTATGTTGATCTGTAAGAATTTAAGCCTCAAGACAGTCCAGGGGGTGGACTGGCTTTTCTGACAATCGGGCATTTCCTCCAATGAGCGAGCTGCTTACTAAGTTTGAGGGCCGGTTTTAAGATGAAACTCAATTAAAGTTTAAAAATCGCGGAAGATGTTTTTTTTTTAAATAATAAAATTCTAAACAAATTAATTGAAACAAATGGATTCAAATTTAGAAGACTTGTTTCTCATCAAATCTACTCAATAAAACAAGATTTTTTTATGTTGAAACTTTTGCTCAGAGAGTGTTCAAGTTGAAGTTCAAGTGCCAAGTTATCTCCTTGAATAATAAATTTGGCTCTTGCCACTTGAACCCTCTAATACGTAGTACACACCTTATAATTTAAATGCATTTAAATAATAAATGGTGTTCTACAGAGCCCTGTAAAGGACAAACAAACAATATATCGAATTCAATTTATTCAGTTAATAATCAGAAAATATTCGAGTTAATATTTAAATATAAATTTTATAAACTATTGACATTAAAATATTGATTTAGTATTTCAATTTAAAATATTAATAATTAAAGTCAATTTCTTATTTGGTGTTCACGTGTCCTTAACTGGATTCCGTATAATTCACCTAAACACATTTAATTTGAATTCATTTAACTCATGACTGTGTACAAGGTATAAGCAAGAATTCCAACAAAGCACAATCTTGTTTATATTGAGTATATTTTATAGGTGTTTTTTCTATTGTAAAACCCTTGCTCAGAGTGTTCAAGTTGAATTTCAAGTGCCAAGTATTTATTTTTAATTTGGGTCTTAGTACTTGAATTTTATGTCAAACAAGAACACCACAAAGACTTTGTTTATCATATAGAGATTTGAGTTGATTTGACAACTTGGGACCACATGTTACATGTGGTCCACATTGATCTTCAGAATGAAATTATCTCATCTTGTAGAGAGAGAGAGAGAGAGAGAGAGAGAGAGAGAGAGAGAGAGAGAGAGAGAGAGAGAGAGAGAGAGAGAGGGAGGTCTGGCCTCTCTTTAAGACATAAAACTGATTGGATTCAAAACCCATGGACCTGAGCCTGAGTGTAAACATGTACAAACACGTATATGGATGGGATTTTGGTGCATCTAAACACATGGAATGATTTAATTCAATCCCACTTGTGAATGTATGACGTAAGAGAGCTCAAGAGGAGCATAGATCCGGTCTATAAACGGATTATTTTCTATTGATGTTCGGGAGAAGAAGGATCCTTCTTCTTCATTCATTGGGTTCCTTATATTGCTGGCTCTTGTTATATTATCTCTTCTTATGTTGTTTAATATAAAATACATCCACTTGGTCTTCAAATAAAATCAAAGTGGAGAGAGAGAGAGAGAGAGAGAGAAAATATCTATATGTCATTAGGCATTTTGTGCAAATACGACATTCTATAAAATTCCTTAGCCATGTTAAAAAAAATCTCACAGTGGCGCTTTTTTTGGCAATGCGCCTGAGGTGCCAGAAGCCAAATACATAAAACCCCTATTAAGAATGCAAGTAGATCATTTATTTCGTGTATACAGCATTAGATGGCGCCACTAGCCCTCTCATACAAATATACTGACACCGTTCCTTTTTTGATCACGTGGTAAACTTTTAATTGCGTCATCGCTATTTCTCTACACGTGCTCTCTCTCTCTCTCTCTTCACTTATATTATGTTCTGGGGGTATGTTTGTCCACGTGCTGATAATTAAGGTTGTTTTGGACGCTTTTTAGCGCTAAAAGGCTTGCATTCGATTTCAAGTAATTGACGACGAGTGACAGGCAATTAGAAAACGGGATGAACAGAAATTGGCTCCGCCTTTTTTATGACGGCCGGCAACTTCTAATTGGTTTGTTGTGAGGTTCGACGTTAAAAAGGGCGGAACATGTGACGTCAGACTACATAACCAACCAATTAGAAGTTGCCGGTCGTCATAATAATGGCGGAGCCAACTTCTGTTCGTCACGTTTTCTAATTGCCTGTCGACGAATGTAGTTTGCCACCTATGGAGTGGTTGCATGGCGCCATCTACCTTGCTTTTACACAAGTATTTTTTCTATGAAGCCTCCTCTTAATAGAGTATTCACGATAACTAACCTAGATTTTAACTCGAGGAAACCCTTGTTTTGAGGTATTTGTGGTTTCTGATGTCCCTATAAACCTTTATGGTATATGCTTAGGCATTCTATGAAATGTCGCATTTGATAAACTGCCTAAGAGATATACATATTACAAGAAAATGAATGAAAAGAATGAAAGCGAGAGCTTTGTAGTTCATTGAAGCTTGAAACTTTTTTTTTACAGACTATAAAAGATTTTCTAAATATCTAACGGTAACGGCACAGACGGTTATTGGTAGATCAATTGTTAGGCCTTTTTTAAGAAGAAAAACAGCGTCTCGATTGATCTCTTATTACACGAGAGAGAGAGTATATTTGTCGAAAAAGTTGGCGGTGTCGAATGAAAAAATAAACTTGACTTCCAGGCGCCACTTCCGGTTTATTGAACGTTGTTGTCGTGTTCAGAAAACGTTCAAATAAATCTTGGCTTGTGAAGACTGTGGAGAGAGGACAGGCATTTAGAAATCGGGACAAACACAAGTTGGCTCCGCCTTTTTTATGACGACCGGCAACTTCTAATTGGTTTGTTGTGTGGTTCGACGTTGAAAAGGACGGAGCATATGACGTCAGAATACGTAACCAACCAATTAGAAGTTGCCGGTCGTCATAAAAAGGGCGGAGCCAACTGAAGTTCGTCCCGAATTCTAAATGCCTGTACCAAGAAGAGGCTATTTCAACACAGGCAATTAGAAAACGGGATGAACAGAAGTTGGATCCGCCCTTTTTATGACGAACTTCTAATTGGTTTGTTGTTTGGTTCGACGTTGAAAAGGGCGGAGCATGTGACGTCAGACTACATAACCAACCAATTAGAAGTTGCCGGTCGTCATAAAAAGGGCGGAGCCAACTTATGTTCGTCTCGATTTCTAACTGCCTGTAACAAGAAGAGGCTATTTCAACACAGGCATTTAGAAAACGGGATGAACAGAAGTTATCTCCGCCCTTTTTAGGACGAACGGCAACTTCTAATTGGCTTGTTGTGTGGTTCGACGTTGAAAATGGCGGAGCATGTGATGTCAGACTACGTAACCAACCAATTAGAAGTTGCTTGTCGTCATAAACAGGGCGGAGCCAACTTCTGTTTGTCCCGATTTCTAAATACCTGTGGAGAGAGGGTGTTGTTTTTAATTCTCTTGATTTCATGTTATGAAAGGGTACTCGGTTTTTAATTTTTTTTTTATTTAAAAACTAGAAAGTATACAGACATTTTCTTCTAGGATTATATTTGTAGGATGTGTTTTCTAGTTTTCTATGAATTTTCATTAATTTTTACGGAGCTGTTTAGTTTTTTATTAAATAATTCGTGTTTTCGATCTTGACACGTTAAGTGTAAAGGAAGTTCAGGTGCTTTCTAATTAAAAACTAGAAAGGTAGACGGAAATGTTCTTTTAGGATTCTATTTGTAGGATGTGTGTTTTCTAGTTTCTTAAAAAAATTCATTCATTCCAACGGAGTTGTTTTGCTTTTTTCTGTTAAGTGTTCCGGGCAGTTGAGGTGCTCAGTTATATGGTTTTTTATTTAAAAACTAGGAGGTGCACGGACACTTTTTAAAAAAAAAATGCTTGTAGAATGTGTTTTCTAGTTTCTTATAAAATTTCATTCTTTTCTACTGAGCTTGTTTAGTTTTTAGAAAATATTTTGTATTTTCGAATAAATATACGAAGAGTCGAGATGCTCCGTTATTAATTTAGGCTATTATTTAAAAAACTAGAAGGGACAAGATAATATTCTTTCAGGAATATGTTTATGATGTGTTTTTCTAATTTCTTTTTAAATTTCATTAATTTATGCAGAAACTGTTCAGTTTTTAGAGAAATATTTCGTGTTTTGATTTTTTCGCAGGTAAGTAAGTGTAAATGTAGTTGAGGTGCTCGGTTTTTAATTTTCTAATTAAAAACTAGATGGTACACAAAAAGCTTCCTTATAAGTATGTTTTCTAGTAATGTTTAAAATTTCATTAATTTTTACACAGATATTTAAATTTTTTAATAAAATACTACTTATTTCGATCTTCTCACGTTCACGTGGACTTTTATGCCCCTCTGTCATAGGCCTATTTGGCTGCTAGCAGAGTACTCATTGTAATTGTAAATTTGAGTCAAGGTGTTTCGTTTTTAATTTTCTAATTAAAAACTAGAAAGATACACGTGTATTTCCTTCTAGAGTTATGTTTGTAAATATGTTTTCTAGTTTCTTATAAAAAAAATTCCATTTTTCCCCCCTAGAGTTGTTTAGTTTTTTTTATATAAAGAGAATTAAGGGAGAGGGATGTGATTGTGAGGTGGTCGCCTATGGCCCCCGAAATCTGGCCCTATTTGTGTGTTGTGTTTTTTTTTATTTCTCTTCAGTATTTTATATTAATGGTGAATGTTTTTTCTCTCATTTTTTCTTGTGTGTGTGTCATATACACAAGTTTTCTTGTAGATATTTTTCGTGTTAAGTTTCTGGGTTTTTGCGATAAGCCACTTTTTTCTCTCTCTTTTTCCGTTGCTCTTTCAAATATTCGAATATCTCTCTCTCTCTCTCTCTCTCTCTTCTCTCTCTTTCTCTCTCTCTTTTTCTTTCTCTCTCTCTCTTTCTCTCTCTCTCTTTCTCTTTCTCTCTCTTTCTCTCTTTCTCTCTCTCTCTCTCTCCCTTGTGAAAGATACCAACTTTTCTCTCTTGTTTTCTTTCCCTTTTTTTTGACCTTTTTAGAATAGGATCATGTTTTTCAGGGCATCTAGAAGACTTTTAATTTTTTTGCCATTTTTTTGAAAATTTTTCAAGAGGAAAATTTGGGAAATTTTCATTTTTTTGACAATTTTTACTTTTTTGAATTTATGGGGTTTTACGGTCCTCGGAAGTCTGTTGGGCCCTCCCTGAGTTCATTTCAGTGCTTTTCAGGGCATCTAGAAGACTTTCATTTCTTGCCATTTTTTGAAAATATTCATGGAATATTCTTGGAATATTTATATAACTTCGAAAATTCATTGCATGTAAACCAGCAGAGCGGGAATTGGAACTGTTGGAATCTCTAAAATTCCCAGAGATGTCTGGAATTGCAGGGATGTCTTCAATTCCAGTGTGCACTGCACGCTTCAAAAGTTACATCAGTTCGGAGTTGGGTGTCATTGAAGTGTTTCTATAATTCCTCATGGATTTACATTGTAACTTCGAAAATTCATTGCATGTGAACCAGAAGAGCGGGAATGGAACTGATTAACGATGATTAACTTGAGATTAACGCCAAACTGAATAGTCGCCAATTCAAACATACGCCCAAATGATTAACTGCTAATTGGAACAAACGCCAATTTTAATAAACACACACTTGAGTATTCTAATATTCAACCCCCTCTCCCTCCCCCAAATATTAAATTTCACTAAAACTACCATAAATTGTAAATATTCAGGATGCAAACTGTAAAGTTGTTGGCTTGCATGCGCCATATGGTGCCAAAAGCGTCCAGTTAAGTGAAAAGCTTTACTTAGAAGCTAAAATGAGCCAAGATCATTGAAGAAGTCTCAAACGGGACTACCAACAACACTGAATAAGCACCAAACTGATTAAAACGCCAATTGGAGCAAACGCCAAAAATATGGCAATTATTCATTTTGGCCGTTTATGTAATTTGGCGCGTAGGCCTTGTTTCCATTGGGGTGAAAATTTGAACTTTTTGAAAATTTCAACTGGTGAAAAATTGAACAAACGTGGCCTTTTTTGCTTATGATAGTGAATGGGTGGAGGGGCCACGTTTCTTCTATTTTTCACCAGTTGAAAATTTAAAAAAGTTCAAATTTTTACTCCAGTGGAAACAAGGCCCGTAGGGTGTTTTTTTCTCTTCTTCATTCTAAACAAGTTTTGAATAGAACTTCTTTAATTGACTAGTAAAAATGGCTTATTTGAAAACATTTGAGAAAGAGAGAGTTTGAAAACAAGAATGTTTTTGATTTGTGTTTTCAATCGACTTAATCTCATCTTTTTATAATTATTTACAAAATGCTTTTTGTATTTCTTCTTAAATTTTCAAATTCGATGATTTTGTTACCTAGGAGCAATCAACTTTTTGCAAATTCTTCTTAAGCTTTTGCTTTAAATCTGTACTTTATTCAATATTTGTATTTTTAAACATGCAAACAACAACAACATAGAAAGGAGCAGACAAAAGTATGAAAATCTGGTTCATAAAGGAACGCCGTAAAGATAAGAAAATGGAGAAAGCATTATTTTAGAAACTAGAAAAGTAAATAAATCATTTAAAGAGAATTTCATCTTGATAATTTTTAAATGAATTTTTTTATAGCAATTTTTCAAATTGTTTATTTCAAAAAGTTTAAATTTTATCATTTTTTAAAAAAAATCGCCATAAAATGTTTTATTTTTTAAATCTTCTCTTTCAGTGATCTTTTAAAATAAACATTGGGTCATTTTCAAATTGATATAAAAAGCTTATTTTGAAAGATATCAAACATGAAAAATATCCTTAAGTAAGTGTGCTACCCTTCTAGTTTCTAAAATACATTCAAGTTTGTTTCTAAAAGATAGAAATAATAAAGAGTTCCTGTTCCTGAACCATCTTAAGGTGGTTTTAAAGTGTTAAACTTCCCTCGAACTCTGATTATTCTGATTTTCAGAAGCAAAATTAAAATAAACTTTAATTTGTTTTAGAAACTAGAAGGGTAACTGAATCACTTAAGAGTGTTTTCATGTTGATGTCTTTCAAAATAAACTTTTTATAGACAAAAATTAAAAAAAAAAATAATCGTTGGCTTAAAGTTAAGTCATTTTCAAATTGACATAAAAAGTTTATTTTAAAAGATAATCAACATGAAAATATTATTAAATAATTGATGATACCCTTCTAGTTTCTAAAACACATTCAAGTTTGTTTCTAAAAGATAGAAATAATCAAGATTTTCTAATACCTAGTACACAACCTGATAATTTAAATGCATTTAAATAATAAACGTGTTCTACAGAGCCCTGTGAAGGACAAACAACCAATATATCGAATTCAATTTATTCAGTTAATAATCTCAAAATATTGAGTTAATACTTAAATATGTAAACTATTGACAAAATATTGATTTAGTATTTCAATTTTAAAATATTAATAATTAAAGTCAATTTTTATTTGGTGTTCATGTCCTTAACTGGATTCCGTATATCTAAACACATTTAATTTTGAATTCATTTAACTCATTTGTGTGTACAAGGTATAAGGGCATTTTTTTAAACCACCTTACGAGTGTAATTTGTGAGTATTTTTAGCTATTTTCATCTCAATTCCATTTTGAAATCTTTTTTTTTTTTCTTTCTCAATTTTGATTCTTTTTTCAATTCTATCCTCAATTTGACAATAATCTCCTTTAAAATCCCTCATTTTTTTCTCAATCCTTCTTTTTTTTCCCTCTCTTGTCACTCATAGTTATCATAGAAAAATTTCAACATTTTCCTTCAATTTTATCAGGAATCTCCCCTCCCCTCTCCCTTCCTCCCTCACATTAACAAACGATCAATTCCCTCTTTATATATTTGTAACTATTGTTATATAAAAAACTAGAAAGGAAAAAAAAAAAGGAAGTCTTCTTCTTCTCATATTGCTCTCTTTCACTATGTTATTATTTTCTTTTCTTCCGTTCATCTTCTATTGTTTTCTAGTCTTTATTGATTTTCTTGAAAAACATAAACACACCTACATCTCTCTCTCTCTCTCTCTCTCTATGTATATATATATATATATATATATATATATATATATATATATATATATATATATATATATATTGTATTTCTTAAGAAATAGAGGGGAGTAATAATGGTTTCTGTGGGTGGTGTTTCAAAGGGAGGGAGGTAGGGAGGGTGTGGTTTGTTTATTGCTGTTCAAAAGACGGTTTCATAATTTTAATAATTGGCATTATCTTTTGAAATGTGTGTTCCTTCCCTGTTTTTTTTTCTCGTTATATGTCGGTTTTTTTTTTCTTCGTTATTATCACAAAACCTCTTATTATCACTTGTTCTTTCCACTGTTTTTAAAGTGTAAAGTCTCATTTCAAGAATAACAAAATTAAGACAAAATTTGAAAGTATTTTAGAAACTAGAAGGGTAGCTCAGTTATTTAATAATATTTTCATGTTGATATCTTTCAAAATAAACCTTTTTATGTGAGTTTGAAAATAACATCCAACTTTAAACACACGATATTTTTGTTTAGATTTTCTTGAAGAAGAAAAAATTAGCTTATTTTGAAAAAAATATCAACGTGAAAATATTATCAAAGGTGGTTTTAAAGTGTAAACGGGGCTTCTCAGATTCTCGATTATTCTTTCTTTCAAAAATAGCAAAATTAAGAAAAAATCTGAAAGTATTTTAGAAACTAGAAGGGTAGCTCAGACACTTAAGGTATTTTCATGTTGATATCTTTCCAAATGAACTTTTTATGCAAGTTTCAAAATGGCATCCAACTGTAAGTAGACGATATTTTTTAAATTTTGTTTATAAAAAAAAAGTTTATATTGAAAAATATCAACAAGAAAATACTATTAAGTGATTCAGCTACTCTTCTAGTTTTTAGAATGGTTTAATGAACAGTTTATTTTCGAATTCTTTGTTATCCTGTCTTTTTTTTTTTAGCAAAACGTGAGAAAACGGACATGAAAAGCTTATTTTAAAAGATATCAATATGAAAATAGCTATTAAATGATTGAGCTATCTTTCTAGTTTTTAAAACATATCAAAGTTTTTTTCTTAATTTTGCACCTGAAAGACAAAATAATCAAGAATTTGATAGTGTTCTTAACCTGCAAGCTTTTAATTGTGGCTGAAATATTCAATTTTAACAATATCCTGTGTAACCCAAAATATACACTTTTCATTAGACGTGGCATACATTTTCTCGAATCCGAATCGGAATCCTAAAAGGTTCTCGAATCTCTCGAATCTCTCGAATCCTTCATATAAGAATCCTATATTATTCATTAAGAAGATACAAATCAATGAAATAATATTAAATATTAAATTATTAATAATAAAAAACTAGTGTGGCTTCACTCAGGGTCGCCATGAGGGGATTCATTGGTGATCCGGGTCTGACCACCGAAATTGCAACAATCGCCGGTTTGTTTTCTTAGTAAACGCTTCTATTGGACGTCAATAGAGTTAAAACCTAATTTTAACCAAAGTTTTAACAGTTTTTTTAAGGTTAGGATTCGAAAGATTCGAAAAGACGAAAAAAAGCGCGAAGATTCGAGTTTTCGAATCTCGAATATGTTTCAAGATTCGCGGATTCGAGCGGCCCATTTCTACTTTTAATAATAGCCTTGACATTTTTGGTTTTGTGACATATTGAATTTCAAAATAAACAATTTTCATTTAAAAGAAAATTCAAATAAATAAGTAAAGCTTAATTAATAATTATCAATATTGTTCATAATTTAATAAGATGAATAATGAAAGATTTTATATTATTCATATTGATAATAATATAATTGGATAATAACGTTTTTTTGTGTGTTCAGTTATTGTAATAATTGAATAGAGAGTTAATTTTTAACAAAAAAATCAAAAAAAGGAAAAATTGTGAATTGCTTGTTAACAGTGATTGCCCTCTATTAAGGGGAAGCTGCCATTCACTTAAGAAAAGAAAAAACATTTGATTACAAGGATTGTATTTCGTTGTTATTTAATCTTGTATTATTTACAATTACAACTTTTTTTTTTTAGAAAAAAAAGATGAATACACACACAATAGACATACAATTATATTGTCTGTGTGTGAGTGATTAATGCTGTACAATTTATATAAATTTAAATGAATAAATGAACCGCTTTTTTTCTCAAGGTCAACTATATGTTGCACACTCCCCATCCAAGAATCACATGATATTAAATTGGAGAGAGGAAAAGGTTGGAAAGTGTAAAGGGGAAGGGGGAGAGAAACGTGGAGGGTGGAAAAAAGGGGGAGGGGTGACTGAAATTGAAATGAAAGGAGTAAAAAAGGAACAAACAACACGCATGCGCACACCAGAGAAAATGAACAGCTCATTTTCTCTTTCAAATATAAAAAGGGGAGGGGATAATAGTAGCAAAATTAAACTAGAATTTATCACAGGCAATTGTGCCCAGCATTAGAATTTCTTTTGCTCCGCCCTTTTATCATCAATTTGTCATCAAATTCTAATGGGGTTTGTTACTTGGTCTGACGTCATAAAAGGGCGGAGGAAAAGAAATTCTAATGCTGGGCACATTTGCCTGTGAATTTAGCTCCCGTTATTTATGATGGGTTACCCCACTAGTAGTTAGATATTTTGACTTATTTCGAGGCACTTTAGACAGATATTTTTGGTATATCGTCGTTTAAGAAGTGATACCACGTATAACTAAACAAAATATAAATTTCACAAGTGGAACAAAAAACGTTTTAATGCAAATTTAAGGTTTATATTTAATTTTAAACAATTTAAGCTACGCGCCGCCGAAGCCGGCAACTCTTTTCTATTTTGGTAACCGGATTGAGACCCGCAATTCTGAGATGTTGTTGAAATATCCGCAAATTTCGTTACTTCACCCAATTTATCTAGTCATGTGACGTCACACTGCTGAATAAATCAATGGACAGCTTATTATATATAGAAAAATTCCTTAGAGAAGGTTTTATTTTGTAATATTCAATATTAGAAAACCGATTAACTTTTCGAAAACATAAAAAAGTGGTGAAATGTCAAAACCACAGGTAAAACATAAATAACAACAACAAAAAAAGGTTTTCAAGTAAATTTTGTAGATAATAATAAAAAAGCAAACAGAAAAACCACTAAAAAAAAGGAAATAAGCTTTAAAAATAATGATGTTCTTTTTTATATTATTCTACAATAATAAACGGTTATAAAACAAACAAAACAGAATGTTAAATGAACCCTTTGACCTTTTTTTTTTTGGTGGTTGGGGAGGGGGGTCGATTTAAATCCGCCTTCTTCAATTTTGTTTCTCAAGTAATAAGATTTTTAAATCAAGATAAGACAGTGGCTTTTTTTTTTCTCTTTCTACTTTTCTTGAGAAGATAATATATCATTTCTGTCTATGTTATATTTTTTATTTTGAAGTATTATCATCATCATCATCATCATCATATGATCCTTTTCACTAGGTAGAAACTAGAAAACTCACGGGTTTTTTTCTGTCTTTTTTTTTCTATTCTTTCATATTTTTTTTGCCCTTTTTTAACAAAAAAAAATTTCAAGAGAAAACAACCTAAATAAATAAAAATTGCCTTTTCACATTTTTTAAGAAGAAAGGAAAAAAAAACACACACCCAAAACACGGTTGAATGCCAAATTTACTCAGATAACGTTAGTCATTTTTATGGCAATCTCATCCTTTTTTTTATATAAAGAAATATATATTGGGTAGAATCGGAAACTAAAGACAATTATTATATATATTATATATATATATATATATTAAGCCAGGTCTGTGTGTGACTAACATCGGAATTTATATAAATTTAAATGAATGAACCACTTTTTTCTCAAGTTTCATATGTTGCACACTCCCCATCCAAGAACCCCATGATATTAAATTGGAGAGGGGAAGAGGTTGGAAAGTGTAGAAGGGGAGAAAAAGAGAAACGGGGAGGGGGGAAAAGTGGGAGGGGGTGACTGACATTGAAATGAAAGGAGTAAAAAAAAGAACAAACGACGCGCATGCGCACACCAGAGAAAATGAAAAACTCATTTTCTCTTTCAAATATAAAAAAGGGGAGAGGATAATAGTAGCAAAATTAAACTACAGTTTATCACGGGCAATTGTGCCCAGCATTAGAATTTTTTTGCTCCGCCCTTTTATGAACGTCATCAATTTCTAATTGGGTTTGTTACTTGGTCTGACGTCATAAAAGGGCGGAGTAAAAGAAATTCTAATGCTGGGCACAATTGCCTGTGAATTTTGCTCCCATCATTTATGACGGGTTACCCCACTAGTTTCTTTATGATTTTCTTTTCTTATTGAACTAGGCTTGCCACCTTTGTGGAGGACATTTCACCACAAAGGCAAACATGTCCTCCACACAATAAATTGTATAAAAACTTAAATAAACGTTCGTTGAGGATGGTCTTGACCAGAGGACAATTCATCTGAATGGAGGACTGTCCTCCACAGATAGGCAGTTAGAAATAGGTGAAAACTTCAGTTGGCTCCGCCTTTGTTATGACGACCGGTAGCTTCTAATTGGTTGGTTATGTAGTCAAGGCAAATTACATCATGACAACTGGACATTCACACAAAATTAAACTAGATGTTCCCGTCATTTACGACGGGTTACCCTACTAGTCTTTTCATTACTATTGCCGCCCCAAACGTAGTTGTTTCCGAACGCTACTTTTCTGTTTTCTTTAGTTTTCGATTGCGCCCATATTTTATATGAAATGGATTTGAAAATAAGGCGGTTTTTTTGAAGCCATATTTTATTTTCTCAACTCCTTTTCTTTATCCTTTTGCTTCATTGGTTCAATTTTGAAAAATTTGGTTGCGTTCAAGTTTTCGAAAAAAGTTAAGTTTTTTCTTGTTCATTTTTCACACTATTTTAGAAAATCGATGATAATTTTATGCTAAAAAGCAGATTTTTTTTATCTCAGATTTTTTTCATACTTGAATAGTTATTGAGGTAAATAACATTTTGATCATCTTATTTTTCGACTGTTTTTTTAAATACAGCTAGTTTTAAAGTGTTAAAATGCTCCTCCGAACTCTTATTATTTTGTCTTCCAGGAGCCAAAATGAAGGGAAACTGGAAAGTGTTTTTTTTTGGGAAACTAGAAGGGTAGCTCCATACACTTCAGAGTGTTTTCATTGACATAAAAAAGCTTATTTTAAAAGATAAGAACTTGAAAATACCTTTAAGTGATTGAGCTACCCTTCTAGTTTCTAAAATACGTTCAAGTTTCTTTTGATTTTGCTCCTAAAAGACAAAAAATAACTAGTTATACCTTGTACTCACACATGAGTTAATTAAATTCAAATTAAATGTGTTTAGGTGAATTTATACGGAATCCAGTTAAGGACATGAACACCAAATAAAAATCGACTTTATTATTAATATTTTAAATTGAAATACTAAATCAATATTTTGTCAATAGTTTATATAAATTATATTTAAGTATTAGCTCAATATTTTGAGATTATTAACTGAATTAAATTGAATTCGACGACATATTCTTTGTTTGTCCTTCACAGGGCTCTGTAGAAACACGTTTATTATTTAAATGCATTTAATTTATCAGCTGTGTGTACTGGGTGTTAGACGTGAGTTATACTTTAAAACCATTTTAATTATAATTATTGTAGATTAAAACTTTTAATGGTAAAAATTGTAAGAAAAAAAACAACAAATTATAATATTAATTATGTAAATATGTTGAGATTAAATTCAATAGTTACAAACTCAATGGGAATTTACGTTCAATATTTTAGTATCCTTTAATTATGGAATTTAAAATAAGTAAACTTTAAATTGATTTACATAAATTAACTTAAACATTCATTAAATTTCCCAAATTATGCAAAATTTAATCACATTAAGTTTAAATAACCTTTGAAAAAGAAGATGAAAAATAGGCTGTATATACATTAGCTCTTAAACGATGACGAGGGTTTGAGGTAGAGGCTAGCTATTTGGAGATTAATAGGGTTCGGATTTTTAAGCAAATATTTCTCAGTTTGTGTCCCAAGTTGCCAATTGTGGATGTAGTCATCATCAATCAACCAGGCAACCAGAAAAATGCGTTTCACAGTCAAAGAACCTTGTCAGGGGCTAAAGGTCAAACTAGAATCTAAAACTATTCTTACTTAGAATAAACTGTGGCCTCCAAGCAGATTCTTTGACGGAAATCAACATTATTAGAGCAACTGCAATTATGCTTTTTCTAATCAAAAAGGCTGTTTAGAGGCTAGATGTCCGGTTGCTATCAGTTGTCAACTAGATTTCTAGCCTCTAACCAGTGCTTTTGATTGAAAAAAAAATTATTTTTCTGTTGATCTAAATGGTGGAATGTGACTTCACAATTGGCTCTTGGAGCCACAGATTGAAACATTTTCTTGATATTGCATAAAAATCCGGGCCTAGAGTACAGAGTTGGAGACCAAATTAACAACGTCCACCGTGTTATACCTAGTACACACACCTGATAATTTAGCTGCATTTAAATAATAAACGTATTCTACAGAGCCCCGTGAAGGACAAACAAACAATATGTCGTTGAATTCAATTTATTCAGTTAATAATCTGAAAATATTCGAGTTAATATTTAAATATAAATTATATAAACTATTGACATTAAAATATTGATTTAGTATTTCAATTTAAAATATTAGTAATAAAAGTCAATTTTTATTTGGTTCATGTCCTTGACTGGATTCCGTATAATTCACCTAAACATTTAATTTGAATTCATTTAACTCATGTGTGTACAAGGTATTAGCCTCCACCTCCAACCCTCATCTTAGCTTGAGACGTAATTGTTTGAAATGGAATCTTTAAAAATGAAAACACAGTGCTGCAAATTAAGGGGAGGAGGAGAGGGATGAGGAGGAGGTGGATTTTTGATCTTTAATAAATGACATGAAAAATTTTCGTTCAGAAATTGCCCAATTTTTAGCATTAGTGATTTGATTCGTTTACATGATTGCATTTTTATCCAACATGGTTTTTTAATATAAAAATTGCAATTTGTGTTTTCTTCTCTCTCTCTCTCTCTCTCTCTCTCTCTCTCTCTCTTTCTCTCTCTCTTTTTTTCTGCCCACAAAATTTTCTACTTCAATTATTTGATTTAATTTCGCGGTCCCCTTGTTTATTTTTTTTCGTAATTATTTTTTATCGTAATGGGTTTATTTAGTTATTATATTTCAAAGAGAAGAAAACAAAATTGGAAAGACCTTTAATAAAACAAAAATTGGATGATGTTAAGTTTTGAACAACGTGGTTTTTTTTCTTCAGAAATTTTACTTGTGGTTTTTGAAACAATTTTAAAAGAGAAATTTTAAAGTGTTTTCTCTTAAGAGAATACGGTGGGAAAAAAAACTTAGAAAAATCTTCGCATGTAGGCGCTTCTGTAGCTGTGACGTCAACTTGTGGCAAAAAATTCAATTTTGATACACTTTTGTCCGCCATTTTTTCTCTTATCGATGGATAGAAGTAGCTATATTTTAATAACGATTGTTTTTTTGATAAATATGCACTACTGAAAAAAGGAAGAGCAACTTTTGATCTACAATGGTGAGTAATTTGAGTGGTATACAATTAGTGGTCAAATTTTAGGGTATTATGAAACTTATGGTTAGTGGGAAATTTAGATCCTATAAAATGTATAAACGGAGGAGCGTTTGTCGCCTATGGGATTTAACATGAGCTAAAAAAAATACGAGATTTTAATGCGAAATTAAAAATAGAAAAACTAATTATAAATTTGTACCAACTTATCACTAGATGAGCAATATTGTTATATACATATTGCAATTTGAATTTTGAAAATAACAATTTTCGTTGCAGAAAACAAAACATTTGCCTGAACCATGTATTTTTTAAAATAGGAATTTCTCTTTCTCATTGGCTTCAATGGCTTAGCTGTGGGGTGCCACTAAACGGCGAAAAGTGGAACTATAACTGTCATCTGCTAATATTCAAAATGGCGTCACACATATAGGCTCTTAAGCCCGTTATACACATACAATATTTACTTGCATTTTTGTGTCAATTAAATGATGAATGTTTTCATCAATGATTTGGTACATAAAATGGATTCCGTATAATTCACCCTAAACACATTGAATTTGAATTTAACTCATGCATGTGTGTGTGAACAAGGTATTATTAGTTCAAAACTTTGGTTGAATTTAGAGGATTTTTTTTTAAAGATTTTTGGGACTTCTTCGACTTCCTCCAAGGTTGTTTTTTAGGACATCCAAACACTTTTTGATTTTTAGCTATTTTTCTTTAATAGACCAAACATTTAAAAACTCATTTATGTAGAGATCTATTTGTTCTAGTTTCTAACAAATGTTCAGTTTGTTCTAAAAAAAAAATACCCTCCATTTTTGGAGGTTTTTATATGCATTTTATTTTTCTTAAAAGTAATAAGAGACAGAAGAAAAAACGAGGATTTTTTCTCTTCTTCTTCATATCTTTTCACCATAGTTGAGCAATTTAAGTTGGAGATAAGTGTTTGAATCACTTGGACCAATCGTAAATCACTTTGAAAAAATACCTCAGAAGAAGAAAAAATCTTAGGGCTATTTTTGAAGACGAGGAGGAGGAGGAGGTTAAATGCATACTTCAGAAATAGATAGAAATGTTAAGAAGGGGAAAAAGGGAGTTATTTTTATTAACAGGACTTTTTCCACCAAAAAAGGTTGATTTAAATTTTTTTTTTTCTCTCTTTTTTTTTTTGGTAGTTTGTTCAAAGAAAAATTTCCATTTTCAATGGTTGAAAATAAAAAAAAGACGATTTGGCATTTCGAGTGTGACGTGCTTTGAATTTTTTTATCTTTCTTCTTCGTTTTGCTTGTTAAAAAAATTCTTATTTACTACTGCGCATGCGCGTGACCTTTTTCTAGTGGTCACTCACAAATTCTTTAGACTTTTCTGAAGAAGATTAGATTTTTTTTTACTTGTTATCTAAACCTGAGTTTTTTTTTTAAAAAAAATAATATGCATTTTAAGGTGTTTAAAGCCGCGTACAGACCAAGCTCGCGAACAGTTTGAGACCAGTTTGCGAACAGAAACAGAACCCGGTTTAGACGGAAGTTTGCAAACAGAAACAGAATCCGGTTTAGATAGAAGTTTGCAAACAGAAACAGAACCCGGTTAAGACGGGAGCTCGCGAACAGAAACAGAACCCAGTTTAGACGGAAGTTTGGGAACAATTCTAGAGCTGTTCGCAAACCGAACAAATTCCCTGTTCAGGCGATACATCAAAAGGTTGGTTCTCGAACATTTGCGGAACAGCGAACCTGGTTTCTGCATTTCAGAAATGACATTAAGAATAAATTGAAAGCGTTTTAGAGACTAGAATGTATCATTTTTTTTTCATCTAAGATTTTCATCTAAACATTAATTTTTTTTAAAAAATTAAACTTTTTTCGGCAGTCTGAAATTTTCCAAATTTTGATTTTTCATTTCAAGTTTGACCAAAATACGGTAAATTCGGGTCTAGACTAGAACAGAACAATGAACCGAACATTTTCGTTGTTCTGTTCGCTGTGGCCAGTGTGTCCAAACTTGAACAGAACATGTTCGCGACTTGTTCACAGAACCGCCAATGACTGGATGTCGGCAAAATGTTCGCAGAGACATCCAAACTTCTCCTGGCACAAACACGAACATCCTTTGATTTGACGGGCAAAAAACCGTGAACTTGTGGATCAGAGCCAAACAGAACAACGCACAAATTTTTGTTACAGAAAAATGTTCAGAAAATCATCCACATTGTTCGCGAACAGTGTTAGTTAGGTTCGCTGTTCTGTTCTAGCCTGTACTTGGCTTAAGAAGAAAGTTCATAAACTTAAAATTTAGTTATTTTCAAATTTGTCATAAAATATATCAACCTGAAAATTCTCATAAGTTATTAATTTACTCTTCTAGTTTATAAAATATTTTCAATTTTATTTATTGATGATTTCTTCTTGAAAAAGAAAAAAAATAAAAGGTTTTTTTAAAATTTTATCAGAAATTTTCTGAACGAATTTTAGTTCTCAGCCATCAAAAAAAAAATTGAAAAGTATTTTTTGGCCGTTTTTACGATTTTGAAGGTTCGATGTGCCGTTGACCTTTTGAAAAATTGATCTCAAAATATTATTTCTTCATTAAATATGAATGGAAAAGTTGAAAACATCATTCTCACTTATCCAATATTTTTTTCTGGCCTCACTTATTGTTTCATGAAAATTTCATGACTTTTCTTTCTAGTTTTTTTTTTTTTTTTGAAAAACAATAAGTGCACTTAAAGAGTTATTTTGTTATTCAGCCATTTTCAGAATCTAACTTTAAGGAGTAATTCGTAATTTGTTAGAAACTAGAATAGCAAATGAATGTTATACATAGTACACACCTGATAATTTAAATGCATTTAAATAATAAATGTGTTCTACAGAGCCCCGTGAAGGACAAACAAACAATATGTCGAATTCAATTTATTCAGTTAATTAATCTGAAAATATTGAGTTAATTAACTTAAATATAATATATAAACTATTGACAAAATATTGATTTAGTATTTCAATTTAAAATATTAATAATTAAAGTCAATTTTTATTTGGTGTTCATGTCCTTAACTGGATTCCGTATAATTCACCTAAACACATTTAATTTGAATTCATTTAACTCGTGTGTGAATACAAGGTATAAGTAAACGTGTGTTTCATCTCTCTTTTCTCTCTTTAAATATTAATTACACTTAATATGGTTTATGAACCACTGATTTTCTGATTATTCTGTTGTTTTTTAGAAGAGCAGAATTTAACCCTGAATTACGGCAATCACTGATAACTTTTTTTAAGGTGGTTTCTTAAAATGTAAACACTCATTGATCTCTTGATTATTCGGTATGAAAACTCTTTTAGAAACTAGAAGAGGGTAAGTCACAATTACTTATGAGTATTTTTATGTTGATATCTTTTAAAATAAAAATTTTTATGGTAAGTTTGAAAATGTTCCAAACTTAAACAGTTATTAGAGTTACATAAAGGTTATTTTTGAATTTTCATCCGTAAAAAGTTTATTTTAAAAGATATATCTACATAAAAATATGTGAAGGCCTATGGCAGAGGGACATGAAAGTCAACATGCAGCATTAAGCATTGTCAAGCACAAAATTAATAGACAATTGTGAATCCCACAAAACATAATTATCCCCATTCACCACTTCTTCCTCAGGAAGAGAGTTCCATTGTCTTATAACTCTAGGGGAAAAAAGACCAATAATATGAATGTGTCCTAGCGAAAATCTCCCTAATTTTCCTAGAGTGGGCAGGACCACCCCCCAAGCATAAGAAGAGACGATTGGGGGTCACTACAGCTACCAAGGCTCACAAGCGCTACTAGGAGGAGAACAGCTACAAAAAAATATAGGGACAAAATATATACCTTTTTTTCATCCCTTTTTGTCGTCACTGCAGCTACCAAAAAAGTGTAACCCTTTCTCCCTTACCGAACCTTACCTAATGAAACTGAACCGAACCTAACCTAACCAAATCCTACCGAATATTACGCAATGAAACCTAACCGAATCTAAACTAAACATATTGATAAATAAAAAGGCCTATATTTTTTTTGTAGCTGTAGTGACCCAGGTAGCTGTAGTGAGCCACTGTTAATGGACAGAAAAACTGCAATTATGTGAACTGTAGAGTGTAGGCCTACAGAGACGGTAGAAAGACAGAAACCAAAAAACTGAGGCCGAGAGCTCAGTGTTCCTTCGATTTTGGTGCCAGAATAGTGTTTGCGGAGTAGAATTTTGATAGATTTTGTAGAACTGAATGGGAAACACGGTATTGAAAAGTGTATTGTGTGGACACCTCTGAATTTGAATACAATTTTACCTGCGCAGTCTTTATTGAGGAATAAAAACGTTGCGTGTGGACGGAGCTTTAAGAAATAGAAGGGGGGAAAAAACAAATTTTGCAGCACGAAAAATTTACAACATTTTGAAAGATGAACAAAAAAAATATTTCATTTTTGTTATCTTTTATGAAAAATATCGATTTATTTTTTTCTAATTTTTAATGAAATTTCTCTTTTGTATTACATTCAGATGAATGAATGTTTTTTGTTCGTTTAAATGTCAAAAGGTTGCAATTTTGTATTTTAGAAAAGGAAAGGTAGAAAAAGACCTTTTTTACTTTGTGTATTATTATTATTATTATTATTATTATTATTATTATTATTATTATTATTATTATTATTATTATTATTATTATTATTATTATTATTATTATTATTATTATTATTATTATTATTTTTATTATTTTTATTATATTTCAAATTATATTTGAAAATTCGATGGGGAAAAAAGTATTTTTTCTTCTTTTCGAAAAGAAGAAAATTACGGCTTTTTTTCTGTTTGTTTACAACCGTCAAAATGTAAAATTAATCATTCTGCAAATACCACTAGCTACTTTACAAAATCTGTACATCATACATTTATAGACAATTTGTAGAATGCCTACATGAAGCTGTCAATGTAGACATAATAGTTTTGGCACAGATTTGTATGCAAGCAAATGTTTCGTAATTTGTAGCCCCCCCCCCCCCAAATGCCCAGTTGTGAAGTAATAATCCCCCGTTTAGATCAACCGAACAATTGTTTTTATTTTTTTCAATCAAAAACACTGGTTACAAGCTGGAACTCTAGTTGACAACTGATACTAACGAGACATCTAGCCTCTAACCAGCCTTTTTTATTAGAAATTGCATAATTACAGTTGCTCTAGTGGTGATGATGATGAATTACTTCACAATTGGCATTGGGACCCACAAATTAGGAAACATTTGCTTGATATTGCATAAAAATCCGAGCCCTAGCTATTAATCCCTTTTTTTTAAAAAAAAATCAAATAAAACAAACACAATCCTAATATTTTTGTTAATTCCTCTGACGTCACAAGCTTCATCTAAGAGCGACGCCAACTATACAGTGTATATTTCACTTTTCAGAATTACATTAAGGTTGGATTTCGTGGCACGCGCTGAAGATGAAAATTTTATAGCTGAAGCTGAAAAGTAATGTCTTGGTGACCATAGATAGCCATATGGTACATTTGATGGCACATAACATTTTCAGCTACAAAATGTTCATCTTCAGCGCGCGTGCGCCACTAAATCCACCTTAAAAATTAAGGCTCATTTACTAGTGAGCTGAAGAAGAGAAATTGTATTAGAGCTGAAGCAGAAAATGTTGTACCATCTTATTGCTTCTCAGCTATCAGCTCTGAAATTTACATGTAAGTTGAAGATGAAAAATTTCAGCTGAAGCAGCAAATTGGAGCTTAAAATGCATTTCAGCTTATATCTGATGTAGTTAGATATTTCAGCTCATTTGTAGCTGGTCAGCTAGTGATGTTATTATCACATGATACCCATCAACCAATAAGAATGTAAATATATATAATAAATATATTAAGGTCACACATGACATCAACCTTGTTTATTAAAATACATTCATTGAGGTGATTGGAATAAACTTTATTTGAACTGAAAACCTGAGCTGTTTTTGACAAGCAGTTAGAAATCGGAGAGAACTTCAGTTGGCTCCGCCCTTGTTATGACGACCGGCAACTTCTAATTGGTTTGTTGTGTGGTTCGACGTTGAAAAGGGTGGAGCATGTGACGTCAGACTACATAACCAACCAATTAGAAGTTGCCATTCGTCATAACAACTGAAGTTCTCCCCGATTTCTAACTGCCTGTGCTGTTTTGTTGCCACTGAAGATGGCTAAACACAATAGCTGAAACAAATGTTTCAATAAAAGAATTTCATCTTCAGCTCACTAGTAGATGCACCTTTAGTGGTTTTGCACATTTGACAAGTGAGTTTGTAGAATGACGGATTTTCCACTTAGACTTTTTTAAGAAAGGAAAGTAATTGATATTTTTTTCATGTGACTGAAAAATGTCATAATTTTTGGTTCTCGTATATGAGAGAGAGAGAGAGAGAGAAAGAAAGAAAGAGAGAGAGAGAGAGAGAGAGAGAGAGAGAGAGAGAGAGAGATGGATTTTTGTGTGGTTTTTTGAGCACTTCAAAGGTATTATTATTGCAATATAATAAGATTCATATAAAAATGGTCATTTCATATTTTATTTCTGTTCGATTTTGGTGGTTTTAGAACAAGAAGGAAATGGAGGAGGGGGGGAGGAGAGGTTAACTTAATTGAATTCATTCACTTTTCATTTTTTTATGAACAAAGTGGAATTTTTATGTTTTTCTGAACAGAAATTGAAGAAGGATCAAATTTTTATTTTTCCTTAAATATTTTTTTTTGTGTTTCAAAAGATGAAGGTTATCATTATGTATTTTGTTTCTTCGACTTTTTTTGATAAAATTATTCGATAAAATTCCAACAGAAAAATTGATTTAATTCAATTTTCTGTACATTGATCGATTATTCATCAATTTAATGCAACAGTTTGATAGACGTTTGTGTTCATTTTTGAAATATATAAATACAAATTTGGACAATTTTTGTAGGCAGAATTTATTATATATGATAATGTTAAGTTGGTTCACTCTTGATTATTCTCTGTGTTTCAGGAACAAAATGATATAGAAGCTAGAAAGTGTTTTTTTAGAAACTAGAAGGGTATTTTTATGTTTGATATTTTTTTCAAAATAAACTTTTCCAAAACAAAAATTATAAAATATCGTCTGCTTTAAAGTTGTATCATTTTCTAACTGAACATAAAAAGCTTATTTTAAAAGATATCTAACATGAAAATGCCGTTAAGTGATTGAGCTACCCTTCTAGTTTTCAAAACATTCAAATTTCTCTTTATTTTGTAAACATTAAAACCTGGAAACTTCGTTTTTAAAAAAAAAAACACCATTGAGAACAATACAAGTATTTTTTAAAGGAATTTTGTTTAATATTTCCAAAGAAGAAAAAAACAAAACTAGGAAAACAAAAACCGCGTAATCATTAATTAAGACTTTATTAGTATAGTTTTTAAATCGATTAATTAAGTTTCAATTTAAAAATTCTAAAGAAAAGTGCATATCCAATGAAAGTAATCGGTGTGTTGTGTTCCATTGTCTCATAAACAATGAGGGCAAGGAGCCTGCTCATATGGATCGGGGGTGCCCATAGGTGCAGGTTCAGGTTCAGGTGCAGGTTCTCTTCGGTCTAGTCTTGCTGCTTCATTGATGACGGCTGACGAACTTGCCTGTTCAATAAAAAATTTATATACTTTTAATAAATTTTCTGTAATTAATTACAATTGGATGGCAATTAAGCTAAGATCACACATGCAGAAACTTCTAATTAAAAAAGATAGAATTTAATCTCATCTAAAAAGCTGGAAGAAATTCAGCTTTTTTTTCTGTCTACTTTTCTGCAAAATAAATAGAATTGAATTGAATTACAGTAGAATCTGCTTAAGTTGGACCACTTTTTAATTATTTGGGACGACCGCTTAAATGGGCAAAATAAATATCTATTCAGCCACCTTAAGGTGGTTTAAAAGTATACACGTCTCTCGCAAATTGATGAGAAACTAGAAAAGGTTTTAGAAACTAGAAGGGTAGCGCGCAATCAGTTAAGTGTATTTTTATGTTGATATCTTTCAAAATAAACGTTTTATAGAAACAATTAAAATTAGAGGTGGGACGAAATCCGAATCCTAAAAGGTTCTCGAATCCCTTAAATGTAAGAATCCTATATTATATAATCATTAAGAAGATAAAAATAAATGAAATAATATTAAGTATTAAATTTATTAATAATAAAAAACAAGTGTGACGGCACTCAGGGTCGCCACAAGGTGATCCATTGGTGATCCGGGTCCGACCACCAAAATTGCAACAATCCCCGATTTTTTTTTGGTTAGTCAATGCTTCTATTGGACGTCAATGGAGTTAAAACTAATTTTTACCAAAGTTTTTAACAGTTTTTTTTAAGGTTAGGATTCGAAAGACGAAAAAAAAGCGCGAAGATTCGAATATCCCATCCCTAATCATTTTTAATCTCACATAAATGATAAAACGTTTATTTTGAAAGATATCATCATGAAAATAGTATGAAAGTGATTTCAAGAGCTTTTCTTCTAATTTCTGAAAACACTTTCTAGTTTCTTGTTTCATTTTGAACCTGAAAGGTCAATCAAAGGAATCAAGAGTTCGTTTACACTTTAAAATTACATTAATTTCATAAAATTGATGTAATTTATTCTAATAAATACTTACAACGACGAGAAGAACCAAAACGAAAACAGTCAAGAATTTCATTTTGAAATATGATTTTTTGCAGTTTTTCTTTCTATACAAATTATTAACTAGTATAGCGAATTAAACTGATTAACAGTAGAAATATGGGGTCCATTTTATAGTTAATTAATGTTTGATAAAAGTATTGATTTTCCCACAATAGAACATCTGAATTTATTGCGTTTGAAACGGTTTTATTTGATCAGTTTTGTTAAAATATATATTGTACACGTAAGTAAGCAATTAGAAACGTCAGCCGAATTTTTTCTAAGAAACAACATTGTGATCAGGTTCTGATTCCTGATCATCAGGAATAGATTTCCACCCCGTTTTCTAACCAAAAAAAACCCCGGCGATTGTTGCAATTTCGGTGGTCGGACCAGGATTACCAATGGATCACCTTGTGGCGACCATGAGTGTCACACTGTTTAAATGATTTTATGTTAAAAGGTTTGAATAAACGTTTTATAGCTCAGTTTAAAAAAATGGCCCATTTTTGGTTTTTCTATTGAGATTTCGGAAAAAAACTAATTTCGCCTTTTTCAAATTGTTATAAAAAGTTTATTTTGAAAGTTATAATCATGAAAATTTGTTTAGCATTATCACCAACTATTCTAGTTTCTACAACACTTGATTTTTTTCGTAATGTTTCTCCTAAAAACGTTCGCTTGGGGAAGAGACCTCCTATAGAATGATAATCACTGCATTGGCGCCATCTGTGGTGATAAAAACAAAATAAATATCTATTCAGCTACCATAACAAATGAAACTGCTGTCATTCATTTAATTTATTTTAAAATAATATTTGCAAACAATTGCGTTTCTCATTAGAATTTTCTTATCAAATCAATATAATTATGATAACTCAGGTGTTTTAATATTTGCATATGAGACTTTTATCTGTACTTTACACAGGCAGTTAGAAATCGGGGAGAACTTCAGTTGGCTCCGCCCTTTTTTATGAGAACCAGCAACTTCTAATTGGTTTGTTGTGTGGTTCGACGTTGAAAAGGGGCGGAGCATGTGACGTCAGACTACATAACCAACCAATTAGAAGTTGCCAGTCGTCATAACATTAAGGGCTGAGGCAACTGAAGTTTTCACCTATTTCTAACTGCCTGTTCCTTGCGTCATTCAATTCCATAACATATAATGCATTTAATATTTTTAAAAAAAATGTGATGATGAAACTAAAATGCTTTTTTGGGACCTAAGGTCACGCGCACACACACACACACACACACATACATACATTGCCTAAGTTAAAACGTGAAAACTTTTTAGTTTTAATGCGAAAGTAACTTCTAATGTCTTTTTTTTTTGGTTGAAGGTGAAGCCTTTTTTTTTTGTTACTTTAGAACAGTGATTCCCAACTAGGATTCTGCGAGCCTTGTGTCTGGTTTTCCGCAAAAATTTGCAAAAAATAGCAAATAACAAGTAAATATAAAAAAAAAACTATGTTTTTCGGTCCAAGCATTTGTCTACTAAGACATGTTTTTGGGAGTACACGAGTGGAATTTGTTTTATTTTGTTGAAAAATACGTTATTTTAAGGTAGGCTTCTCCTATAACTAGGCTTACAACAATTTCTATTTTGTGGAGGACAGTCCTCTATGTGGAAGAAATGTCCTCCGGTCTCCACGAAGGCAAAAATGTCCTCCACAAAGGCCACACGTTCTAATTTGTGGAGGACATTTTTGCCTTCGTGGAGGTCGAAGGACATTTCTTCCACATGGAGGACTGTCCTCCACAGGTGACAAGCCTATCTATAACGGTAGATTCTGGACATTTCATTCGACGATCCTCCTGTCAAAAATTTGATATGATTAACTGGTCGCACTAGTAAACGAGCAATTAGAAAACGGGATGAACAGAAGTTGGCTCCGCTCTTTTTATGACGACCGGCAACTTCTAATTGGTTGGTTATGGTAGTCTGACGTCACATGTTCCGCCCTTTTCAACGTCGAACCACACAACAAACCAATTAGAAGTTGCCGTTCGTCATAAAAAATGTGCAGAGCCAACTTCTGTTCATCCCGTTTTCTAATTGCCTGTTTGTTGAACCTAAATTATGTGTCAGCCAGGTAGGAGTTCTGAGAGATTTTTTACGAAATATTTCATGGGTTTCCTCCAAACTAGAATGTTCTACAACAAAAAGGTTGAGAATCACAATGTTTAGAATGTGGTTTATCATAATGCGATTTTTTTTTGCTAAATGACTTACTTCTGAGGTTTTTTTTTTTTACTATTTTTTTTTTCTTATTGTTTGTTTTTTTGTCACTTTTAAGACATTATTTTTTTTGGTGTGTTTGAAGAGTAAAAGAAATGCTATTAAAACAGGTTCTGAGGGCATTCATTTTGTTATTTTTTGTTTTTACTCAGCAAGTTTTCACGCAAAATCACATTTTTCTTTTATTTAAAAAAGAAGTAAGTGGGGGGTTGGTTCGTTTTTTCTTTATGGTAAAAGTTTTCTTGAATAACAACAACGACAATGATGATGATGATGATGATGATGATGATGATGATGCAATTTAACATTTTCGGGGATTTTTTTTCTTGTCTTAAGAGAAAGAATCTCATAATTTTTCTCTTTTTTTTTTTGTTTTCTTACTTAATTTGTTTACAAACATTTTTTTTTGGGGGGGGGGAGCAAAATGCTGATCTTGCCTTAAAACATTTCAGAATTTAAGGTTCAAATTCAAGAAGAAAACTTTGCCATTAAGACCTTGTTTCCATTGGGGTGAAAATTTGAACTTTTTGAAAATTTTAACTGGTGAAAAACGGAACAAACGTTGGCCCCTGCCCTATTTATAGTGTATAAAGGCCACGTTTGTTCTATTTTTCACCAGTTGAAATTTTTAAAAAGTTCAAATTTTCATGACAGTTACTCTCACGATTAGAACTATCGCCTTGATTAAATTTTGGTTGTGATTCCAATGGGCGGTTTCTGTTAGTAATGTTTTTTTGTGCTAAATTTGAAGTTTTAATTGTTAAGTTTTCGTCTTGAATTTGAGCCTAAAAACATCAGAGAAAAGAAAAAATTGCACAAAAAAAATGGACGAGATTTACTTTTATATAAAAGAACTGATAATAAATTGTGAAGATATATATCTTGTGACACTTTGCATATTCATATATGAAATATATATAATAAACACAAATCAGTCAAGAGATTCTTAGTGTAATTACCCTTAAGATGAGAAAAACGTTTCTCGTTTTTTTTTTGCATAATCAGGAAATTTGAAAGATAATTTTTTTTTGAACCAACAACAACAACAACTAACTTTTAAATAAAAATGAGAATAATGTTATTATCATTACTCAAGTTACTTAACTAAAAGTACTTATTTTTATGTAAAGAAAAGACATTTTTCTACTTTATTGTTCTAAAGTATTTCATTTTTTTCTAGAGGTTTTTTTTATTGTTGTTATTGAGGGTTTAAACATTTTTTTTTTTAACAAAAAAGTTTTTCGTTTGCTTTGGGACATGAAATGCAAATGGAAAGCACTTTACCATAGACACACACATACTGTATATACAGTATACTGATGGAGTGACAAAAAACATAAGACACACAGAAAAAAAAAGCACACAAATTTATTCATACATAGAAAGTAACTGTAACGTGCATAATAAGAAAACTTGACACAAACACACATAGTGAAAGAGAACGACAGACACGCGCGCCACAAACGCAGTAAAAGAACACACAAATAGACCTGTGCGCCGTAGCCATGGGGCGTAGCTAGGTAACCGCAAGACCCGCAACTGCGGAAGGGGGAGGGCACATGAGGTTTTGGGTGGGGGGCGCAAAAAACGAAATGAAAGTAATGTATTTTCAAAAATAATTGAATAAATTAAGCGAGTGATTTCGAATTGCTTGCTTTGGAAAACAAATCGACTTTCATTTAATATTTACTTTTAAAAACTACATACTTGCACCAGTAAATCTTCATAGAGATCAATGGGCATGGCAGAGGAACGGTCGGAACAACGGTAGGAATAGTCGGAAAAACCTAACCTAACCTAACCCCCTGCAACATGCTTAACTTCCTAACCTTTCCTGACCTTCCGACTGTTCCTACTGATGTTCAGACCTGTTCCGCATTTCATAAAAATAGTACCCCACCCAGTATGAGGGCTATGTGGAGAGGGTGGTAAGAGGGCGCAAAGTTTTAAGTGGCCGGGGGGGGGGGGGGGCGCAACCAAGTCATTCATGCTCCAGGGGTTTACTCCCTGGAGGCATAACTTTTTTTACCGTTCTCAACGTATGGCCCCCACAAAGGCATATATATAGAAACTTAAAGGGCAGGCAATTAGAAATCGGGACATACAGAAGTTAGCTCCGCCCTTGTTATGACGACTGGCAACTTCGAATTGGATTATTGTGTGGATTCGGCGTTGACAAGGGCGGAGCATGTGACGTCAGACTACATAACCAACCAATTAGAAGTTACCGGTCGTCATAAAAAGGGCGGAGCTAACTTCTGTATGTCCCGATTTGTAACTGCCTGTCTTTTTTATTGTTGGATTATTATATTTTTTTCTAACATATTGAGTTATAAATTGAGGCCCCTAAAATTGTGAGGCTCTGGGCAGCCGCCCCTCTTGCGATAAGATGTAAACTGTACACACAAAGAAAGAGATGGTAAAATATTTTTATATTAAGAAAAAAAAAACTTGTGACATTGAATGTTAAAAAGAAAGAAAGATGAAATTGAAGTTTTTGTCTTTGGAGACATTTTGAACGATGGATGTTTCAAGTGTGGCAAACGAGTAGAAAATATACGGATTAAACAGTCCTCCCCCCCATTTCCCCAATATCCATCTATGAATAAAAAGAAGACGACGACGTGAAATGGGGCAAGTTACGGAGCCATGTAAAGGACATGAGAAATTTTTTTTTTAAATCTCGACAGTTCGACTTTAATCTCGACATTTCGACTTTTTCCAGAATCTCGACATTTCGACTTTAATCTCGACATGTCGACTTTTTCCAGAATCTCGACATTTCGACTTTTAATCTTTTATTCTGCCAATATTCTGCCAAAATTCTGCCCATGTTGTGCGCACCATACTCTTAATAATTAAATTATTGCTGCTACAAGAGGGCGCTTGCAATAATTTCATTATTAGAGTATTGTGCGCGCAACATGGCATAATTAACATTTGGCCGAATAAAAGATTAAAAGTCGACATGTCGAGATTAAAATTACAATTTCGAGATTAAAGTCGAAATTTCGAGATTAAAATTACAATTTCGAGATTAAAGTCGAAATTTCGAGATTCTGGAAAAAGTCGAAATGTCGAGATTTAAAAAAAAATCTTGCATGTCCTTTAAAGAGCTCCGTAGGAAGCTCTTTAAAAAATGGTAGATGCAAATCCCTCCCTCTCCCCCTTCCCCACATCCAATTTTTATAAAAGTTGGTGGTTTCAGGCTACAAATACAAATATATATATATATAAACCATATGATAGAAGTATTGCCTTTGTTTGTCTTATCTTGCAAACGATTTATATAAACATTTCACATGAGTCTCTCTCACCTTTATTTCATTTGTACTTGTCTTGAACAATGGAATCAGGTGAAATAGAAAAAACAAAACAAAAGAAAAAAAAATGTTCTACTTTTTTAGCCTTTAGATTAGAAAAAGAAGAAGACAAAGAATTCTTTTAGAATTTTTTTCTTAACTTAAGTTTTCAGACAAAAAAAAGACACAAAGTTAAAATATATAGTGTATTTTTTATATGCAAAGCGTTTTAATAGAAAAAAATGGTTGGTTTTTTTGTTGTTGTTGTTGTTTTTGTAAAAGATCAAACAAAATTTTCATCTGGATTTTGTGTGTTTCAAACCCCCTTTTTTTCTATCTCAGATTCTCATTTTAGTATTTATATTGTATATACTGTAGATATACAAAATGCACTAAAGTGATGGTGTATGATGAAGGTCAGAGTGATGAATAAATAGGGACAGAGTAATAGGATAATAGGGAGACGACAGAGTGATGGAGAAATAAAGACGAAAGTGATGAAGAAATAGGAGGAAGTCAGAGTGATGGAACAACAGGGTCAGAGTGATGAAGAAAGAGGAAGTCAGAGTGAAGATGAAAGAAAGTCAAGAGTGATGATGAAAGAGGAAGTCAGAGTGAAGAAACAACAGGGGTCCGAGTGAAGATGAAAGAAAGTCAGAGTGATGTATAAATATGGTCCGAGTGATGATGAAAGAGTCAGAAAATGAAGAAATATGGGTTAGAGTGATGGAGAGGGTTAGAGAGAGAGAAAGAGAGGAAAAAGAGGGTCAGAGTGATGTTGAAAGAAAATTAGAGTGATAAGAGAGAGGCAGAGTGATGAAAAAATAATCTGAAGAGATGATGTGATTAAGAAATCCAGAGAGTGGTGCTAAATTTTTATATTAGAGTAATACAAGACTAGAGACAGAGTGATGAAGGATTAGGAACAGACTAATTGAAGAAACAAGAGACAGAGTGTGATGGTGTAAGAAAGTCAAGAGTGATTCAGACAGAAATAGGGTCAGAGTGAATTAGAGAAAAAAAAAAGGAGTGTTTGATAAAAAAGAAATAGACTAACATATCTAACCCGACGCATGCGCACAAATGCAAACAATCACACACATCCTGCCCTCGGCCCCACATACACACAGACATGTGTCTGTAATCTCGAGTCGCATCTCATTTTAAAGGCATATTATAATATACTGTATATACTTGAGCCTTATCTTAATTCTAGGCAATTGCCATATTATGAGATAGATCTCTTCTCTATTTCTAAGATATTCCAACAAGAAAAAGAAAAAAAAAATGAAATCTTTTAAGAAGAAGAAGAAGAAGAAGAAGAAAAAAGTTTCTGTGGTAAATTGAATTTTCATGTTTGTAGGAAATGGCAGCCTTACATTTTTGAGTGACTGATGTTGTTTCTTAGAGATTGAATGTCCCTTTTAGGATTGATAAAATATAACTACAATGTAGATGGGATTTCAGGGGTTCAAATGGGAGGTGAGGCTGCTGCTAACATTTGAGTGATTTTAACTTTTGACTGTTATCACTGATATCATACTTATATATATATATTTTTTTCATGATTCAAGTCTTTTTTCTTTAAACAGTAATTTCAAGGTTTAAGAAGAGGGAACATTACATTTTTTTTTTTGGAACAAACAGTTGCAAGAAAAAAAATTGAAGGTTATGAAAGTATTCAAAGGATATTAGTCTGGTTCGTTCGGAACCAGTAGAACCTGTTCACCAATTACCAAAATTGAACCAGTTCGTCAGTCTAGGTCGAACTGACAAGAACTGGTTCAGAACCGAGTATATATTCTGTTCGGATCTAAGTTTCGCCACCTCTAACTAATATGATGCGCAAATCTGATAATGAATATTGGGAACCGGTTCTGATATCAGTTCGTCGATTTTGACGAACCAGTTCAAACGCATTAGCAGATTTGCACACCACATTTAGACTAATGTGATGCGTAAATCTGTGCAAGGTTTAGCATTTACTGCACGAATCTGTGCAAGATTGAGCATTTGCTGCACAAATCTGTACAAGATTGAGCATTTACTGCACGAATCTGTGCAAGATTGAGCATTTACTGAACAATTCTGTGCAAGATTTAGCATTTACTGCACGAATCTGTGCAAGATTTAGCATTTACTGCACGAATCTGTGCAAGATTTAGCATTTGCTGTGCAAATCTGCTACCACATATTGGGAACTAGTTCGTCAAGATCGACGAACTGATCAGAACTGAATTCCAAAAAAAAAAAAAAATCGCGAACCGATTAAACTAGTTCCGAATCAAGTAGAAACGATTGGGTTCAGGGCCAGTCTTAAAGTATGCGAGGCCCGACTCAGTCTCATGCACCAAACAATGAGCTGGGCCGGTAAAAAAAAATGTTTAGTCAACAGCGCGTGGCTCCTGAAAGCACGAGACTTAAGGCGGTTGCTTCGCTGGCCTTGCTCTAACACGGGGCCTGGTTTGGTTTTACTCATTGCCACCTCTCTATATATACTGTATACACACACGTACAAAATATAAAATACACATCCATTTTTAATGTCATGTTTTTTTGGAGGGGGGAGTGAAAAAAAGGGAAATGAATATATATATGAAATAATATTAACTAAAAAAAGTGAACTTTATTTACAAGTATCTTTTACACATTGTTATTTTTACATGATTTCACCATTAATTCACTTTTCAAAGAGAATTTTTTTCTTGTTTTTGTTGTTGAAAAAAGTGGGCTTAGAGGAAGGAAAAAAGTACTGAATTACATGTTATGAATATTCTATTTTTTAAAAAAAAACTTTCTCTTTTTTATGTGTCTGTTTAGTGGGTGTAATATACAAATGTCGACTTATACTTTCATTATTAACAATTGAAATGTATAATAATAATAATAAAGCAAGAAACACATACAAAACAATAGGTTAACATTACATCTTCATCTTCATTATATTTTTTGCTGAACAGGTTTTATTATAATATGAAAAAAAAAACATTATTTTTCGGCTTTTTTTGTATATTTTATGGTAAAAAAAAGCTTGTAATTTTATTTTTTTGCTTCTTCTTGCTTTTTCTAGTTTTCTTTGTATTCATTTTTTTAAAAATATATATATATATATCAGGGAGGAAATGCATGAGAAATATCTCTCTCATTGTGTTTTTTTCAGCTTATTTTTTGGTTGTTGTTGTGTGAAGTTCCATTAAAAACCACATTGTAGACAAGACAGACAGACAGACAGACAGACAGACTGACAGAAATGTTATAAGGGCGCAATCGGAAACTGTATTTATGCTGGAAAAGTATCTGAGAAGGGATGAATTTTGCTTCTCTTCCGCGAGACCATTTTTTTTTAAAGGAGAAATTTCCGGATGTGCTTGATTTTGCTATTTTGCTTCTCAAATATGAAACTATGAAACTACTTTTGCACCCATTGATTGCAAAAGATGACGTTTTTCATTAACATATTACTTTCTAACCTTCGAACTTAAGATCCGCCATGTTTAATTTAAATGGGCTTCGCAGAAAAAATGCTTGTGTAAAAGCAAGGTAGATGGCGCCTGCAACCTCCATAAGGTGGCCAACTACACTCGTCGCCGATTAAGTTGAAATAGAATGCAGCCTTTTAGCTCTAAAAAGCGTCAAAAACGACCTTAATTATCAGCACGTGGACAAACTTACCCCCAAAACACAATATAAGTGAAGAGCGAGCACGTGTAGAAATAGCGATGACGCAATTAAAAGTTTGCCACGTGCAAAAAAAAAGGTCAGTGTCAGTACATTTCTATGGGAGGAGGGCTAATGGCGCCATCTAATGCTACAGGATGGACCACGAACAGCGGATTTATCCAAACTCTTTATTATTTTGTTATTCAGGAGCAAAATTAAGAGGAACTGGAATGTGTGGTTTAATAAACTATAATAATTGGTGATAATGTTGTCATGATGATGACATCTTTCAAAATGAACTTTTTATGACAATTTGAAAGGTTTTCATGAAATTTCAATGAAAAAACCAAAAAAACGGGTCATTTTTCAAACTGAACTACAAAACTGTTAATTTTATAAGATATTGCCATGAAAAAACTTTTAACAGAATCTTTTACCCTTCTAGTTTTGAAAACAATTTGAATTTTTTTCATAATGACATTTTGTTTGCGTCCAAATTTTCCAAAAATGTCTATAGAGCTTAGCATGAGTCACTTCAGTGGCGCCATCTAGAAATAGAAAAGCAAAATGAATATCTATAAAGCCACATTAAGGGATTGAGCTTACCCTTTAGTTTCTAAAACTAGCTTCTTAAAGACAGAATAACCAGAGTTTGTGTGAAACCGCCGAGAAAATAAAGTATGGCGTATTATATGCTTACTTTCTTGAGAATGGCAGGTAGAGCTAGGTTAGATTTCCGGACAATACGTTTTCTTTACAGAATTACAGTTTTTTCAGTCGTTTCCGATTGCACCCATTGAAACAGATGCAGAAATGAATGAAAGATGAAGTTACTCAATATGTGTTATTATGTATTGAGTTTCATTTTGAATTTTCTTCCTTTTGTTTCTCTTCTTTTTTATTCATTGAAAATATGGAAATGTATAATAAACTACATTAGAACAACAGAGAAAGGAAAAAAAGAGAACACAAGAAACAGAAAATCATCACACAAACTGATACCAGAAAATGCATTTGAAATGAGATTTGATTGCTGTAAATACAAAAGAGAGAATAAATGTATTTATAATTGTAACTTGAGGGTGAAGTTAACATTTTAGAATTTTCGAGTGTTTGAAAATCGTTCAAAAATATGACAAAAAAATAAACGATATATTACATATATATATATTATGCCAGGTCTATGTATCTATCTGTCTCTGAAGTAACGCTGTACAACCATTGAAGCAAGTCGGAATTTATATAAATTTGAATAAATGAACCGCTTTTTTTCTCAAGGTCAACTATATGTTCCACACTCCCCATCCAAGAACCCCATGATATTAAATTGGAGAAGGGGGAAAAGGTTGGAAAGTGTAGAGGGGGAAGAGAGAAACATGGAGGGAGGAAAAAATGGGGAGGGGTGACTGAAATTGAAATGAAAGGAGTAAAAAAGGAACAAACGACGCGCATGCGCACAATTGCCTGTAATTTTGCGCTCGTCATTTACAATGGGTTACCCCACTAGTATTTATATATTATGCTTTGTTTGTCTGTGTATAACGCTGTACAAACAAGAACAGAAATATTTAAGCACGTCGGAATTTATTTAAATTTAAATGAACCAGTTTTTTTCTCATGGTCAACTTTATGTTGCGCTCTCCCCATTTTAGTAGCAAAATTAAACTAGAATTTTGCTCTCGTCATTTATGACGGGATTACCCCACTATTTTGACCCAACTTTTGGCCGTATAAAAAGTTTATTTTGAAAGATATCAACATGAAATACTAGTAAGTGCATCAGCAACCCATTCTAGTTTCTAAAAAAAACACACTTTCAATTTCTGTTTTAAGTGCTGCTGCTCTTCGGAAACTGCAGAATAATCCAGAATTTTCGGAAAAAACACCTGTTCTTAAAACAGTCTTTTATTTTAAGTGTAGTCAATAATAAAATATGCGTAAATATATAAGATTAACGTTCATTTTTCTTTTCTCAGAATGAGAAGAATTATGATAGATTAATTATTGATTGTTTGATATATTATATATATATATATATATATATATATATATATATATATATATATATATATATATATATATATATATATATACATATATACACTTTTTTCTCTCTCTCTCTCTCTCTCTCTCTCTCTCTATGTTTTAAGTGAAATTGTTCATTGAAAATTCAGTCAGCAATTTTGGCCACAGAAAAATCCATTTGCATATTTAAAGGTGCTTAAAGTCTTAAAGAAAGGTTTTAAGTTAGGTGGAAAAAAGGGATTTAGATATTGAAGGGGGGCTGGAGCCCTTATGGGAATAAAAGGCCTCCTCCTCATTCAATTTTGTTTGTATCTTTTTATAGGTAGTTAGCTTAACTAAGAAAGGGGGGTGTGATTGGAGAGAGAGAGAGAGAGAGAGAGAGAGAGAGAGAACAGTGAAGACAACAACTGATCTCAATTTGTCAGTCAGTTATGTTGTGTACATTCTAGTATGGAAGGTGTTGTTGGTGTTTGGACTTTCAAAGACGTCGTTTTTCTTAATCCGTTTCTCTAATAAAACCTTGAGATTTGAGTGCTTTTCTATAGTTTCAAGAAGTCCTTTGTCTTAATTGCTTTATAGCAATTTTATGAAGGAATCTTCTTTAGATATGATTAGATCTCTTATGAGTTTTTTTTTCTTTCTGGCACAAATTCAAGAGGGGAAACTTAACCCTTGAACTCTAACTTTAATCCTCTGAGCAGAATTTGAACCGAGGAAAACCTCCCTTGTTAAGAAATATCAATCATCTAAACTCTGTTTAGAGAGTTACAGTTGAAATTCAAGTGCCAAGTTTTCTTCTTGAATTTAGTAATCAGTTAAGTGACTGACTATAGAAAACTAAAGAAAACGTTATCATCTGTAAAGAAAAACAGAAAAGTAGCATACGGAAACAGCATCGTCTGTAAAGAAAAACGTGTCCGGGAATAATTCGAGCTCCACTTACCCTTATTGCTTTATAGAGTTTATAGGGTTTATTATAGAGATAAAGTTGGTAATTCTACGTTTAAAGGAAAACTTGAAAGTGTTTTAGAAACTAGAAGAGTTAATACCTTATCTACAATTAAGAAGTTAAATGCATTTAAATATTAAATATGTTCTACAGAGCTCTGTTAAGGACAAAGTTTGACAAAGAAACAATGATTTGTTATTTTCCCCCAAATATGAGTCTATAGAACGCTTCATATGAAGGAGAGGCCATCATGCAAACATGGCGCCTACTTTATTTTCTCGAGAAAGCAAGTATTGTGAATTCAGTGCTTTCTTTCTTGAGAAAATGAAGTAGACGAGCCATGTTTGCATTATGGCCGTGTACAGTATTCCTATGGAGCTTTCTATGGACTCATGATTGTTTCTTTGTTCTTAACAGGGCTCCGTAGAACATATTTAATATTGAAATGCATTTAAGTTTTTAATTGTAGATAAGGTATTAACTCCTCTAGTTTCTAAAACACTCAAGTTTTTCTTAAAACGTAGAATTACCAACTTTTGAATTGCAACCTTAAAGTTGCAAAAAAACAAATCTATAAACCAATCAGGGCACAGTTAGGCATTTAGAAATCGGGACGAACACAAGTTGGCTCCGCCTTTTTTTATGGACAAACGGCAACTTCTAATGAGTGGTTATGTAGTCTGACGTCACATGTTCCGCCCTTTTCAACGTCGAACCACACAACAAACCAATTGGAAGTTGCCGGTCGTCATAAAAAGGGCGGAGCCAACTTGTATTCGTCCCAATTTCTAAATGCCTGTAATCAGGGCACATATTGGGCCATATTTTTTGTCAGCAGCACCACATATATATATATATATATATTTTTGTGTGCTTGTCATTGCAATAAGTTTTTGAATCAATAGGTGTTTTTGTTGTTGTTCTTCTCATTATGAAACAACAATCGAAAGTAAGGAAATGGGTTGACCTTTTTTTAAGGTCTCTCAAGATCTTCGAAAAATATAAATTAGTTTTTTCTACTCTTTTGTTTTCTCAACTTTTGCCATTCATTCAATTGGTCGTTTGTTTCTCTGTAGGTCTCACTTTTGAAAGACCATTAAATGAAGTTTGGTCACAATAACGTTTTTCTTAACGAGTTGTTTCTTTCTCTAAAGAAAAAAAGGTGATTTTTCTAAGAAGAAAAGGTGGTAAATCGAAAGGGTGACAACTTTTTCGATTACTATTTACTATTTTTTGTGTCGATTTGTAAAATGTCTATTGGTTTGTCTATTGGTTTGTCTATTGGTTTATGTATGGTGAGTAGTGATCCTCTGCAGTTAAAAAAGTTAACCACAGTTAATTTGCTATAGTGGATAACAACAACTATGGTTACATTAACCATGATTATATTTCTGTGCAATGGAGTTAACTCAACTGCATTGACAGTAGTGTGGTTTAAACCACATTATTTAACAGTTAAAATACGTCACATCCTGCGTTTTCAAACAAATTTAGCCTACAAACAACATGGCGGATAGTTTTTAACTATAAATCAGGAGTGAAATTGTCACAAAATTACATAACTGTTTAATAGGAGTCTTTTCAATAATATAGGTATTATTAGTACAGGCAATTAGAAAACGGGATGAACAGAAGTTGGCTCCGCCCTTGTTATGACGACCCACAACTTCTAATTGGTTGGTTATGTAGTCTGACATCACATGCTCCGCCTTTTTTTCAATGTCGAACCACACAACCAACCAAATAGAAGTTGCCGTTCGTCATAAAAAGGGCGGAGCCAAAACGTCTGTTCATCCCGTCTCTTCAATCTTGTCTGTACAGTTAACTATAACCTTAGTTAAGTAACTGCAGTTATTTTTTGTAGTGGAAACAAATTTGGTTACGTTAACCATGGTTAAATGTCTAAACAATGGAATTAATTATAGTAAAATACGTCACTTCCTCCGTTTTCAAACAAATTTAGCTTACAAACAAGATGGCGGACAGTGAGAACACTCAATTTTTGACTGAATGAGGATTGAAAATTTCACAAACTGCACAACTTTTTTTTAACAGGAAGTGGAACCGAACAGGAAGTGACACAAAATTATTTAACCTCAGTTAAGTGTCTTAAAAATGGAAACACATCGCAGTTATTTTCTGTAAGTGGAAACGAGGGATAAAAAAATATTGAAAGTTATTAGAAACTAGAAGAGTAGCTGAATCATTTAATACTATTTTCATGTTCACATCTTTCAAAATAAACTTTTTCTAAACAAAAATTTAAAGTTTATTTTAAAAGATATCAAAACATGAAAATGCTCTTAAGTGATTGAGCTGCTGCTAACCGTTCTAGTTTCTAAAACAATTTCAAGTTTCTCTTAATTTTGCTTCTTCTTGGAAGACAGAATAACCAATAGTTCAAAGGTCAGTTTACACTTTAAACCCACTTTAATAAGTTTGTAATTTTATTTTTATTGGATTTGTTGTTTGTTGTTTGTTGTTCCTCCAGTTTATGATGTTTTTTGTTGCAATTTTCGATTTCCCCATGGTAACAACGTATCCTCCTCCACCCTAATATAATTATATTTACACATTCTATGACTGTTACATTCCCATCTATGTTTTTTTGCTACTGACGCCCACTTTCCAGGGCTCATCATTGATCTACTTGTAAAGGTAGGGAAAATAACACTGAGGCCGCCTCACTAATTCCTTCACCTCCTTCTTCTCTATCCTCCTAATAGCGCAAATCATCCTCGCTTTGTGCCATAGCTGAGTGTGACCAATAGATGGCGCAAACTGTACTTAGAGCTTCAGTTACAATACGATTCAATGGACATGCAAACAAAATGAATGACATTTTTAAGGCAAGATGTCTTCCTTCAAGTTTCAAAATGCAGATGATTCATCACTCACTTTTGGAGTTTTTTGAAATTTTCATTTTTTTTGACAATTTTTACTTTTTTGAATTTATGGGTTTTTATGGTCCTCGGAAATCTGTTGGGCCCTCCCTGAGTTCATTTCAGTGCTTTTCAGGGCATCTAGAAGACTTTCATTTCTTGCCATTTTTTGTAAATATTCATGGACTATATAGTCTTGGAATATTTATATAACTTCGAAAATTCATTGCATGTGAACCAGCAGAGCGGGAATGGAACTGTTGGAATCTCTAAAATTCCCAGAGATGTCTGGAATTGCAGGGATGTCTTCAATACCAGTGTGCACTGCACGCTTCAAAAGTTACGCCGTTCAGAGTGGACGTAGTTGAAGTGTAACTATGGTTCTTCATGAAGTTTTAACTTTGAGAATTCTTTGCAGGTGATTTATGGGTTTTTACGGTCCTCGGAAGTCTGTTGGGTCCTCCTGAGTTCAATTCAGTACTTTTCAGAACATCTAGAAGACTTTCATTTTTTGCCATTCATTGAAAATATTCTTGGACATACCCCTAGCTCCAGTACTGATTATGCCTCATACTGGCACCTAGCTCTTCAAGTTGCTTCGAAAGCGCTTGAATGCTGAACACATGCAAATAACTCGTAGAAAACATCAATTGGATGCATTTCGAATGGAGGAATACCAGTCATTTTTCATCATTTCTATTAGGCAATTTGCATAAATTACAAATTTTTCTTCTTATATACAGAATAAGCTCTGAATAAAAGGAATTCTGTGGTTGAATGTAACACATTACAATTACCATGGGACAGCGAGAGTCTGAGTGAGGGTGGATGTGTGGGGGTGGGGGTGTGGACTGCGAGGGTCATCATCCTCTGTGATGATGATGATGATGATGCTGATGACCATGTTGTCCAAATGAGAATGAATGAATGAATATTGAGCTCAAGGGAGGAGAGAAAAAATAAGGAGGCGTTTTTTCACTTCTTTTATTTACTTGTGTCTTTATGTTTGTAACATAGTCAGTCAAAAGGGAAAATTAGTCATTATTTACATTGACTAGCCAATGTACAAATTCAACATTGCTTTAGGAAATCTGCACAGTCAGTAGCATATTTAAGACAATGTACAAAATTCCTTAAAGAGGTAAACTGTGTTAAGTCACAAAATCTAAACTTTGCCAGAGGAGTCATTTGAAATTTGTTCTCTTCATTGAAGGGAATAATAGGACTTAACATTGTATACCACCATCTAGCGGCCGATTTATAAAACTATGGACATAACGCTGTTTACCGCTGACAGAACTTGACAAGCTGATTCATAGTACAAGTATGTCAAAATCGTGTTGTTTTTTAAATGGGACTTAACACAGTTTACCTCTGAAGCGCACTCAGATGGTGTAACTGAATCTCATAAGATGTTTCAGGAACAGCTGATTTTGAAGTTTCTGCGTTTTAAGACTAAGAAATTGAAAGTCTTTTTAGAAACTAGAAGGGTAGCTCAATCTCTTAAGGGTATTTAGATAAAAAATTAAGAAATGATTGTTTGTCTTCTTAAAGTTGTGCCATTTACAAACGTTGATAAAACGTTTATTTTAAAAGATATCATAAACATGAAAATACCATTAAATGATTGAGCTACCCTTCTAGTTTCTAAAACACATTCAAGTTTCTCTGAATTTTGTTTCTTTAAAGACAAAAATAATCGAAAGTTAGCAGAGCGTTTTCACGTTAAAACTTGCATAAGAATTTCCATGTTGATATATTTTAAAATAAACTTTTTATGGCACTTCGGAAATTTTTTTTTAGTAAATTTTGAATTTTATCAGACGATTTTTGTTTTTCTCTTAATTTAAATATGAAAAATTTGAAATTGTCATAAAAAAATTTATTTTAAAATATATCATCAACATGAAAAATCTTCTCAAATGATTCCAAGTACTTACTCTTCTAGTTTTCTAAAAATATTTTCAATTTCTTCTTTAATTTGTTTGCTTCTGAAATTGCATCGAGAATAAAATTCAACAATTTTAATTATAATTTTCATTTGCATATTTTTTGTTGTAAAAATGGCTGCTAATAAAAAAAAAACACTCCTCGGGCTAATTTTATATACATATATTGACTAGTCAATGTATATAATGACTGATTTTTCACTTTGTTTTTAGAAAATATGTTTGTGATAATGTGTATGTTTGGATGTGTAGAGGAGGGGGTGGGTGAGAATGATGATGATGATGATGGGTGTTGTTGTTATTATTGAAGGCGGCGGCCCCTCTAGTATTTTTTTTCTTCTTCACTTTACCGATTTCGGTTCCTATTTTAATGATACGAATCGATTTTCACCCTCCAACGACTTCTTTTGCCTTTTTATTTTTTGATTGGTTTAGGTGGAAAGTAAAAAAGTTTTGATCGTTATCACGCAATTTTTTTTTTCTTCACTTCTGTTCGTTGTTTCGTCGCGCCTTTTTTTATATAAATAAAATCTAGAAATGAGGTTTTGCGTTAGATACTAGATAGGACACAAATAGGATTTCGATCTTGCTTTTTTTTAGATCTGTATTTTTTCCCATTTGAGTAAGAGATTAGGGGTGAACTGCGGTGGAGTGGGCCGCAGGAGGTTTGTAGGGCGCATCTTGGACAGGCAATTAGAAATCGGGATAAACAGAAGTTGGCTCCGCCCTTTTTATGACGACTGGCAGCATCTAATTGGTTTGTTGTGTGGTTCGACGTTGAAAAGGGCGGAACATATGTGACGTCAGACTACATAACCAACCAATTAAAAGTTGCCGGTTGTCATAAAAAGGGCGCGGAGCCAACTTCTGTTTATCCCGATTTCTAATTGCCTGTGCATCTTGGAGGGGCAAAGGTGGCGCACTGTTTTAAGCAGCAGAGGGCGGCAGGGAGGCGCAATATTTTTTGTGGCGCCATCATTTTTACCTCCTATGAAGAACAAAGGTGGGTTTAAGGTGTAAACGCCCTTCGAACTCTTGATTATTCTGTCTTTTAGAAGCTAAATTATGAGAAACTTGAATGTGTTTTAGAAACTAGAAAGGTAACTCAATCATTTAATGGTATTTTCATGTTGATATCTTTTAAAATAAACTTTTTATTTAAGTTTGAAAAAAATGACCCAATTTTAAGTGAATAATATTTTTTAAATTTTTTGACTACAAAAAATGTTATTTTTTCAAAAAAAATATCAACATGAAAATTTCCTTAAGTGTTTCAACTACTCTTCTAGTTTCTAAAACGCATCCAAGTTACTGTTATTTTACACCTAAATGACAGAACAATCATGAGTTCGATAGGCTTTTTACAGCTTAAAACCACCTTAACAACCACTTTTAAGGTTCAAACGTGTAAACTTCAATGACACGCACGCACGAAAAACGAAGACAGACTTGCGAAACAGGAATTCAGACACACGAAACAGGGAGAAACACACACGAAATAAGAAATACACACGAAAAAATAAGGCAGACACACGAAATAAGAAAACAGGCACACGAAAAAGGAAGAAAGACGCACAGAAAAGAAACACACACACGAAAAAGGAACTCACGCACGAGAAAAGGAAGAAATAACACAGTGAAAGGGATGTTACACAGATACACGCATGAAATAAAACATACACACGAAAAAAATAAGGCAGACACACGAAACAGAGAGAGACACGCACGAAATAGGAAGACAGACACACGAAAAAGGAAGAAAGACACACAGAAAAGAAACACACACACGAAAAAGGAGCTCACGCACGAAAAAAGGGGGGAAATAACACAGAGAAAGGGAGGGAGGACAGATAAAAACACACAGATTTAAAAGATTTATAAAACACACATAAAATAGGCAGAAAAAATACGCAGAAATGACACGCACGCACGCACGCACACCAGAAGAACACGCACACACCTTTGAAAGAAAGAACATTCATGAATCCAATTTGCGTTTTCGGAATGTGTTCTCTCTTATTTATGTCTATGTGTGTATATAAATGTATTATGGGTTGTGTTGTTATTTGAGTATTTTCTGATTCCTTTTCATGAAAATCAATGCGGGGAAATTCATTGGTTTGTCCACGCAACCATCTCGTTAGGTGAAATGATGTCTTAATCAAATTTGTACGTTCGCAATCATTCTACTCTAGAAAGACACACACACAAAATAGATGAATGTACCTTTTTTCCCCAACCAAACATTTCAAATAATAGGGTGTGTTTTTTTACCAATTTACACATTTTCTAAATTTTGACATTGCCACAATTTGTTTTTTCTTCATTCAAATCTGGAAGAAATCTCTAAAAAAAATAAATTTGAAGTTTTGTTTTGAAAACTAGAATGGTAAAAACGAAGATGCATTAATTATATATTTTTCGCGATAAAAAAATAAGTTTTATGACTTTTTTTAAATTTGTCTTTTATGTTTTCAAACTGGCGTAATTTTTTAAAATGTAAAATGATTATTGGCCCTCATGAGATTGGCCAATGGTTGATAATGGTTTCTAATCTGAATTGAACCACCTGAATTGAAATGGTGATTACTTTGATTTCTCAAAGGAAGAGAGAGAGAGGTAGGTGTTGATGAAAGAAAATAATAATAATGACTAACTCTTTTGTGTTTTTTTGGACAATGGACAACAACTACCTTTGTGTTACAACATCATTTATTTTTCCTTTGTCACCATTTTTTTTTTCATTATTTACTTTCACATTTTAGTTTTCTGAAAGAAAGTGAAAGAGAAAATCATTTAGTATTAGCAAGATATAAACATACAGGTAGCCCAACTTAGAACGCAGCCTATGGAGCATTCCGTGCTAATTTTGTGTAGCTAATAGACGGCGCCACCTCTACTTAGAGCTAAATTTCTACTCACACCAATATAAATATATAGAGCTAAAGGTAGGTTTATACTCAAAACTTTGCTAAGATTTGCAAGCTTTCAAGCTCCTAAAAACGAGCTCCCCAAAGCTTAGCTTGTTCATACAAACAATGTGTTCTTGCAAGGTTTACGTCTAACCTTTATACCCTGCTATAAAAACAGATATACAAAACATTAGAACCCTTCTCCTTCTGGAAGAAAAAAGGTGTGACTTGTTCACCCCATTTGTGTATCTGTTTCATGATTGGTGCTTTGATTTGCTAAGCTTTGAAAAGTTGAACAATTTCAAAGCTAGCTTCATTGCTCTGGAGAAGACAAAAATCTGAAGCTCTGACGTCATTTTTGAAGCTTCGTAGGCTGTTTTGCCACTTAGCAAGGAAAGTATAAACCAAGCCTGAGAGCTCTTTCTGTGAAGCATTTCATGCCTAAAGTGAGTGTGACCGACAGATGGCGCAAACTGTACTTAGTGACTCAGTTATAATAGGGTTCAGAAGGTACAGGCCTAAAAAATGGATAAACCTTTTAAGCAAGATGTCTTCCTTCTAGCTTCAAAAAGCAGATTTTTCTTCACTAATTTTTGGCTTTACTTTTATAAATGTATCTTAAGTTACACCATGCAAACAAGGGATCTTGTAAAAGAGATTCAAGCTCATTTACAGATCTGATATCTGACGTTTCAGATCTGTTATTCCAGATCTCATCACTCACCCACATGATTATTTTGTCTCTTAACATGGGAGTGGAGTTACCTGTATGTATACGTATATTTGTTGAGTAATGGATGATATTTTTTCCATTCATGTAATAGAGAGAGAGAGAGACGGACCACCTAGGCCTACTTAATAATGTTCTTCTCAAAACTGAGGTGTCTAGAAATTTGGTGCAGTCAGCAACATTACAAACACAATTGAGACAGACTTTTTTTTTCAGTAGAAAAGAATGAAGAAGAGTAGAAGGAGCTTTTTTTTCAGGAAAAGGGGGTGGTGGGGTTGGGAGGTAGGTTTGAAAATTAATAATATTTTATAATCCTGAATGTGTTTGTGTGTATGTCAATATGTGCAACAAACAATCCATCATTTTGAGACTGTGAAATTTTTCTTTTTCGTCACACGTATTGCACTATAGGCCTATAGGCCTATATAGACCTATATAGGCCTACATATATATATATATACAATGTATATGCAGATTTATATTGTGTTGACTTCACATACCTTTATCTCAAGATTAATTTTCTTCTCTTTTACTACCGGCTTTTTTATTTTCCGCTTTTTTTTGACAATCTCTCAAAGGATTTTAACTTTATTTACGAAGATGGAGGTGGTTTTTAAGACACAGAAAGAGAGGGAGTTTTTTTTGTTGTTTTGCATTGGAGACACTGTTTGGCGTTACGCACATAAACAAAGAGAACACACGCATATACATTAGGATACCATATGATAGATAGAGAGAGAGTGAGAGAGAGAGAGGGAGGGAGAGTGTGAGATAGAGTGAGCGAGAGAGAGAGAGAGAGAGGGAGAGAGCGAGAGAGAGAGAGAGAGAGAGAGAAAGAGAGGGGAATGGAAGGAGAGATAGAGAAGGAGTTTTGTTTTGCATTGAAGGTATTGTTTGGCGTTACGCACAAAGAGAACACACGCTTATGCATAAAGATAACATAGTACAGAGAGAGAAAGAGACGGAGAGTTTTGTTTTGCATTGGAGACACTGGCGTTACGCACATGCATAATGAGAACACACATGTGCAGAAAAATAAAATAGTACACACACACACATATATATATATATATAAAAGTGGTAGAAAACACACATTCTAATTAAATATACAGAACACGCATACACACAGAAGAGATACAAATTACGCACATACTAATTAACAGGGCAAGGAGGTTCATGCACTTAAAAGCAACAAAATATGCATTTATTCATGCAACAAAAACAACTAAATATGCACTGTAAACAAATCTTATTCAATATTTCACCTATGAAAATTGAAGAAAAAGGCAAACAAGCAACATTTTTAAATTTTTAAATTCAAAACTTCATCGACTTTTTGTCAAAAAAACTTTAATATTTAGAAAAATTTCTCTCAGCATCAAAGGATGTATGTACGAGGAGGAGTGCAAGTGGTTCAGAGTATCATTTGTATCAAGTTCATCGTTAATTTAATTTATAAGATGAACCTCATTCTATGTTCCTCCCTTATAAACAGTATATTTCCACAATTTTCATGAAGTCAGAAAAGTTCTGAGACCTATTTTTTTTTTGCCAATTTTGTCAAAATATGCATGCTTTGAAAAAAAAAACGACAAAATATGCAAAAACATGCATTATAAAATTCATATATTTAGCTTTAGCATGATAGGAATCATGTTCCTATCTCATTTAGCATGAATTCTGAGCCAAAATACTAAACATGCATTTTGCATGAACCTCCTTGCCCTGCTAATTAAATATGTAGAACTTAAAAGATACGCACATAAAACAGATATAACACGCACTCATAAAAGAGGTAAAAAGCACACCCATTCTAATTAAAGAGATAGAACACACATAAAACAGATAGAACACACATAAAACAGATAGAACACACACACACACACCTAAAAGGAGTACAAACACACATTGAAGTGTGGTTTATGGTGAGCCTGAATGGGGAGTTTAGACTTTCAAACACTTGATTACAATTATGTACAAACTTCACTTAAATAGAACTGAGAAGAAAGATTTAATGATTAAGATAAACTACATTCGCCCTGAGATTCCATCTCAACACAAAAAAGAGTTATGAATTATTATTAGGGATCGGATTTTTATGCAAAATATCAAGCAAACTGTTTTCTCAGTTTGTGGCCCAAGTGCAAATATTGTGAAGTAATCATCATAGAATAACTGCAGTTATGCTTTTTCTAATCAAAAAATGCTCGTTAGAGGCTAGATGTCTAGTTATTATCAGTTGTTAACTAGAAAGTTATAGCCTCTAATCAGTATTTTTTCGATTAAAAACAATGTAATTGTTGTTGGTCGATCTAAAGGCGAGATTGTTACTTCACAATTGGCACTTGGGCCACAAATTGAGAAACATTCCGGTTGATAATTGCATAAAAATCCGAGCCCTAGTTATTATTCATCATTTATTCTTCTCATGGAAAAGGTCTATTCTAGTCTCTAAAGTTTGGCTTAACTTTTTTTTTGTAATCATCGAAGTTTATTTTTTTTTTGTGTTGAAAAAATTGAGAAAAAAAAAACAAATTAATGAAAAAGTGATTAAATATTTTTTCTCTCAATTTATCTTCTTTTTGGTTGACATTTTTTGATGTCAATTGCATGATTTAAGATTGTAATAATGAGAAAATTTTATTTCTCACCGGAGACATCCATTTTCAATCTCTTTTTTTTCATTTTTCTTGTTTTGCGTTTATATTATCATCATGATGATGATGATTAAGTGATTTAAACGAGTTTCTAAACAATTAACATTGTTTATGAATTATGATGTGAAAGTGAATCATTTTATTTTTCATTATTGATGGAGTATTAGAAATGAACCGGATATAGATATTTGCCCTGTAGACACTTGCCCTAAAGCCATTTACCCTAATGCCAATTTTCCTATAGTAATAATTGCCCTAAATTCACTTGCCCTAAAACAATTTGCTCTAAAAGGACATTTGCCCTAAAACCACTTTTTTCTCTCATCTCTTTTCATGTGGTTTAATGCCTTTTGTTTTTAGAGCAAATGTCTCTTTAGGGCAAATATTTTAAGTACAAGTGTCTATAGGGTAAATGTTTCTTTAGGGCAAATGGTTTTAGGGCAAATATTTTTAGGACAAGTATCTATAGGGTAAATGTTTCTTTAGGGCAAATGGTTTTAGGGCAAATGTTTCTAGGGCAAATATTTTTAGTACAGGTGTCTATAGGACAAATGTTTCTTTAGGGCAAATATTTTTAGGACAAGTGTCTGTAAGGTAAATGTTTTTTAGGGCAAATGTCTCTTTAGGGCAAATATTTTTAGGACAAGTGTCTATAGGGTAAATGTTTATTTAGGGCAAATGGTTTTAGGGCAAATGTCTCTAAGGCAAATCTTTTTAGTACAGGTGTCTATAGGACAAATGTTTCTTTAGGGCAAATGTCTCTTTAGGGCAAATATTTTTAGGACAAGTGTCTGTAAGGTAAATGTTTTTAGGGCAAATGGTTTTAGGGCAAATATTTTTAGGACAAGTGTCTATAGGGTAAATGTTTCTTTAGGACAAATGTTTCTTTAGGGCAAATGTCTCTTTAGGGCAAATATTTTTAGGATAAGTGTCTGTAGGACAAATGTTTCTTTAGGGCAAATGTCTCTTTAGGGTAAATGTCTTTTTAGGGCAACTGTCTGTAAGGCAAGTAAGTGTCTTTAGGGTAAATGGCACACACCTGAAACTAAGTTACCGCCTGAAATTAGGCAATCACTGCAAGCATCTTATGAATAATTTTTTTTGTTTGAAAAATACGCTTTCTTTTGTCGTTGTTCTTACTTTAGGTTTGACTGAGAATTTTCCTTTTGTTTTCTTTCAGGTATTTTCATGTATGTAAAGCAGGAGAGTGAGTGATGTTTTGAATATGAAATGAATTTCTGTTTTCTTCACGGTTTTTTTATTCTAAAGGTAGGAAGGACCCTATATATATAATATAGTAAGTGTTTTTATCTATCGACATTTTTCATTCATATTTATGATATTCTTTAAAAGGTGGCTTGATAGATATTTATTTTGTTTTTGTCCCTCTGGACGGCGTCACTGCAGCGGCTAATGCTAAGCTCCATAGACATTTTTTTTTTGCGAAATTTGGACGCAAAAACGTTAAACGAACGGCTTCTTTTTTTTTAGAAACAACATTACGAAAAAAAATTCAAATTGTTTTCAAAACTAGAAATGGTAAAAAATTATTGTTAAAAGTTTTTTCATTGGAAATATCTTAGAAAATAAAACATTTTATAGTTCAGTTTGAAAATGACCCGTTTTAAGGATTATTTTCATTGAAATTTCATTTTTCAGAACTGTTAGAAAAAGTTTATTTTGAAAGATATCATCATCATGAAGAAAAAAAACTTTTAACATTATCATAAACTATTCTAGTTTTTAAAACACTTTCTAAATACAAGCAGCATAAAATTAATTAAAGACATAAGTTAATTAGCATTATTAATTAAATATTTGAATTGAAATGAAGTGCATTTTTTATAGAAAATTTGGCTGTTAAATTAAAATTCAATATTGATTCTTCAGATTTTTTTAAAAAAAAATGAAGTTAAAATTTTATTTACATAAAAAATTATGTAAAAATATTTTTGGGATAATTGAGGGAAAGGAGATGGAAAATATGGAAGAAAAGGGATGAAGAAATTTGGAGGAGATCTGAAAGAGGGGGAGATGAAAAAAAGGGAAGAAAGATTGGAAATTTTTGGAGAAAAGACTGTTTGGTAAGGTGGTAAGATGGGGGATGATGGGAAATAAAAATGGGAAATTGGGGGAGAAAAGGGGTTTTGAAATTTATGTAAGAAAGTAGACAGGCAGTTAGAAATCGAAGAGAACTTCAGTTGGCTCCGCCCTTTTTTATGACGATCGGCAACTTCTAAATTGGTTGGTTATGTAGTCTGACGTCACATGCTCCGCCCTTTTCAACGTCGAACCACACAACAAACCAATTAGAAGTTGTCATTCGTCATAACAAGGGCGGAGCCAACTGAAGTTCTCCCCGATTTCTAACTGCCTGTGGATAAAAGGGGGAGGAGAAAACAGGATGGGAAGGTGGTAATGAGGATTAAGATGGGGGTTAAAGGTAAGGTGGTTGCATCAAGAAAGAAAAAAAGGGTGTTTGGAAGGGAGAGAAGGTGGTGAGGAAGAGTGAGATGAGGTTGGGGGGAATAATGATGCGAATGATACCGCGTTTGTATCAGTCATATTTTTCGTTCTCCCTTTAGAGAGAGAAGATATATCATTGATTATTCACTTGTAACAAACAAAACTTATGAATTTTTTATTATACACGGGTGATGTTTGCAAGTAGACATTATATTTTGTAGAGAAAATACCGTAATTGAAGGGAAGAAGGGGGAAAACAGAGGGGAAAGAAATTTAAAATTCTTATTGGTAAAATGTGTTGTTAAGGAAGGTGTTTTGTTGATTTAGAGGAAGAATAAGAAGGTGCTGTTTTTATCCTAAGTTATTTTCGTAATTCATGCATCATTGGGCGAGAATTTCACTTGGTGGGCCACATTTTGGGTTAAGTAGCCGTTTATTTTTAGGGGGGAGGGGGTGGTTAATTTTAAAAATTCTTAATTCTTAGTACTTTTTGAATATTTTCTGTGACAATTTGTTGGTTATTTGAGTCTTTTTTGAGTCTTGAGTCTTTATCAATAGCCGTTTTTTTATTTTAAAATTATTGAATCTTAATTTTAATTAAATTAAATTTCATTTTTGAAAATACTTTCTTCGCTTTTTCTTTAGACTTCTGGGCACCATTTTAAGCACAGGGAATTAGAAATCGGGACGAAATTCAGTTGGCTCCGCCGTTTTTATGACGACCGGCAACTTCTAATTGGTTTGTTGTGTGGTTCGACGTTGAAAAGGGGCGGAGCATGTGACGTCGGACTACATAACCAACCAATTAGAAGTTGCCGTTCGTCATAAAAAAGGCGGAGCCAACTGAAGTTCTCCCCGATTTCTAACTGCCTGTCCATTAGAGCATGTACAAAACATAATTTCTAGGCTTGAGTAAATTTGAGCCTATTTTTTTCACAAAAACATAGTCGTTTTCAAATGATGCCTTGATGATAACGGCCACAACTAAACGGTTAGTACCCGTAAAAACAGGGTACAAACCAGTTTCAATAAAAATATCTAGACATTTCTATGTTATGCTAAAGGCTAGTACACACTACGCTTCTTTATTGCGATACAATGTTGCGAGGGTTTATTCTTCTAGTTTCTAAAAACCCTTTAAAGTTTCTCTTTAATTTTACTTCTGAAAGACGAGGTGCAATTTACACTTTAAAAAACCACACGTTAAGAGGAGGGGGGCTCCATAGAAAAAAAAATACTTGTGTAACTGCAAGGTAGATGGCGCAATGCAACCCCTCCATAAGTGGTCAACTACACTCGTCGCCAATATATGCAGCCATTTAGCTCTAAAAGCGTCCGAAACAACCATAATTATCAGAGCACGTGGCAAACGTACACCTCAGAACACAATATAAGTGAAGAGAGAGCACGTGTAGAGAAATAGCGATGACGCAATTAAAAGTTTGCCACGTGGGGAAAAAAAGGAAAGAAGGTTGAGTCAAGAGTTGAAAGAGTGTCTTCAGTACATTTCTATGGGAGGAGGGCTAGTGGCGCCATCTAACGCTATACAGGGACAAAATAAATGATCTACTTGCATTCTTAAATTAAAAAATTTGTTGTGTCATTAGTACAATTTTTATTGTATGCGATTTTTCTTTTGTCGATTTCTAGAATTCTCATCAATTTTAATCGTTTTTATTTTCTCTTGTTGAATTTTTATTTATTCTTTGTCTGTCTGTCTGTCTTCAATTTTTTTGAGATAAGAAGAAACATGGACCAAAATTGTGTGGTTCATTTGTCGTTCCAAAAATGATTTTTCTTTCATCCAATTGTTATAATATTAATGAATTTATCGCAGTGTTTTTTTATTTTCATTCATAATTCTCAATTATGATAAGAAGTTTGTCGTCTTTGAATTTCAGTTTAATATTTGTGACAGTGAAGAGACGATGTTTTCACTGATTATGATGATGATGATTTCTTACAATGTGTGTTTTTCTATGAAGTTTGCACTCAAAAATACAAATATTCATATAGACACACACACATAAGATACAAACAAGCTGATATAGAACACATTTCCACATCAAAAATGACACACACACATACCAAACATACTGATAGACACTCACATATGAAAACCACAGAGACAGATAAAACATATTGTGACACAGTCATAAATTGATCATAACAAAGGAAAACACATTGGGGAGGGAGGGAAATACACTCAAATTGTATATATTTCAACATTGCCGCAACTCACATATAAAAAGGAAACTTGCTACTTTTTAACTTCAACATGAAAACTCTCTAAACAGGGTTCGAATGCAACTTCTAATTGGTTGGTTATGTAGTCTGACGTCATATGCTCCGCACCTTTACAACGTCGGAGCACACAACAAACCAATTATAGAAGTTGCCGGTCGTCATAAAAAAGGGCGGAGCCAACTTCTGCTCGTCCCATTTTCTAATTGCCTGTAGTGGGGACACCACTAATTAAAAGCAATCCTATTTTGACCTTTTTTCATTGGTGGATCTCAGAAAGAAAGAATCCTTCGAAGTAAGAACACACATAACCTATAGGAAGAAAAAAAATGCACAAAAACACAGGTAATTAGAAATCGGGACGAACTTCAGTTGGCTCCGCCCTTTTTATGACGAATGCAACCTCTAATTGGTTGGTTATGTAGTCTGACGTCACATGCTCTGCCCCTTTTCAACGTCGAACCACACAACAAACCAATTAGAAGTTGCCAGTCGTCATAAAAAGGGCGGAGCCAACTGAAGTTCGTCCCGATTTCTAATTGCCTGCCACAAAAACACCCACGCACCGAAAAAGATACACTGAAACACACATGTGGTACACACATTTTCACGTGAACCCAGAAAAAGAACACACGCACAATGGAATGAAAAACACACAAAAGGAAAACTCATTGATTAGATCGAACAGGGAACGTGGGAGAAAACCACAAATAGGGCAACAGTTATTAATTTATTATATATTGACAATGCATCTTGCAGCACTTGGATCTTAAGAGCCTATATGTGAGACGCCATTTTGAATATTAGCAGATGACAGTTATAGTTCCACTTTTCGCCGTTTAGTGGCGCCAAACAGCTAAGCCATTGAAGCCAATGAGAAAGAAATTCCTATTTTAAAAAAAATACATGGTTCTGCAACAAAAATTGTTATTTTCAAAATTTAAATTGCAATATATACATAACAATATTGCTCATCTAGTGATAAGTTGGTACAAATTTATAATTAGTTTTTCTATTTTTAATTTCGCATTAAAATCTCGTATTTTTTTAGCTCATGTTAAATCCCATAGGCCACAAGATCTAAATTTCCCACTAACAATAAGTTTCATAATACCTTAAAATTTGACCACTGATTGTAAACGACTCAAACATACAACTCACCATTGTAGATCAAAAGTTGCTCTTTCTTTTTTCAGTAGTGCATATTTACCCAAAAAAAACAGTTGTTATTAAAATATACCCACTTCTATCCATCGATAATGACGTGTTGACGTCACAGCTACAGAAGCGCCTACATGCGAAAAATTTTGTAAGTTTTTTCTCACTGTAGGTTTTTGAGGTCCATCTGCCATAGGCCAACCAGCTGCTTGTAGAGGAATTTTTGTATTTGTAATTGTGATTATTGCAATTACATAAAATACTCTACTTACGTAATAAAAAATCGTGTTTTTTTTAAAAAAAGTGACTTAACACAGTTTACCTCTGAAAATTTGAAAAAAGTGAGCTCTTTATAGATTAAAGAGAATTATCTCTAAATAAAGAATTGGAGATTAGAGGATTGCTTCTTCTTTTTTTAAACAAAAACCAATGATATAAAATAGAATTAAAAAAGTGAGAGAGAGAGAGATAGTAGATAATGTTTAATAGATGAAGGGAGAGAGAGGATTAGAGATCGTGTCTATGTGATGCTTTTATTTAAATCATCTCTAATTGGTGGATATAAAACTAGACTAGGTTATTTTGGATTTATATTTTAATGATGATGATGATAATGGTGGTGGTGGTGGTAGCAAATATAGGTTTATTTAAATATGTATCTCTCTCTCTCTCTCTTTTTCTAATTGTGAAAAATTGAGCTTTTCTTTCTAATTACATATTTATTTATTATTAATTAATTACTGAAAGTTTGTTTATATGAATGTGTTTCATTTGAAAACAAGGAATAAGAGAATTAAAAGAGGTTTAAAAATTGACCCACCACCGACCAACCAACCAACCACCAAAAACCCATTCATTATTGCATATATTAAAGCTTTTATGCAAATCCCTTAGAGAACTTTGATTCGATGATAATTAGAGAGCAACCACAGTTAGGATTTTTTTCCAATTCAAAAGGACTCGTTAGAGGCTATACTTTTCTACTCATTAGCATCACCTTCCAACTAGAGAATTCTAACCTCAGCTAGGATTTTTTCCATTAGAAAATAGACTTGTTAGAGGCTAGATATTTTTCTAGCTACTAGCAATGCTTGCCATTTGTGAACTAGAGAACTTAGTCTCTAACCAGTTTTTTGAATTATAAATGGCATAATTGTGATTACTTTATTAAGGGATGATTAAAGCAATCAGTATTAGGCTTTTCTATTCAAAAGTACTCGTTAGAGGCTAGAGTTTTCTACTCACTAGCAACACCTTCTAGGCTTCTATCTGTGAACTAGAGAACTCTAACCTCTAATCAGTTCTTTCGATTATAAAATGCACAATCGTTGTTAATTTAATTCTGTTGACAATCGTTGATCAAACCTCTGCTAGGAATTTTTCCATTAAAAGTAGACTTGTTAGAGGCTAGATATTTTTCTAGCTCCTAGCAATGCTTGGTATTTGAGAACTGTAGCCTCTAACCAGTCTTTTTTTTAGTATAAAATGCATAATTGTTGTAATAATGATGATTAGAGCCAACTACACCCAGTTATGCTTTTTCAATTCAAAAATGCTGGTTAAAGGCTAGAGTTTTCTAGTCACAAGCATGACTTGCCATCTGTGAACTAGAGCACTAGCCTCTAAACTGTCTTTTTCAATAAAAAAAACGACAACGCAACGAGCGACAGCTTGAAAGTTGCTGATGATGATGATAGTTAGTTTCAACTCTTAAGATAAGAGGGCGCTGTTGTTCTCTACTTGTTAAACATTTTTCAACCACATTCCTTATCTCATTAGCTTTTAACATGATTCTTTTAATAGCTTTTTATCATCATCATCATCATCATCACGTTTTTCTAGTATCTTCTTCTTGTGTTACCGTTTTCATTTGTTGATTTAATGAAATTTAAGTTTGTGTGTTGTGTGTGTGTGTGGTACACCACATACACCCTCCATTACCCTCCTACTCTCTATCCCCTTTTACATCTTCTCCACACATTTGTACATTTGTGTGTGTGAAATAGATGAAATCGTTTTACGACGCTCTTACGTTGAGTCTTGTCAAGATAAGGGATTTCATTGTGTTCATTAGTTAACATCTGCGGTTTATGTTTTGTGTTTTTTCATGAAAGATGGGAGAAAAAAAAATGTTAAAACAATACTTTAGATTAAAATCACAAAGTGATTTCAAAGAAAGAAAAGAGTGGAGGGAAGAAAAAAGGTTTAAGGACCTGTTTAGAGGCTATATGATTCTAATTTGTTCAGAGACTACTTATACATGCCTGGTTTGACCCTTTAACCTCTAAATTTCAGCCTCTAATCAGGTTTCTTTGACTGAAAAGTTGATTTTTATTCGAGAAACATATCTAAAGGTGACAGTTAAAAACTAGAATAGTAACAAGTATATTTTAAAGTATTTTTAATTTTTTATGATAGCATTTGTCAAAATAAACTTTTTGTAAAAGTTTTTAAATATTAACTTTTTTGTAATGAACATAAAGTAAAAAAATTGAATATTTATTAAATTATCAAACAGCAATATAAAGTGTATTTTGAAAGATATCAGAAAAAAATACGTGTTTCAATCAAAGAACCTAGTTAGAGAGTAGAATTCGAATGTGAATAAGACTATAGGTGAAGATTTTAGTTTGACTTTAACCTCTGAAATTCTAGCATTTATGTAAATTAATGTAAATGAAAAACGTATAATTTTGGCTGACTTAAGAGGCTACGTCGCAAAATTATTTCAAAAAATTTCCGCAAAGAGCGCTAGCATCGTTTTTCTATTAATCCTATAGACCCGATGTTAAAGAAAAAAAAAGGTTAATTTTTAAAATACACAACAACGGCGGCAATATGTTTATTTTTCATATTTAAATTTGTCCAATTTTAATGGTTCAAAGTGCAATGTGCACCTTGAATATATGCTGATCTAGTGATAGAATGACAAAAAATTGGTAAGTGCGGTTCTATTTTTAAAAAGTATTTTAAAATCGCGAATTTCTAACTCTTATGTTAAGTCCTCGTAAGAAAAAAAAACATCATTAAAATGTTGGTAAAAATACGTAAAAATAATTTTAAAAAACCAGAAAATAATCAGCACATGCGCCAACGTGTTGGCTTCACTGTGGTTTAATTGTTTTGTTTTTTTAATTATTTTTACGTTTTTTTTCGAGCATTTTAATGGATGTTTTTTTCTTATTTGGGCGTAGTGAATGTAGTTTAACGTAAGAGTTAGAAATTCGCGATTTTGAAATAGTTTTTAAAAATATAACTGCACTTACCAATTTTGTTGTCATTCTATCAATAGATAAGCATTTATTTAAGGTGCACATTGCACTTTTAACCATCAAAATTGGACAACTTTAAATATGAAAAATAAACATATTGCCGCCGCGACTGTGTATTTTAAAAATTAACGTTTCTTTAACATTGAGTCTATGGGTTCAATAGAAAAACAATGTTAGCGCTCTTTGTGGCGATTTTCAAAGTAATTTTGCTATGTTGCCTATTAATAGTCATTTATCATTCTAGTTTTTAACATAAAATTGCTTCTCATTTTGTACTCCTAAGATATAACCAATTGTGGGTTTTGAAATGAGGTTATTGCAATCATTTTGTCTGGTTTTTATAACTTAGACAATTTCACTTAAGGCTCAAATTCAAGTAGAGAACTTGGCACTTGAACTTCAACTTGAATTCTCTTTCTTTCTTGAACAGAGATGGTTCAACATAGAAAATACCGGTTTTTGTTTAATAAAACATAGGAATGTGTTATGGGGGAGAGCTAGTTTCAAGTTTGAAGTTTCAAAAGTGTTAAGTTTTTCTTGAATTTGGACCCTTTGGAAATCGAATAAGTATTTTTGTGTCTTATGCTTAATATGTATGTATGTTATGTGTATCTGTATGGAGAGATCTTTCATTTCCGAATTTCTTTGTCTTTCAATTTATCTCCTGGAAATGTAATGATCCTCACAGTCTGCTTTTCTATTGGTCAAAATGATGAAACACTTTTCTAGCTTAAAGTTAACGATTTTTTTTCTTCTCTCCTTTGCTTTAAGGCTGGGTGCAGATGATCACTTGTGGCTTGTCACTCAGGCTGGCTTTGTTAAGATTGAATTAAAATTTTTGGTTTCATTTTTGTTTTAATTGTTGCGTGTGTTGTAGGCTGACCATACGTACTGTTTTGAACGGGACAGTACCGTTTTTTTTTTCATGTTTCCCGGCCGTGCCGTCATTTTAATAAAAATGTCAATTTTGTCCCGTCATTTTAATAAAAACAATAAATATATTTTATATATATAGGCCTACAATTTTATAGTTCAGTTCATTGAAATTTCATGGCTTTTTTTTTCTTCTCAAACTGTCATAAAAAGTTTATTTTAAAAAAATATCATCATGATGTAAACTGTTAGCATTATCAAAAACTATTCTAGTTTCAAAATTCTTGTAATTCTTGTAGTTATAAATATAAATTATAATATAAATATAAATATAAATTTTTTTCAAAACTGCGGGCTGGAAAGAGGAAAGAGGCTTCCTATAGAACTGCAGTGGCGCCATCTGTTAAGACAAAATCATAATAAATATTTATAAAGCCACCTTAAAATGCCATGATTGACAAGTCATAATTGATCGTCTGTATCTAGCTTTAGAAGTGGATCTGAGAATGAGAGATTCGTTTTTTTTCCTATGAGAGAGAGAGAAAGAAAGAGAGAGAGAGAGAGAGACAGAGAGACACTGAGTGAGAGAAAGAGAGAGAGAGACACTGAGTGAGAGAAAGAGAGAGAGAGAGAAAGAGAAAAAGAGAGACAGAGAGTGAGAGAGAGAAAGAGAGTGAGAGAGAAAGAAAGAAAGAGAGAGAGAGAGAGCGAGAGAGAAAGAGAGAGAGAAAGAGAGAGATAGAGAGAAAGCAAAAATTGTCTTTTGTCTAAAAATCATCGAAAAATCTTTCAGATCTTTGAACCGTTTCTAGAAATGATGAAGATTTTATTTGATGCATTTTATTGAATATAGGATTCAATATGAATAGAATCTTGTTTATTTAAATAATGGATTTTTTTCCTTTCTTGTGGCAATAATATAGTTCAGTTTGAAACATCATTGAAATTTTGAAAGATATATATATTTTTTAAGAATAGCGGAATTTTGAATTCCTCATTATTCTTCCTTTCACGAGAGCAAATTACTAAGAAGAAAAATGGAAATTGTGTTAGAAACTAGAACGGGTAGCATATGAAATCATTTTCATGTTGATATCTTTCAAAGTAAACTTTTTATAGACAGACAGAAATGAAACAAATTTATCTTCTTAAAAGTTCGGTGATTTTCAAACATTAACATGAAAAGCTTATTTTGAAAGATATCAACATGAAAAAAAAAAAATACCTGGACGTGATTAACCCTTCTAGTTTCTAAAAACACTTACAATTTTCTTATTAAGATTTTTAATGAACAGCTGATGTTTGAACTATCGTTTATTTTCTACGTTTCGAAAATAAGTAATAAGAAGAAGAAATTTAAAAGTGTGTTAGAAACTAGAATGGTAGCCTCTGAATCACTTTAATAGTATTTTCACGTTGATATCTTTCAAAATAAACTTTTTTGAAATTAAGATTAAAAAAAATATCTGTTTAAAGTCTAGTCATTTTTTTAATCTGACCACAAAAAAGCTTATTTTAAAAGATATCAACATGAAAATATAATTAAGTTGATTTTAAAGTATAAACCGTCTCTCGAATTCTGATTATCTTTCAGAAGCCAACATGAAGAAAAATGAAAAGTGTGTTAGAAACTAGAACGGGTAGCCTCTGAAATTATTTTGATGTTGATATCTTTCAAAATAAACTTTTTTTGAGACAAAAATTTAAAAAATATCGTTTGAAATTTGAATAAAGTTGGGTCATTTTCAAACTTATCATAAAAAGTTTATTTTAAAAGATATCAATATGAAAATATAACCTTAAGTGATTGAGCTGTCCTTCTACTTTCTAAAAACACTTTGAAAATTTTTCTTAATATAAAACGAACGAAACCCGGTTCCTTTTAAAGGTAGACTGACGTGAGTACGCTGCGTACGCAGACACACACACTGAGTTAGGAACCGGGTTTCGTTCGTTCTTTTTTTTTTATTTAGTTGTCTATCTGTTTATGAATTCTCTTTGCAAAGGTGTTGTTTGTCAATTTTTAACGACACTTGTGTCAACTGGTTGCCATTTCAGATCTCAAAGCACGTTTACATAGTTTATTACTCTTTATGCATAGAAATCTCTCTCTCTCTCTCTCTTTCTATGTTAAATAAAATGAGAGACAAATTTGCATAACTCGGTTTGATTTGGAATTGGAAGTTTGGGCTGGGGGGGGGGGGAGGAGGAGAGGAATTGGGGTTTTTAGGCTCATTTGGCCCAGAGGGAAAAATTCCTTTATATCATCATCATCATCTTCATGTATATATATATATATATCCACTAGATTCGTTATATTCTAACTTGAAACATGTCAATTTAACTTCAATACATATGTGAGAGAGAATGAAAGATAGTGAAAGAGAGAGAGAGAGAGAGAGAATGAAAGAGAGAGAGAGAGAATGAAAGATGGCGAGAGAGAGAGAGTGAGTGAATGAGAGAGAGAGAGTGAAAAAGAGAATGAAGGATAGCGAGAGAAAGAGAGAGTGAAAGAGGGAAAATAGGAGGAGGCTGTGATTATGTGGCCTAAGTCGGCCCCCAAAATCACTGTTTATTAAGTCACTATAAATTGTTCATATTTTAAGTAGAGTTGGGACGAATCCTAAATTTTCTCGAATCCTAATCCTAAAAGATTCTCCAATCTCACGAATATCCGGCATCTCTCGAATCCTTCATATAAGAATCCTATATTATTCATTAAGAAGATAGAAATGAATGAAATAATATTAAATATTAAATTATTAATAATAAACACAAGTGTGGCATTCAGGGTCAGGCCACAAGGTGAACTATTGGTTATCCGGATAACCACCGAAATTGCAACAATCGCCGGTTTTTCATTGTTAGTAAACGCTTCTATTGGACGTCAATTGGAGTTAAAACTAATTTTATAAAAGTTTTTAACAGTTTTTTTAAGGTTAGGATTCGAAAGATTCGAAAAGACGAAAAAAAGAGCAAAGATTCGAGTTTTCGAATCTCGAATATTTTTCAAGATTTGCGGGAATCGACAATTCGAATGTCCCATGTCTAATTTTAAGTTTTTAGTAGAAAACAAAACAAGTTTCATCCATTTTTTTAATTTTTGTTGTTGAAATTAATGAGTTTTAGGCACAAAAACAAATGAAGAAATAAATGTCTGTGATTTAGAAAGAGAGAGAAAAAAGAGAATAGTTGTGTTTGCAGTGATTGCCATCGTTCAGGGAAAGATTGAGGAACTGTTTTAAGATTTTTATTTACAAACACTTTTCAAAGTTGATTTGAGACTAGAAGAGCAAAATGAAGTGATTCGTTTTTGTTTGTTTTTTGTATGGCGATATCTTTCAAAAAATACACTGTAAATCCTTTTATTGATAGCTTTTTAGAGAAGCAACTTTTTAAAGAAATTTAAAGTTTATTTGAAACTAGAATGAAATTTGAAGAATCCTTCAAAATTTATGAAATTTTTTTTATAAAAGTTTCACTAGTTTTAAATAAACTTTTGAATTTCTTTTTAAAGAAGAATTAATTGCTTCTTAAAAGTGATTAAAAATTAAAATTAAAGAAGAAACTTCTTATGTAAAAAGTTTATTTTTCACGATATTCTCAAGAACAGTTGTCGCAAAATTATAAAAATTCTTTTTACTTTTCTAGTTTCAAATGAAATTCTGAATTTATTTTAAACAAAAAATTGCTTCTTAAAAGTTAATAAAAAAAAATTAAAATCTTAACAAGAAACTTTTCTTGTAAAACGTTTATTTTTCACTATATCTTCATGAAAAATTGTCACAAAATTATAAATTTCTTTTTTACTTTTCTAGTTTCAAATGAAATTTTGAATTTTTTTTTGGGGGGGGGGCAAAGAATTGTTTCTTAAAAGTTATTAAAAAAATTAAAATCTTAACAAGAAACTTATGTAAAAAGTTTATTTTTCACTATATAAAATTATATATACTATTATATTACACTATATTAAATTGTCACAAAATTATAAATTTCTTTTTTACTTTTCTAGTTTCGAATGAAATTTTGAATTTCTTTTTGTGAAACAAAGTGAAAGTCATTAAAAAAATTAAAATCTCAACAAGAAACTTTTCTTGTAAAACGTTTATTTTTCACTATATTCGTCATGAAAAATTAACACAAAATTATAATATTCTTTTTTTGTTTTTCTAGTTTCAAATATACTTTTGAATTTTTTTTTTTGGGAGGGGGGAAACAAAAAATTGCTTTTTAAAAGTTATTAAAAAAAAATAAACTCTCAACAATTGTGAAAAGTTGAATAAAGATTATAAATTTCTTGAAATTTGTTATTTTTTTGAGAAATGTTCTCTACTTTGTAAGTCTAAACACATACTTGAAGGTAGTGTTTGTTGTTGTAATATATGCAAAGTGGTGTCCTAGGTATTAAATAAATACGATTCAAGAATAAGAAAAAGTCAAAAGAGAGAAATTTTTCTTCGTTTTTTGTTTGTTTTTCTTGTTGTTGTTTTTGGTGGTTGCCTTTTTATAAGGGGCAGCATCAAAACTCTTATGTTGTTTTTGGGTTCCCTTCGAATAACCTAATGCCTCTTTTGGGACGGATAAAACTAGATTGGGCAAAAAGCTAAAATATAACGAACAAACAAAAAAGACCTTTTCTTTCTTCTCTATATTTGTGTGTTGTGTTTTTTTTTTTATTTCTTTCAAACTATTTTTCAGAAGAAAAAAAAAAGTTTACTTTAGAGAATAATCTGTTTTTTGAGGTCTCTTATTTTTCTTTTTCGGAGTTTCTTGTGGCCATTTTTTTTATATACTTAAGATTACAATGCAGATAAAGGAAATAAAATAACTTCTTAGAACAATGTTAAAAAGACATTTTAAGTTTATTTAGAAACTAGAATTGTAAAAAAATAAATTAACTAGAAGTATTTTCATGAATTGTTTTTTTTTTCTTCTTCAAAAATGAAAGTTTTTATAAAGAATATTTAAAGAAGACATTTAAATGGAGTTTTTTTTTAAAAAAAAATTGGGCTAAAAACCTCTTAAAAAGCATTATGAAATTATTATATATATTAAGCTCCGTCTGTGTTTCTGTGTTTCTTTCCTTTTGTCTATGAGTAACGCTGTACAAACAATTAAGGAGAAAAACCTTGAACCACGTCGGAATTTATATAAATTTAAATGAATAAATGAACCGCTTTTTTTTCTCAAGGTCAACTATATGTTGCACTCTCCCCATCCAAGAACCCAATGATATTAAATTGGAGAGGGGGAAAGGTTGGAAAGTGTAGAAGGGGGGAGAGAGAGAAACGTGAAGGGAGAAAAAAGTGGGAGGGGGTGACTGAAAAAGGAACAAACGACGCGCATGCGCACACGAGAAAAAATGAAAAGCTCATTTTCTCTTTCAAATATAAAAAGGGGAGAGGATAATAGTAGCAATATTAAACTAGAATTTATCACGGGCAATTGTGCCCAGCATTAGAATTTCTTTTGCTCCGCCCTTTTATAAACGTCATCAATTTCTAATTGGGTTTGTTACTTGGTCTGACGTCATAAAAGGGCGGAGGAAAAGAAATTCTAATGCTGAGCACGTGAATTGCCTGTGAATTTGGCTCCCATCATTTATGACGGGTTACCCCACTAGTCTTTCAAAATAAACGTTTCCTGAGAGGAATTGTTGCCTCTTTTTTTAGTTTCGAGTGGCCCTTTTTTTGACCATTTTGTCGCCAATTTTTTTTGAATGGAATTCAGATAAAAAATAAAGAGTATCTATTTAAAACAATTTTAAGAACACATTTAGAAACTAGAATAGTAAATGAATTACTGTATGTAGAAATATTTTTATGACAGTATCTTTCAAAATAAAAATTTTTTAAGAAATTAAAATAGTATTTTTGGAAATTAGCTTAAACAAGTATTAAAAGTATTTTATTATTTTTCAAAAAAAACGTTTCAGAGGAATTTGGAGAAATTAAAATGAATTGATTTACGATTCTAGAAACTAGAATAGTAAATGATTTTAGAAGTATTTTTAAAATGTTTCAGAGAATTTTTTTTTTCGAGAAATTGAAATAGTATTTTTTGAAAATTAGAATAGTAAATGAATTGGTTTAAAACAGTTTAATGAAGGTATCATCTTTCAAGTTCGAAAATTAACCTATTTATTTATAAAATATCTTAAAAATTCTAGTTTTATAAAGTTTCAGTTTTTTTTCTAATGATAAAACCTGAAATCTTCACCAGAATTTAACTGAAAAAAATATTATATCAATGATTGAAAAAATATTACATAGATTCAAACTCGTTATGTGAATAAGTTAGAAATCACTTTTTATTGTATTTTCATCGTTTTTTTGTGTCTCCTTTCTCATAAGAAGAACTTCCCCCCAAAAAATACATTCTAGTTTGTTCTTTGGCACTTTTTTTTTAAGATAAGAAAACTAGAAGAAAAAAAAGGAGGAAATTGTGGCAAAATGGGTTTGAATTGGAATTGGCTTCTGAGTGGATACTTTTAAACTTTGAAAATGGGTTTCAGTAAATATTAGGTTTTGTGTTAAAAGAAAAGGAAGAAAAAATGTTCGCAGTTATGTTTGACATTTTAAATATTTCTACTTTGGGATGTTATTTACGCGTTTTCAAAGAGAGAGACACAAAGACATGGAAAGAGATATAGGAGAGAGAGAGAGAGAGAAAGACAGAGTGATATAGATATATTGGAGAGAGTCATGGGAGAGAGAGAGAGAGAAAGAGAAAGGGAGAGAGAGAAAGAGAAAGAGAGAGAGAGTTAGGAAGAGAGAGAGAGAGAGAGAGAGAGAGAGTCAGGAAGAGAGAGAAAGTTGAAATTTCATATTTTTATGACTTGGAAATGATTTTCTTTTTCTGTTCCTTTAATCTTAAGGAATTTTTCTTCAGTGATTTACATAGAGATACATTGTTCTTTTTTTTGTCAATTGCATTGTTCTTTTCTTTTGTTGTAAGTTTTGGTATTTTTTGACATCTCGAGAAAAAGGGGGAGAAGATTAGGTCCTAACTATTGAAATACATGCTATGCACATATAATATAGTTCAAAATAAACTGTTATAAAATCGATTCGAATAAGTAGGATTTTGTGACTTCTTTTTTTGCAAAAAAAAAAAGTAATAGGTGTTGAGTTGAATGAGGTGATAGAGAGATAGATGATGATGATGATGATGTCTTTGTGACATGATTTAAGAGTCATTTGTATATCACATGGTGTTACTTCTCTTAATATGATTTTTTTGAGATTCAATCATAATTTGTGTTTTAATGAAAAACACAAATGAAAGGGTTTTTATTAGAGATGGGCCATTTCGAATCCTCGAATCCCGCTAATCTTGAAAAATATTCGAGATTTGAAAACTCGAATCTTTGCTCTTTTTTCGTCTTTCGAATCTTTCGAATCTTTCGAATCCTAGCCTTAAAAAAATTGTTAAAATTAGTTTTAACTCCATTGACATCCAATAGAAGCGTTGACTAACAACAAAAAACCGGCGATTGTTGCAAATTTCTGTGGTCGGACCCGGATCAACAATAAGATGTGGAGGAGATCCTGATTATTAATAATTTAATATTTGATATTATTTCATTTATTTGTATCTTCTTAATGAATAATATAGGATTTTTATATGAAGGATTTGAGATATTCGAGGCATTAAAGAACCTTTTAGGATTCGAGAGAATTTTATCTTCTTTCAAGTTCTTGTTCTGATTGAGATTTTTTTTTCGCAATGTATTTTTTCTATGGGAAAGTAAGTCAACCTTGGCACACAATTATAAGTCGTCTCTGAGCCAAGGTTAGTGTCTTTCCATTGAAGAAAAAGACATTGCGACGACAAAAGTCGCCTGTGTGCCATGCAAGGTCCTTAGAAAAAGAATGCCCACACGCACATACACCACACACACAGAACGTAAAATCATATTAAACATACACAAAAGTGGACCTTAAAAACACACAGGCAATTAGAAAACGTGATGAACAGAAGTTGACTCCGCCCTTTTTATGACGAACGGCAACTTCTAGTTGGTTTGTTGTGTGGTTCGACGTTGAAAAGGGCGGAGCATGGGACGTCAGACTACATAACCTACCAATTAGAAGTTGCCGGTCGTCATAAAAAGGGGCGGAGCCAACTTCTGTTCGTCCCGTTTTCTAATTGCCTGTCTTAAAACACGCAGAACAGAAACGGAAAAGAAAACAGCCATTATGTGCATACACAGTGTTACAGACACACATACACTAATAGTTATATAACGCACAGAAAGACACGAAATATAGAAGAACATAAATTTACATAGATAGAGGGTACACACCCATGAAGAGTACACACATAAATGGAAAAAAACACACGCACACACAGAACAAACATTAAGAGCATACAAACACACAAATAGAAGGAGAACACACAGACATGGGGAGTACACACAGAGACATGGAGAGTACACAGAGAGAGAGAGAGAGAGAGTGACATAATAAGACCATAGACTTGATGATTGAACATAACGCAGAAAACAACACTGAAAAAAAAAGCAGCAAGTTAACAACTGTTACACACAGACAGACATGGAATTAATGAGACAAGAATGTTTCCAAACATGTTTATGGTTATATTTCTTGTTGATTTGTGGCATGGCGAGAATTGTTTAAGCTAGCGGAAATCTCATCCAAGTCATTAAATTGTCTTCTTTCTTGCTTAAACAACAAGAAGAAGAAGAAGAAGAAGACTAGAAAGATCTCTCTCTCTTTTTCTAAAGACTTGAAGCTATGTATTTAAGGGGCGGGGGGGAGGGCCTACATATATATATATACAATATTGAAACAATAAGATGCATCCTTCATTCTATCTTAAGATACCCCTTTATATATTTTAAGAAGAAGAAGGAAGAAAAAAAAGTTGGGTTTTGCTTTTCTTTTGTTGTTCATTTATCTTTTTTTTTTCTTCTTCCGCCTTTTTGAATTCCTTCTTTCTTATTTTTCATGTAGCTGGCGGCCATATTAGTTTTATTACATATGAGAAAATCCTAGTTGTGTGTATAAGGAGAGATAGACTGAGAGAGAGAGAGAGAGAGAGAGAGAGAGGGGTTTTGGTGGTTTAAGCTTTTTTTTTTTCTGTCTCTATATCCGAAAACGGTATTTTCTCACATTTGGCGTGAACAATATCTAATTATATCTACACTCAGGTTGTTTTCATTACTTAGAAATAAAAGACAAAAAAGAAAATGGATGGGTGAAGAAAAGAATGAAAAAGATGCTTTTTTTTGTTCAGTGTCAATCAACGATTGGCACGCGTGCTACTTAAAGGAAGGGTTTTTCTATCTCTTTTGAGTAAGGGAAGAATCACACATGCTGGAAAAAAAACACACCAGAAAAAATAGAATTAGAAATAAATTCTGTGTTCGTTAGCAATTAAAATATATATATGTCGCTTCTGGTAAATGTCTTTTTACAAAGTAAAATTCAGTGGAATTTTTTTCAGCATGTGTATTCCTTCCCTTAGTGCCTAAAGCCTGTAACACATGCGGAATTCCGTTCCGAAAATTATAAAGAAATGTGTGAGAAAATTCTTTCTCTGAGCAAAGTTAACAGAATATTTGTTGAAAAATTAAGTTTAACAATTATGCCTTGTTTCCACTAGAGCGAAAATTTTAACTTTTTGAAGATTTCAATTGGCGAAAAATTCAACCAACGTGGCCTTTGCATATGATAGAGTGAATGGGCAGAAGAGCCACGTTTGTTCTGTTTTTCACCAATTCAAATTTTCAAAAAGTTCAAATTTTCACCTCAATGGAAACAAGGCCTTTATGCCTTGTTTCCACTGGGTCGAAAATTTCAACTTTTTGAAAATTAAACTGGGGAAAATGGAAGACACGTGGCTCCCGCCTATGATAATGATCCAAAATTCCGACCTATCCAAAATTTCGACCAATCAGCATGAAACGTGTGGATGGTAATTTGGATGTGTGTATGTATTGTGTTTTTTTTATTGCTCAATAGAGGGCACTTGTTTTCATTTCTATGTGTGAGCCAGAACTGTAAGTAGGGCAAGGCGCAAAATAACTAGAATTGTAATGCGGCTGCGGCAATACAAAGAGGGTGCCAGTTTTTACTTCAGGTGTAAATTTCAGGGATGCAGAAATAGATGCATAAAATAACTGAAATGCCAGTTTTCTTGCCTCGGGTGCAAAAACTAGCTAGTTACAGCTCTGGTTTGAACACCAGCAATATACACCTAGCAATTTCTATTTTTTTTCCGCTTGTTTGTTCTAGGCTTTAGTGTGGCTCACTTAGACACACAATGTTGAGTTTACCTTCTTATATAAATGGGACAAGTGTATTAAATTGGCATGAAATTAAGCGGCTAATAATAAGAGTAGTAGTGGTAGTAGTAAGTGAACACACATTCACTCACTACCAATACACTACAGTGTTGGATAATGATTACTTCCTATAGAAAGAAAGAGAGAGAGAGAGAGAGAGAGAGAAAGAGAGAGAGAGAGAGAGAGAGAGAAAGAGAGAGAGAGGGAGGAAAAGAAAAACCTCTTTCGTTTGAAAAGATGGTGGAGGAGAAAAAAAAAGAAGCTATTTTGGGTTTGCTGGCGGCCATCTTTTGTTATATTTCCTGACTTATTATATCTTTCGCTTGCTTTACTTTTGATGTATATCACAACTTTTCTGATCATTTTCTTCTTCTTCTTCTTCTTCTGCGCGAAGTTATTTTTTATTGGTTTTTCTTACTTCAGATTGGCTTTATTGCCTTTTTTTCGTTTGGTAGGGTTTTTGTCTTTTTTACGAATTATGGATAAATGGCGGCCATTTTGTTAGCGAAAAGTTTTGAAACTTTTAGAACAAAAACGACGCAACTGTTTTTTTTTCTTCTAGATAATATTAAAAGAAATTTTTAAATTAGCTGAAATTATAAAAAAATAAATTTAACAGAAATGTTTTTTTTTAAAGTTGCAAAAATGTTTTTAAAAAAAGTTGCAAAAATGTTTTTTAAAAAAAGTTGCAAAAATGTTTTAAAAAAGTTGCAAAAATGTTTTTAAAAAAAAGTTCCAAAAATATTTTAATAAAAAAGTTGCAAAAATGTTGAAATTTGGTCAAAATTAAGAAACTGGCGGCCATTTTGTTAAATGAAATGCTCGAGCCACTATGAGTTAAATTTTTCTATGACATTTTAAAATTAGTTGCAAATGTAAACATAAATTAACAGAAATTGTTTACAAAAAATAAAGTTGCAAAAAATGTTAAAATTTGGTCAAAATTAAGAAATTGGCGGCCATTTTCTTAAAAGAAATGCTCGAACCTAAGTTAGTGTAAATGTGTCAGTTTTTTTGTTAAAAGAGATTAAAATAATTTAGATGAAGAACAGAATAAATGAATTTTCATTAAATGGTTCAAAATAAACTTTTTGTTTCTGTTTATAAGTTGAAAGACGCCTTAAAATGTTAAAATTTGGTCTACAATAAAAATGGCGGTCATTTTTGTTAAAATAAAAGCTTGAGAGACTTTAGTTCAAAGGAAGAAAAAAAAATTAAAGGTGAAAATTTTAAAATAAATTAAAAATTTAGCTGAAAATATAACAATAAACAGAGTTTTCTTGATATTGCTGAAAATAAATCTTTTATGGCTGTTTTCAAGTTAAAAAAAAAGTCGTAAACATGTTTGAAATTTGGTCTAAAATTAAGAAAGGAAGAAATGGCGGCCATTTTTTAACACAAAGTATAGTATATATAATTTAGATGTAAAATATGTAGCATTTTAAAGAAGTAAATATTTAAAAGAAAATACAACAAAATGGTGACGAAAAATATAAGAATATAAGCTGAAATAAATAAACGAATTTTCATGATATCTTTAAAAATAAACTTTTTATGGCTGTTTTTTTTTTGTTCAGTGTTTCTACGTAAAAATAAGAAAGAAGTACAAATGTTTTTGAAAAACTTAAAGTCTCAAAGTTGAAAAGAAAAAGGTTTTATTTTCAAAGATGTCGTTAAAAACACAAAAACCAATTCAAAATTTCTTTGAAACTGAGAAAACTTTTAATGGAAAAAAATATAAATATTTTCATCTCGAAAAAATATAAACATTTTATGACATTTTTCAAACGAAATTTCACATTTTTTTGACGATTCTTAACTGTAGTAAAAAAAAGGTTATTTTTTTTTTAAAGATATTCATTTGAATTTGAATTTGAAAAATTACTCTGCAAGCAGCCATAAAGGCCTATGGCAGAGGGACAAGAGTCCAAGTTTTCATTATGAAAACTTTAAACACAATTCCCGGTACGTACTATTCTAGTTTTTAAAAATTTTTAAATTTTTTTAAATAATTGTTATTTTCTACAGTTAACAGAAAAACGTTTTTTTTTTTCAAAAACTGAAAAGTATTATAAATGCTCTGAAAAAACACTTTAAAAAAAGCCTGAAAAAGGTCTCAGGAGGGCTCAACATTCCCCCAGATACCCAAAGAAGAAGAACTATAAATTCCGAGAAGTAGAAAACTAGAAAAAGTGAACTTTGGTATTCTTTTTTTTTTTTTAAACGGCCAAAAGTCTAATGTTTTCTGAAACTCAACGTAAAAGGCCTGAAAGACCTCAGAAAGGCTTAACAGACCACAGAAACCCCAAAAATTCCAATAAATTCCAGAAAATGGAAAACTAGAAAAAAGAAACTTTGTTTTTTTTTCTTCAAAAACGGCTAAAAATTGAAATGTGTTTAAATGTTCGGAAAAGCATTTAAAAAGACCCCAGGAAGGCAAAACATTCCGCAAAAAATCAAAACTGTAAATTCCAAAAAGTGAGAAAAACTGAACTTTACCCCTTTTTTTTCAAAAAAAAAAAAATTGGCGAAAATAAATCGAAAATTGTTTAAATAATCTGTAAAGTACTTAGAAAGTCTAAATAGGCCCCAGAAACCTCCAAATCACAATAAATTTCAGAAAGTAGAAAAACACTAGAAAGCAGAATCTTTGTTTTTTTCAAAAAAAAAAACGGCTAAAAATTGAAATGTGTTTAAATATTTGGAAAAGCATTTAAAAAGCCTTAAAAAGAACCCAGAAAGGCAGAACATTCCACAAAGGCCACATTCAACAGGCCCCAGAAGCCCCAAAATACTATCATAAATTTAAAAATAGTTATAAATGCAACCAAAAAAAATGGCCCATTGAGGCGTTATATTCCTCTAAATAAATGAGCGCCTTGAGGCTTTAACAGGTATATGTGACGCCAATGTTTTCTTTTGTTTGTTTGTAAAAAAAAGGACCTTTAATTTCATTGGGAATTGTTTACAAAGTTGGATTACTTTTCGGTTTTACTGATTTAACAGATCAATGTTAGTTAAAAACCTTTAAAAAAAATCGGTGTTGATTTTCTGAGGCTTTTTTGACACACATTGAAAGATAGAGTGAAAGAGAGAGAGAGAAAGAGAGAGAGAGAGAGAGAGAGTGAGGGAGAGGGAGAGAGAGATAAAAAGAGGGGGGAGAGAGAGAGAGAAAAAGAGAGATAAAAAGAGGGGGGAGAGAGAGAGAAAGAGAGAAAGAGAGAGAGAGTGAAATTCTAAAACAAATGTTTGTTTTTTTCAGTTCGATTTTTTTCTATCAAAGAGTCGAATTTAATGTTAACAGTGATTGCCTTCTTAAAGGGGCTAACTTTAGTTGGAACAAACTTTAAAAGATTCCATTTTACAAAAAAATGTTCAGATTAAAGAAAAGTATGAAAATATAACTTTGATTGTTTTGTATTTCAGAAGCAACATTATGAAGAAAGAAATTTGAAATTGTATTAGAAACTAGAATAGTAAAATGAATTAACTGAAACTTGTTATATAGTGATATCTTTCTAAACCATTTATGGATGTTTTTTTTTCTTTGACCAACAACTTCAAGAGAAAACTGCTAAATTTATCGTTTAAAACTTTTCATATTTAATGTTTTATTTTGAAAGATATGATCGCAAACATTTTTATGACGTTATTTACAAGCAGTTATTGCAAACAAAAATGTTAATTAATGAAGAATAATGAAAATACTAACAGAACTTTATTTTATTCTGCAATTTTAAAAAAGAGAGGAAAAATTGAGAAGATAATGAAAGTTTTTTTTTTAGAAACTAGAAGGGTAACTCAACCACTTAAAGGTGTTTTTATGTTTAACATGCATTAACATGAAAACACCATTAAGCAATTGAGTTACCATTCTAGTATCTAACACTTTCAATTTCTCCTTATACCTTGTACAAACATGAGTTAAATGAATTCAAATTAAATGTGTTTAGGTGAATTATACGGAATCCAGTTAAGGACACGAATACCAAATAAAAATTGACTTGAATTATTAATATTTTAAACTGAAATTCTAAATCAATATTTTAATGTCAATAGTTTCTATATTATTATTTAAGTATTAACTCAATATTTTCAGATTAATTAACTGAATAAGTTGAATTCGACATATTGTTTGTTTGTCCTTCACAGGGCTCTGTAGAACACGTTTACTATTTAAATGCATTTAAAATATCAGGTGTGTACAAGGTGTATTAGTGTTTGGTGTTCTTCTAAAAAGTTTATTTTTCAAAATATTTTGAATTTTGTTTTAAAATTGCTTTTCAAAAGTTGAATTATAAACAACTTTAAAAATTCTTTTCGAGATTCATTTTAACTTTTAAAAGAAGAACTTTTTCATTATTTGATACGATTTTTCTTATAAAAGGAAAATCGTTTTTTTTTTTCTTAAAAAAAAGTCCTATTCAATCTAATGAATCGTGAAAATTCATATCTTGTATTTTTCAATAACTTTTTTAATGGAGAGGGGAGAGGTAGAAATAGAAAGAATATTTTTTGTCATTTTTTTTTTTTTGCTTTGAACAATCTGCTTTTTACCTATTCAATTGAGCGTTCAACAGAAAAATAGCTTTGCTTTTTTTATTATTATAGCTTCATAATGTACATTATATATGAAAGATGAGTTATCATCAGACTAGAATTTTCTGAAAATCCCAAGTAAAAGCTAAAGAAAGGGCGAGAATCTGAACGAAAAAGAGAGAAAGAGAATATTTTTATGGTGTGACCCAAATCTTCAATGTGACCTTTCCTTTCTTTTTTTCTGTGAAAAGAAAAAAAAAGCGTTTGAGACCCATCTGGTGTGGTGGCAATTGTAAACACTTATAACACCAGAAATGCATTAATCAAATTCATTTTAACCCTTTTTTTTTTGCTGTCTGTTTCCATCCCTGTTTTATGTCTGTGTATGATATGTATGTGTGTGTGTGAAATTTCTTATGATTGGTTCACACATGCATGAAAAATAAATGGAAATAGAAATAGAAATAAAAATAGAAACCGAAACAGAAATAAAAATAGAAACCGAAACAGAAATGTAAATGAAAACTGAAATAAAAATAAAAACAAAACCAGAAACAGAAATATAAATACAACTACAGGCAGAAATAGAATTATAAATATATAACTGGGGGAGGGGCAGAAATACAAACAGAAACAAAATCAGAAACAAAAATAAAATCAGAGATAGAAACGGAAATAGAAACGGAAATAGAAACGGAAATAGAAACGGAAATAGAAACGGAAACAGAAACGAAAACAGAAACGGAAACAGAAACGGAAACGGAAACGGAAACGGAAACGGAAACGGAAACGGAAACGGAAACAGAAATAGAAACAGAAATAGAAACAGAAATAGAAACAGAAATAGAAACAGAAATAGAAACAGAAATAGAAACAGAAATAGAAACAGAAACAGAAGTAGAAACAGAAACAGAAACAGAAACAGAAGTAGAAATAAAAACAGAAATAGAAATAGAAATAGAAACAGAAACAGAAACAGAAGTAGAAATAAAAACAGAAACAGAATTAGAAACAAAATTAGAAACAGAAATACAAATACAAAATCACAATAAAAGTTTCAGTTAGATTTTTCTGCTTCCATCCACATTAAGAGTGATTCCGATGGATTTCGTGTGAGATGATGAAATAATTTTCAGCATTTTTTTCTGCATACAGTCAGCTAGATAAATATAATATAAATATTCAAAATATGTACATGAATTCCTTTTTCCTTTCTGTATGTATGAACCATCCCGTAGGCCTGAATTCGAGAAATGAAATTTGGAGGCCAAAATACAAAGGAAAAAAAAAAACATTCAGAACGTGAAAGACACAAAAAAAATGCAAAATCTTGAAATCGCCATAAAAAGTTTATTTTAAAAGATATAAAAATGAAAATTCGTCTCAAGTGATTTTTTTTGTTACTCTTCTAGTTACTAGAAACACTTATATAATTTGTTTCTTAATGTTGCCTTCAATTTAAAACTTCTTTCTGAGATTTAATTTCTCATAAATTAATTCTATAAATTAAACGATGTGGAATAATTTTTTGAAACCCATTCATTTTTATTAATATTATTTCCTGTCTTCTTTCAACCCCACCCACCCTTTTTCCATCTTTTCTTTTTGCTTAATAATTTATTTGGTGGTTTTTTTTTTCTACTTTCTAAAATTAGAAGAGAAAAAAAAAGCCATTGAAATGAATTGCATTAAGTTAAGCTTAAACAATTTGTATGTTTTCTTCTTTCTTTTGTTAAAATGGAGAGAAAAATAAAACCCTCCTCCTTTTTTCCTGCTTTTAATATTAATAAAAATGATAATATTGAAAAATAAATGTAAAAAAACACCGGGTGGGAGACTATTTTATTATATCATTTTTTTTTTCTCTAATATTTATTATTATAGCAAACTTTTATTCATTTTTAACCAAATTACTCTCGTAAGTAAAATACTCCATAGGAAACCATTTAAAAAAAGAACTTCTTCCTTTCATGACGACAATTCAAACAAAAGAATACCGTGAGTTATATGTTTTATATTAAAACATTTCTATCAATTACCATTATTATTATTATTATTATTATTATTACTAGTGGGGTAACCCCTCATAAATGACGGGAGCAAAATTCACAGGCAATTGTGCCCAGCATTAGAATTTCTTTTCCTCCGCCCTTTTATGACCCCTCCCCTTTTTATATTTGAAAGAGAAAATTTTTCATTTTCTCTGGTGTGCGCATGCGCGTCGTTTGTTCCTTTTTTACTTCTTCCATTTCAATTTCAGTTTCTCCCTCCCCCTTTTTTCCCCTCCACGTTTCTCTCTCTCCCCCTCTACACTTTCCAACCTTTTCCCCCTCTCCAATTTAATATCAGTGGGGTTCTTGGATGGGGAGTGTGCAACATATAGTTGACCTTGAGAAAAAAAGCGGTTCATTTATTCATTTAAATTTAAATTTATATAAATTCCGACTTGCTTCAAGGTTTTTGTCTTTGTTTGTACAGCATTAGGTCAGACAGACAGAAAGACGGTGCTTAATATATTATTATTATTATTATTATTATTATTATTATTATTATTATTATTATTATTATTATTATTATTATTATTATTATTATTAGGATAAAGGAAAAAAAATGTCAACCAAGAAACATTTTTACCCTCCTATTATTTATTCTGAATTATTTACAAGAAAGATAGGGTTTATGAACAGCTTGATTTTTCAAACTCTTGAATTATTCTGTCTTTCAAAAGAGAAAAATTAAAATAAATTAGAAGAAGTGTTTTAAAAACTAGAAGGGTAGTGCAATCACGTACAGGTTATTTTCATTTTGATATATTTCAATATTAACTTTTTATTGATAAGAATTAAAAAAAAATATTGTCTGTTAAAAGTTGGGAGTTCAGAGAAACTAGAAATTATTTTAGAAACTAGAACGGTAGCTCAATCACTTCAGGGTTATTTTATGTTTAATACATTTTTTCAAATTAAACATCTTTACAGACAAAAATTTAAAAAAATATTGTTAAAAAGGGTTTTAGAAAATAGAAAGGGTTTTAGAAACTAGAAGGTTTTAGAAAATAGAAAGGGTTTTAGAAACTAGAAGGATTGCTCAATCACTTAAGGATATTTTCATATTGATATCTTTCAAATTAAACTTTTTACAAACAATGTTAAAAGTTGGAAGAGAAAAAAGACAAAAATTAACAAAATATATTCTTTCAAAGTTGGGAGAAACTAGAAAGTATTTAAGCAACTAGAACTAGAAATAATTTAAATGTATTTAAATAATAAATGTGTTCTACAGAGCCCTGTGAAGGACACACAAACAATATGTCGAATTCAATTTATTCAGTTAATAATCTCAAAATATTGAGTTAATACTTAAATATAATTTATATAAACTATTGACATTAAAATATTGATTTAGTATTTCAATTTAAAATATTAATAATAAAGTCAATTTTTATTTGGTGCGTGTCCTTAACTGGATTCCGTATAATTCACCTAAACACATTTAATTTGAATGCATTTAGGTATTAGGCCCAATCACTTAATAGTATTTTCATGTTGATATTTTTGAAAATACAACTTTTTATTGACATAATTTTTTTTAAAAAAAATCTGTTGTGTCATTTTCAAACGTAAAAAGCTTATTTTAAACAATGTCAACATTGAAAAAAAAAGTGTCCAGTTGGAACTTCCAAGTGGACACATTAAGTTATTCAAAAAATAAGTTTCTTTCTGGAATTCATAAACTTATTGAATATCAAGTGATTTCTTCTTCAAATAAGAAGAGGAAATTTGAAATTTTATTTTCTTAGATATTCTGTTGTTCAAAAAGAAAGGATGTTCGGAAATGTTTTTTTTTTCTCTTTACTTTATTTTATGTTTTACAATTTCAAAAAAAAATACCAAAAAAATATTCCTTTTTTTGTTGAAAAATTCTTCAGAATAATAATAAGAAAGAAAAAAAAATGACCAAATATTTTTCAAATAAATAAATTCAAATATTTTTTTTTTCTGTTTCGAGTATTGAATACCAAAATATATTTCGTATATATTTTGCTTCATTTCGCTTCAATAAATTTCAACCAAATCATCAAACAAATAAAAGTTGAACTCCATTAAAAAAAATACAGGAAATCGAATTGCATTTTCTTTTTTTTGACTTTTTTATTTTGGTATTTTAATAAGAAAAGTTTGTTTTTCAAGTTTTTCTTTTATGGACAGTTCAAACTGACCCCTTATTTCGATTTACTGCCCAAAATTTTTTCGATATACGGCCAAAAAAAAAATTGTGAAGCCACATATCGCACCTCTGCTGGAAGATTGTGTCACAACTAAAAAAAAAATACTTTTTTGGGGGGAAAAATGAGTTTAAAATTAAGAGAAGATTCATGGCTTAACTTTGCTTAGCTTTTCAAGTGTGCCAAAAACCGTATTAAGTATTCACAATATTTTTTTATTTGGCTCACCGCTACAATAGATTCAGATAGAAAAAATACAACTTTAAACGCATTTTCCCCTCAAACAAAGACAGGCAATTAGAAAACGGGATGCACAGAAGTTGGCTCCGCCCTTTTTATGATGACCGGCAACTTCTAATTGGTTTGTTGTGTGGTTCGACGTTGAAAAGGGCGGAGCATGTGACGTCAGACTACATAACTAACGAATTAGAAGTTGCGTTCGTCATAAAAAAGGGCGGAGCCAACTTCTGCTCGTCCCGATTTCTAATTGCCTGTTAAAAAAAGTGTTTTTTGAGTTGTGCCATTCTTACAGCCGAGGTGCAAATTATGTGTATATGCAATTTACTATGTTGTCACTTATGGTGAAAATGTTTCGTTATACGGCAATTTCGCTTTACAACCAACTTGCCCTTAATGTATCTCGGCCGTTGAGTGAGGTATTAGTGTAGTATTTTTATGTTGATATCTTTGAAAATAAACTTTTTATAGAGAAAAGTTATGTTTGTAGCATATTTAAAGGGTGGGGTTTCCATAGAAAAATACTTGTGTAAATGCAAGGTAGATGGCGCCATGCAACCTCCATAGGTGGCCAACTACACTCGTCGCCAATTAGTTGAAATCGAATGCACCCTTTTAGCTCTAAAAGCGTCCAAAAACAACCTTAATTATCAGAGCACGTGGACAAACTACTCCCAGAGCATAATATACGTGGAGAGAGAGAGAGCACGTGTAGAAATAGCGATGACGCAATTAAAAGTTTGCCACGTGAAACAAAAAAAAAGAAAGAAGGTTGAGTCAAGAGTTGAAGAGTGTCTTCAGTACATTTCTATGGGAGGAGGGCTAGTGGCGCCATCTAACACTATACAGGGACAAAATAAATGATGTACTTGCATTCTTAACTTGTATTCTATTTTCTAACAAAGTTATAATTACTTTTTAAAAGCTGGATGAACAAAGATTTTGTATTTCTTTTGTTTTCTATGCATTGTTTTAACAAACTGCTGCTCATTAGGCTACTTTTTTTTTTGTTGTTGTCAAAAATAAATTTGGAACCACTTTGTGTGACCAATTCTAACTAACTAGTATGAGAGAGAGAGAGAGAGAGAGAGAGAAAATATGTGAAGAAAACAAAATTCCAATGGAGAAAGAAAAATTTATAAAAAAAAACTTCTTGTTCTTCTTTTGACATCTTTGTTATTTAGCCAATTGTTGTTTTTTTATATATTCTTTAAGTTTAAACTATGTTTGTTTTTTAAGACATCAAAGTCATTTGTTGTAATGTCAGCAACAGAATAAGGAAGGAGGAGGAGGACCAAGAAAAAAAGAACGAAGTCTTTCTTCTTCTTTTTTCAGTGTATATTGATGGCTGTCATGGGATCAGTGCCAAACATTGTTCAAAATAACAACATAACAGACATTGTTTAGAATGAAAAGTTCAAATTGCAAGAAGAAGAAGAAGAAGAAGAAGAAGAAAAACAAGTGTTTAAGAATGTGGCAAATATGGGTGTGTTGCCAATATGTTCTTATTTTTTTTTTTTTACTGATCTTAACTTATAAGGCCAATGCCTCTTAAACTTTAAGGAACAGGAACCATCTAAAGGTCCTGAAGAAAACAAAAAACTTTGCATTTTTTTGAACTTCAGGCTTTTTATACCCTCTGAACAGACTAGAAAATTCCACAGGCAATTAGAAATCGGGACGAATTTCAGTTGGCTCCGCCCTTTTTATGACGAACGCCACTTCTAATTGGTTGGTTATGTATTCTGACGTCACATGCTCCGCCCTTTTTTCAACGTCGAACCACACAACAAACCAATTAGAAGTTGCCGGTTTGTCATAAAAAGGGCGGAGCCAACTGAAGTTCGTCCCGATTTCTAATTGCCTGTGAAAATTCCCTAGAAATCCACATAAAGGTATTCAAAGATCCTCAAGGCATTATTGGCTAGATTTATTTCATATTTTTGGTATTTTTTTCCCAAATGTTGTAAAGTTAACTAGATGCAAACAGCAATTTAAATCTCTAATGATAAACATTACAAAAACACTTAAGAATGCAAGTAGATCATTAATTTTGTGCGTGTAGCGTTAGATGGCGCCACTAGTCCTCCTCTCATAGAAATGTACTGAAGACACTCTTCAACTCTTGATTCAACCTTCCTTCCTTTTTTTTTGCACGTGACAAACTTTTAATTGCGTCATCGCTATTTCTACACGTGCTCTCTCTTCACTTATATTATGTTCTGGGGGTAAGTTTGTCCACGTGCTGATAATTAAGGTCGTTTTTGGACGCTTTTTAGAGGCTAAAAGGCTTGCATTCGACTTCAACTAAATGGCGACGAGTGTAGTTGGCCACCTATGGAGGTTGCATGGCGCCATCTACCTTGCATTTACACGAGTATTTTTCTATGGAAGCCCCCCTTTTAAGTATAATTTTGATTAGAATTATGTGAAAACCTTTTAATTTGAAAGATTTTTTTTTGTTCAACTACACCATAAGGAATACATTTGAAGGAAAATTGAATAATTAAAACAGTTACGTTGTTTTTTTACTATTTTTCTTGATTACTTTCAACTTTTGAATTTTAAGGTGCGAAATTTCGGCTTTGATAAATTGATAGGACATTAGGGAATTGTTTGCTTTTTTTGCATTTAGAAAATTATACCATTTTAAGCCTAGAGTAGTTTTTCTCCTTTGTTATTTATGTTTATTTAACAAAAGTTATTTATATAAAAATTTGTTGAGTTGTTGTTGGTTTTAAAAAGCTTCCATTATTTTCATTTCTCGTTCTTTTTGACCTAAATTTTAATAACAATTGCAAAATATATGCAAATATGAAAAAAGAACAACTGAATAGAAACTCGGGAAAGGGGGGAATCATTACAGAACTAGAATAAGATTATCAATTTATCATATGACAGTAAATTGTCATATCTAGCTCATAACCTTGTAACAAGTCACAAAAGACAAAATTACAACATGTTATTCAGACAAATATTGTCATATATGACTACCATGCACAAAAATTATTATGTATAATATTATTATTATTATATATATATATATATATATATATATATATATATATATATATATTAAGCCAGGTCTGTGTGTGTGTGTGTAACATCGGAATTTATATAAATTTAAATGAATGAACCGCTTTTTTTTCTCAAGGTCAACATTACGTTGAGTTCTCCCCATCCAAGAACCCCATTGATATTAAATTGGAGAGGGGAAAAGGTTGGAAAGTGTAGAAGGGGGAGAGAGAGAGAAACGTGGAAGGGGAGAAAGGGGGAGGGGGTGACTGAAATTGAAATGAAAGGAGTAAAAAAAGGAACAAATGACGCGCATGCGCACACCAGAGAAAATGAAAAACTCATTTTCTCTTTCAAATATAAAAAGGGGCAGGGATAATAGTAGCAAAATTAAACTACAGTTTATCACAGGCAATTGTGCCCAGCATTAGAATTTCTTTTGCTCAGCCGTTTTATGAACGTTATTAATTTCTAATTGGTTTGTTACTTGGTCTGACGTCATAAAAGGGCGGAGGAAAAGAAATTCTTAAATGGCAATAAAAAGATAACTGAAAATACTAGTGATTCAGTTGTCTTTCTAGTTTCTAACACACTTTCAATTTCTTCTTAAGCCTCGTTTTTCACGGTGGCGATAGTTCTATCGTGAGAGTAGCTGTCATGAAAGTTGTGATAGTTCACTCTCACGATAGCAACTTACTACACGTCTTGAAGTAATGTGATAGTTGTCTGTCACATGTGACAGTGTGACACGTCTACTTCACAGGATATCATTGAGTCAACAACAGTGTTGCCTCTCTCTCTCTCTCTCCCTCCAGAAGTCAAATTTCCCTACGAAGTGAATATTTTTCCCTACAAAGCGGTCACACAACAACTAATACTATCGCGACAGTACTATCAACTATCTAGTCAAACGAGATAGTTGTGATAGTCACTATCGCAACAGTGGGCGATAGTGACTATCATGTTGGTCTTCACGATGATAGTTCTCGCGATAGTTGCTGCTCTCATGACAGCAACTATCGTGATAGTAACTATCATCGTGAAAACGGAGCTTAAGTTACTGCAATTCTTCTGAAAGTGCAGAATAATCAAGAGTTTAAAAATGAGCTGTTCATAAAACACATCTTAATAAAAGTTTTATTGAATTAAAACTTTGGCAGCGATTTTTTTTTGTTGGAGATTTGCATTTGATTAGCTTCAAGTGTTTTCTTTTATTGGAACAATTGATTCAATATAAGTGGAGACTTAAATTTCCATTAAGTGAGAAGACAAACAAAAACCCTTTTATTCATAAAGAGTGGTTGGACACAAGGTGGTCCTTTAGTCATATTTTAAGATAGTAGAAAGGTTTTTTCTATTAGAACCAATGTTGTTATTACTAGAGCTCAGATTTGTATGCAATATCAAAGCAAAAGGTTTCTCAATGTGTGGCCCAAGTGCCAATTGTGAAGTTATCATCATCATTATCATTAAAGCAACTGCAATTATGCTTTTTTTTTCTAATCAAAAAAGGGTTGTTTAGAGGCTAGATGTCTGGTTACTATAGTTCTAGCCTCTAACCAGTGGTTTTGATTGAAAAAAACAATTGTTCGTTGATCTAAACTGGAATTGTTACTTCACAATTGTTGTTGGGGCGAAAGATTGAGAAACATTTGCTGAATTTTTCATAAAAATCCGAGCCTCAGCCATCATCAGTAGGACAACTGCAATTATGTTTTTTTCTAATCAAAAAGACTGGTTACTATCAGTTAGCTAGTGGTTAGCTAGCCTCTAACCAGTGTTTTTAATTGAAGAAAAAACATAATTGTTGGTTGATCTAAACAGGGATTGTTACTTCACAGTTGGCTCTCCTTGTGCCACAGATTGAGAAACATATGCTTGATATCTGCATAAAAATCCGAACTCTAGTTATTACAAAGAAGTACAAAATAAAAGATTGTGGTCAATGTATACTTGAACTTTAAGAGAGGAAGGAGGAGGAGGAGGAGGAGGAGGCCGAGGATGTATTTATTCGGACATTGTTGTATGTTTAGTGTTAAGCTTCTTTTCAAAACTCAATCTTGTAACAACATAAGAATCCTTGATGGAATTAAGTAAAAGAATGAGAGAGAGAGAGAGAGAGATAGAATGTAATGTTGTTCTTGTTTAATCTTGAGTGTTTGGACATTGATATGGAAAGTGGCAACAGTAATTAGTAAGCATGTGACATGTTTGAGTGGCAAGGTTTTTGTCTTCTTTTCTACTCTTGTGTCACCAGAACACACACTCTTCTCATTGTAAATATTGAAATTTATTTGATTTGATTTGAAAAATTACTCTGCAAGCAGCCATAAAGACCTATGGCAGAGGGACAAGAGTCCAAGTGCAGCATAGAAAATGCATTATCAAAACCAGAAAATATAAAA